>VWZU01008660.1:14814-90810 GCA_013397095.1 Sterrhoptilus dennistouni
AAAAAAAAAAAAAAAAAAAAGCCTGCAAGTAAATTGGCGAGTTTATTTTTTTCCTGGAGAATTTCAAACAAAATAAACCTTTTTTTCTTTCTGACTGTCATAAAACACTTCCATTTCAATTTACAGATACTTTGGACTTTAAAAGATAAAGCCTTATAAAAATAGTTTTTCTTTTCAGAGGGAAAGGTTGGGATGATTTTATTTGTAAGTGATAAAAAATATATATATAAATGGGTCTTGCTGGTTTTTTGTTTTCTGGCTCTCAGTGGAGCTCATTGTATATATAACATCATATATTCAAATCTCTTTTTTGTCCTTTTAGCATCTCCTCTTTTGGAGACAGATGTAGTGTAGAGCATCCCATTGCAACCAAGATGTGGGCTCGAGAGTAAAGATTGTGCCTCAAAATTAAATTTTCCCCTCTACAGCCCTAATATTCTGATAGGAATCCTACACACCACAGTCATCATGTGAACATTTAGATATCTGCAATGTAAAAATTTATATGTGAGCAAGTTTTTGAGGCTCTTTGAGAACCAAAGGAGACAAACAGGAGTTGTATTTTACAACAGGTAGATATTTATCTGGATGTTTAAAATTGGGCAAATTCCGTTCCTTGGCTATAAAAGGAGATAGTGATAACTGACTCAGCTCTAGATATCTCCACAACAGATATCTTAGGGCAGGTGAGATCAATTTTGCTTCTCCAGAGAGGAAGTTTGAGAACCTGGAGATGGTCCTTTAGACCCTGGGGAGGGCGTCACTCCAGCTGGATGTCGCTTTATAGGTGACACTGAAATCCACAAGCCAAGGGACTGACTGAGGACAAATTCCCATTCTTCCATCTAAAACCCAGCTGGTCTCAAGAGGACAGATCAGCAAACCCTTTCATGTTTTTCCTGGGGAAGATTTTGCTGGGGCAGAGTCACACCATTTTATGTGACTGATAGTCCTAAAGTACCTTTATGCTGCCACATTTGTAATTCTAAAACTCAGCTTGTGTCACTGGAATCAATCCCAAAATGCTAACACCTGATCATTTGTCGTCTTGGACCTCACAAGCCTGACTTGAATCCTTGGGGAGCAGGCTAAAGATTACTTGTCTCATCTTTTATATTTGAGATCTCCCTGGTAGCCAAGGATTTGTTCAAGTAACTTAAGAGTTCCATGGGACTGTTTTGGCACTCAGGTGTGGCTGTGCCTCATTGCTCCAGGAGCCTCTGGCAGATTTCTGGCTCCTGCTGCAGGTGAGGGGAAGCACCCCTGGTATCCCACTCTGCAGAGCAGCTGTTGTTGTTGGCCACCCTCCTGAAGTTGAAAAACTCATGTCAGACACTTAACTTCTGCCTTTGTGGCTCCTCTTCCTGGGCAGATACTGCTGGGGCAGAAGTACAACACATCTGTTGACTGGTGGTCCTTTGGTGTCCTCCTGTATGAGATGCTCATTGGCCAGTCCCCTTTCCATGGCCAAGATGAGGAGGAGCTTTTCCAATCCATCCGTATGGACAATCCCTTCTACCCTCGCTGGCTCGACAAGGATGCAAAGGACATTTTGGTGAAGGTAAGAGTCATCACCCATCGAATGGAAGTCTTTTTGCCAGAATTATTGTCTTCAATTTGTTTCTTTTCAGCTGTTGCGGAGAGGAACAGATTTAGTTTAGTCACCGTCTTTCTTGTGGGCATCAAGCCACACCTCTCCCCATAAGGAGATTTGTGTGTGAAAATCTTCCTTTTCCTGATCTGTGATGGTGGCTCCTCACAGGCACCAGCAGAGATCTGTTTCTTTGCAGAGCATTTCCTAAGGTGCAAGGCTCATTAACTCCTGGAAAAAAATACTTCAAATAACGGTTACATCAGACTGAGATGTTGAACATCTCATTTTGGGGCACATGCTGCCATCTTTCTGCCCAAAAAGCCTGTACTGTTTAAAGGATTAAAGGTAGTAATCATCTTTATACCAATCAGTAAACTTCCTTGTTTAGGAAAAAAAAATCCCAACATTTTCTCCACTATGGCCTCTTCTCGTTGCGCTGACTCTGGATAATTACACATTCCACCCTGCTTTGTGCCTATATTACCATCAGAGGATTTAACCTATGGAATCAACATTCCAGCTTTTTGTAAGAGAGCCTGAGAGGAGACTGGGAGCGAGAGGGAACATCCGCCAGCACGCCTTTTTCCGGGAAATCAACTGGGAAGCTTTGGAAGAGAGAAGGATGGAGCCTCCTTTCAAACCAAGAGTGGTAAGGATGGTTCTGCTTTCAGTTCCACCCATCTCAGGTCTTCTTAACTGTGTATTTTTACTGATTGCCTGACCTGATCCTCACAGTATTGGTTCGTGGTGACCTCAAGGCTGGGTCTGGCACACCCATACCTGAGAAACCATAAATTACTCATCTCTTTCTCAGTTACTACAGCAGGGTAACACCTTCCCTTCACCCCATAACTGCAGCCCATTCTGAAAGGATTACCTTTCATCGCACTGCAGAAGGTAAAACAGTTCAGGAACCAGGTGTTTGGCTAAATCAGAATAATTGTGACTATTAATAACAGTCTCATTAAATGATTACAGTTCTATTAATAATAATAATAGAATTTAATTTGACAAGTACATCACACTTTCCTTTTACAGTCTTCCACAACTGTTATACAATTGGTGAGTTCAGTCTCCCATGTTACAAAGCTGTAACATCCCTGCCTGGCAGAATTCCTGGATCACAGGCTCAGTACCTCCTTTATAATATTTATATTTACTGGCTGCCAGCTAAAAGTTGAGCTGAGCCCATAGGAAGCAGCCTGATAGGACCAGTGCCATGGTAATAAAGATCTGACTTTTAGTGGTTTGACATAATTATTTTTTTTCTTTTTCTTGAAGAAATCTCCAAGTGACTGTAGCAACTTTGACAAGGAATTCCTAAATGAAAAACCCAGACTGTCCTGTGCTGACAGAGCACTGATTAACAGCATGGACCAAAACATGTTCAGCAACTTCTCTTTTGTGAACCCTAAAATGGAGAAAATATTTTCCTGAGACCTGCCTTACTGAAGGAATTCTCTGTAATGATTTGAGTAGCACTTTGTCAACTGAAGACTGTGCATGGTTATTTTTATCAAGAACCCTCCAGAAAGAAAGCAACTCAGTGAAAGTTTGTACCATGCCTGGAGGCTTCTGACTTATTCCAATCCATAGCAGATGCCAGCCCACTCTTCAATGATGATAAAGTTTCTTTGTGGTATGGTTTGGTCTGTCTTCTCTCTCTTCCCAATGTTCTTGAAGTTGAGATCATCTGAAAATGATGAGGTGCCAAAACCTGTATCCCACTACTTGTACACACAGCCAACAGGTTTCTGTGTAAGGAAAAAATAAGTATATTTGAGCTTTCTGGTGATGTCAGTGCCCATTTCTGCAACTCTGACCCAGACCCACCTTCTTGTGAAGGAAAAGTGGTTGGCTCATGACCTGAGGGTATCAGGGAAGACTCAGGTTGGATGCTTTGGTAACCTCCACTTGTACATGTGCAGAATGGCCAAAGTGTGCACAGCTTTGAAGAAGAAATTTGTTCCCTACACCCTTTAAAAATGTTGTTCACAGGTGCTAGGACTCAATTTTTCTCCATGGGACAAAGAGACTTTTTTTAAGGTGCCCATTCCACCATCTGCACATCTCAGTGGATTGCTACCAAAGGAAGTGCCAAGATGGGTACAGAAAACCAGGTTTACACTTAGGGCCTGAGCAGGAAGGATGGGAAGTTGAAGAATGCTTCAAGAACCTCATTCTAAAACTTTAAGTGTCTTCTCACACACCAGACTCAGGGCAAGATCTCAATGGGGTTTTCTGATGTTTTAACCTAAAACCACATGAGAAAAATGCAACATGTTTCCTCAAACGATTGTTTAAGAATTGTAAAAGTGGCCTTCCAAGTCACAGAATTGGAGTATTTCACTTGAAAGGTACTAACTGGTCCTGCAAAGGCTGATTTACTTTCTGTTTCTCTAAATGATATCCCAGCTCTTTGGCACAGGTCAACAAGCTACACAGGATGGTCACAGGGCAGGAGGCACATCAGGTCAGGGTGGCCCTTACCTCCACCTTGTGACATTTTGCTGTGAGTTCTATCCCTTTGCAGTCCGTGGGAATGTAGGTGGGTTTTAAAGAGAAAAAAAAAGTCTTTTCTGTGATCCTTTCATCATGGGATCCTTTTAAATAAAGGTGCACTGTTTTCTGAGGTTGGAGATTTGTGAAGCCACCCAGTTACTGCTTGTCACTGAGATAACCTGTGGAAAGCTGGGTCAAAATCAAGTCAGAGCCTAAAAAGAATATTTTGTAATGACTTAGGCTTAGGCAGTCACTCAAGTTGGTGTTGGGATCTATCTGAAGTACATACATTTGGAGCTTTGTTGCATCAACCTCCAGTCCATGGAGAAAAAAAGCTCTGGAGGGTAAGTTATCCCAAAATCAGGTTCCCTTCAGAGGTGCCTTCCTGGTTCTGCTGGTCCAGGGTGTCAATTTGGGCCTCCCAACAGGATGAATGCAGCCTTGCAGGCAGTGCTGGGATATCACTGGCAGTGACTGCAGGCACAGAATCCAGCAGGAGCAAAGGCTGAAGTGCCTGAAGTCAGCAAGAAGAGCAGAACACCCTGAGAAAGGTTTCCGTGCAGTGACTCTGATGAAATCCTTGTTTTTGCTGTATGAAATGCAGGAGGGGACGTCTGTGCTCGCAGTTTGTGGAGCTGGTCATGTTTAATTACAACAGTTAACATGAATTTTTTTAATGCCAGTGCTGTTTGTACAGTTTAATAAAATGTTGTGTACAATTGGGAAATGGGCACTGAAGTGATTAAATAGGGACAAAGAACAGAGGTGCTTAGAAAAGCCATTAAAATGGCTCTGTGCTGTCTGGGGAACATTCCCCAGGGGAATTTCAACCCATAAATACACAGCAGCAGCAAGCACTTGAACAACTGTAACTACTCCACAGGGCAATATCTAAAACAAGGCTTTGGTGCTGTTCAAAGGTATCCAGGAAGAGAGTGAAATGTCCCTTTTTCAGCTCTGAATGGGTCTGGTGTCTCAGAGGAGTTGCAGAGGAGATGTGCAGAGGCTGATATTAACAGAGGGTGACTTAGGACATCTTCCTTTGACACCTGAATGAGGCTGGGTCAGCCAGGTCCTCTGAGGGCCTGAGTGTGTCCATGACTCTGACAGAGTCTGGCCAGCCTGATCCAGACTAGAGATTGCATTTCTAAGCATTTGAAGACTGGCAGCAGCCCTGAAGGACTTTTAGGGATGTTCTCTGCAGCAGCACAGTAGTTTGGAGTTGACACCAACACAGGGACAACCCAAGAGCAGAGGCTAAGGAAGGAGGGTGCTGGTTCTTAATCACCTCTTGTGATTAAGTCACTGAAGAGAAGCAGGTTTTAACACCTCTGTAATCAGCAGGAAGGCTCTCTGCACTCCAACTGTGGTCCCACAGAACCACAAGTAAGCATGACTTGTGAAGGAACTCGTTGAGTAACTGCTAGAGCAGGCACAGCATTAGGATTAGCATGAAGCTTTTGATGCAAACCACGAGAAGCACCACCTGCTTCTCTCTCTGAGGCACCTTCAGCTTGAAAACCCAATCAACCCATTGAGGATGGGGGCTGGAGGATGGGGTGAGGTGGGTATGAGCCACCACAAACATGCTCACTGTGTGTCCCAGCTGTGCCTGTGGGGTGTGAAGAGTGACGTGGGAAGCAGCAAATGCCTTCCTGTGGTGACAGTGATTGAGAGATAACAGCCAGGGAGGGCTGAGAGCCAAACACCCACACAGAAATGAGCAGGAGCCCAGGTACCCACAGAGATGCTCCTTTGCTTAGCTGAACCTGGCACCTCCATTCCCATCTTATTTCTCTTTCTTTCTTTCCTCTCCTCTGTAGAATGTTCATTTTGTGGCATAGTAGATGGGGTTTGACAGGTTTGGTTATTTGTTTGCCAAAGGCTCAATCCTGTTTTGAAGCCCTGTGGGATCACAGCACCACTGCAGGACCAGCAAACATCAGGGTCTGGCCTCCAGCACCACCTGCTTCAACTCAAGATTTGAGAGTCTCCAGCACCCAAGTGCTCCTTCTTCAGTCTTGCTGCCACACTTGATGGGTGTATGAATTCCTACTTGTTGGCATCCACCAAATCAGGATGAGTGGGAGTCACCTGTAAATGACAAGCCCTGATTTCAGCACTCCTGCAAAGAATTCCAGGAGGAGTTGGGTTGGTCTCACAGCTCCTCAGCATTCAGAAGAGGAAAACCAAGCTCTGACCTGCACCCCACCATGCTCCTTGCAGCCTGTGCTGAAAGGAAAGGCAACTTTGCCCAAGAGTAACAAGACACTCTGGCAGTACAAAAGTGTCACTAAGAGTCCCTGTCCAACAACACAACTCCAAAGAGTGGGTTCTGGCAGTCAAAATGCTCCCCCCTGTGTGATTATATTTGTACTTTAGACGTCTAAACCCCATATTAGAGATCCCAGCTGGGACCTAACCTGCTCCCTCACTCCAGGGATGCCACATCATCTGCAGCCACCAGCTCATCATCAGTGTATGACTCAAAGTGTGTCTTGTGGTGTGCAGGCAGCAGAGGTGTCAGTGCAGAGCTCAGGAAGCTTTTCTACCTTCCTTGCTTACACAGAAATTTTATCTCTGGCACATCACAGCACAAGCAGAGCAGGTGAAATACAGGAAATAAGTGTATTTTTGGCTCTTCTGTAACTGGCACTCGCTGCAGCCCAGTGACTGTACCCACTGTAGTGGGGTCCATTCCACTGTTGACAACAGGCACTTTGGAGCCCTTTATCTTCTACATCACCTCCATGTTTATGTACACAAAGACAGAATTGAAAAATAGATGAGATGTGAAACAAAGGGGGGAAAAAAGCATTGAGTTGTGGAAGGTGAAACAAGCACAGAAAAGGCAAGTATGGTCAGAAAAGAGGGATACAGGCTGGTGTAATGTTACATAACAGTCCTCTTCATCCATTGGCTCCAATTAGAGCTCTGCTGTTCTCCTTCAAAGCCATCAGTACCATCCTAGAGTTGCTTTTGAAGCCAAAGCACAGAACTTTTGGAGATTTCAGAGGATGGGGTAGCCTAAGACCAGAATGGCTCTGATCTGGCCTCCCAGGTAGCACAGAGCTGCCACTCCAACATCTCCACTAGAAATCCAAATATTTCTGCTTTTAATCTGGATTCAGGTCCCAATCCAAGTATTTAAATTAGGCTGTCTATAGCAGAGGAATGCAGTTTAACTGCTGCTTTTAGTCAGGTAGCATTTCTGAGACACCCTGGGTTATCCTGGAGGACTTTTGCTAAAGATGGGTCTGTCCTACAACCTGTGACTTATCCCACAGCCCTATTTCCCCAAAATACCCCCAGCAGCCACGGACCTGTCTCTGTAAGCAGCGGAATCCAGCTTGGAGTTCAGACTCCAGCAAGCACCTGCACTCAAACAGTCAAGTCTTGTAAGAAAAAAACAGCAAAAATTAGTTATCAACAGGTTTTCTGCAGTTGCTGAAGAAACTTCGTGAAGGAAATCCTCCATCCTCCTGGTACATCCTCATTAAGGAGGAACAGAGAGCACTGCATTCCCACTTTCACTGGCAAGCATATTCCCTTCTCCCGTACTAAAGCAGTGATAATGAGAGATACCAAGCTCAGTAGTTACAGTGTTTTGAGATCTGTCCTTGCTTTTGAAGGGAAACGCTTTTAAGCTAAAAGAAGGTAAGTTAAATCAGACATTAAGAATTTATTTATTTATTTATTTGTTTGTTTATTTACTCAGATGGTAGGGAGGCCCTGGCACAGGGTGCCCAGAGAAACTGTGGCTGCCCCTGGATCCCTGGAAGTGTCCAAGGCCAGGTTGGATGGGTCTTGGAGCAACCTGGGATAGTGGAAGGTGTCCCTGCCCATGGCAAGGGTGGAATAAAATGGGCTTTAAGTCCTTTCCAATCCAAACCGTTCTGTGATTCAATCACAGGAGACACATCATAGGAGATGCTCAGTTACGATTAAGCTCAAGGGCATCAGCTCCTTCTCATTCTGCATTTTCACACATTGAATTAAAAACCAAAATAAACTTTTAATCTCTGTTCCAAGAGTCAGCTGGATTCTGCCTGTCTGGGTCCCAGCCATCACCCAGTTCCTGCTGCTCCTCTGCCTAAACAAAAATCTGCCAGTGCACAGCAGCTGGGGAGGTGAATCATTATTTTAATAATCACCTAGAGGAAAACATGCTGCTTGAGTGGAGAGAAAATAAAAATTAAGTATCACATTTAATTTATGATGTGGCCTTTTATTTTAAGGGAACATAAACCGAAAATATTCAGACATCAAAGGAAGAATCTCAGCTTTCACTTCTAAATTCTATTTTATTATTGTTGTTAGCCTCCCAGTAGCAAAGGAAATGAGTTCTTTGGTAATCATTTCCATTTAATTCTCAGCTCCCTTCTGTTGATAGCATTGTGTGTAACCTTTTTTTCTAACAGTTACTTTAAACTGTGTATTTTCATATTCCATTCAGCTGGTGGGAAAAGAAAAATCAGTTCTAAAAAAGCCATTTTATCTCCGCTGTACATGAGCTCAGCAGGATAATGTGATATCTCAGTGAGCATATTTATTTTAAGTTATTGGTATTTTCCACCAGGGTGAAATTGTTCAAGATATAACCTCTCATTGCCTCCCTTCTTCCTGCCCAAAAAATGTCACTGGGCCAAAGCAGTGGAGGAAAAGGGACAAAATAGCAACACTCATTGAAAAGGAACAATAATCCACCCAGCAAATCAACTGAGTCCTGGTCGTTCTGGGCAGAATGAAAGGAGTGAAAAAACCTGACAAAACGGGAGAAATGGAGCACACAATCATCACAGGGATTATAAATCCCTGGGCACAGCGGCGTTTTTGAGATAGTGAGGTGGAGGTCAGCAGTGACACCGAGCGACCTTTCTCGTAAAGATGTTAAAGCTTAATAATGTGGTTTGGTTCTTCAGGAGGTCCAGTGACACTGGAATTCAGATGGGAAGAGGAATTCTACTTTTTCCTTTGTGCTGGGCTGTCTCTACACCAAACCACAGACTCGTTTCTTTTTCTTTGGCTGTACTGAAAAGAAAGGAATAAATAGAAAGCCTCCACAAGAGACCACAGCAGCTTTGGTTGAAAAAAAAAGCCAAAAAGCAGGGCTTGAACCTTCTGAAAATGTGGATCAAGTGCCTTAATATTTCAATTAAATACCTTATTGAGAGTCAGCAACGCTTTCACAGACTTGTGTGGAATAACCACTGAAGAGAAACAGCTGTAACAGCTCAAGCCACTGCTTTTAGCAGCAGCAACCACCTTGCAGCACTTCCCATGTTCCAAATAGAAGGTCTCCTCCAATGGAGCTCTGGGGAATTGTGATGTGGTTCTTTACCAGCACAGGAGAATGTAGGAGGTTAAGATCTTGTGCTTCCAAAATTTTAAGTCTAGACATGTCTGAGAAGGTGACAAGGAAAATTCAAGGCTGGGGCTGCAGAGGGCCACTGCAGGAGAATATGTGCATTTGTTTCTTGGTATAAAGAAGTAATAAAGTAAAAAAGTGATAAAGACTGGTTGCTGTGGAGTCACTGTCTGAAATGCACATTTCTTCCTTGCCATCAGTGCTCAGCCAAACACTGACACTGAAGAGTGGTGAAACTATGACCAAGCTCTGAATTTTCAGAAGAAATAATTCAGCACTCCAGTGGAGGCAGCTTTCCACCATGACTTACCACAGGTGTAGCTCAGTGTCCCTGGCACAATGCCTGTTTTACACCAGGGGATCAGCCCCAAACATCTGCCTGTTCATTTGATTTGAGATTTTGGATTAACCTTGGATTGCTGCTACAGAGGAGGGATCTGGGAAGTGTGTGTATTTGAGTGTGGCTCTGCAAACATAAAGCTTGCTTAATGTAAGGATCCCTTTTCTTCTCCGTCTGTAGACCTGAGTTGGATTTTAAGTTTGGAATCTATTTTCTAAGATAGGACAAGCCTTATTATTTTTGTCTGATTTTAGCTATAGGGATCATGGAAACATAGGATTGTTTAGATTGAAAAGGATCTCTAATTCCAAGGATTCCAGCCATGAATCCAACACTGCCAGGTACTCCAAGGATCCAGCTCAACAAGACAGGGAGTTTTCCCACACAATCAGCAGAGGTGCGTGGAGAGGAAAATTGATCCCATCCCAACCAATAAACAAGTCCAATGAAACACTCTCCAGCTGCCTGTAAGACCAACATCAGGACTGAGCCAATATTGTGTCTGTGACACATTTGCAGCACTGGTGACACTAAAGTGCTGTAGAAATAAGGTCTGTGATTCATATCTGATTTATACCTGTACTAGAGTGTGTGTAGTGTAGGTGTTTGTACCTGACTAAGCACAGCCTCAGCTCCCTCTACAGTCACTAAGGACTAATTATTACTGTCAGAGAAACTTATAACCCTCTTATAGCCTGCCCCTGGAGTGCTAAGTGTTTATTACCTTGATAGAAAACACCAAAAATGCTGTGAAGTAAATCCAGGTGTGATCTCTGTGATATCCTGGCTAAGCTCCTGGTGATAACACCAACAGGCTGAAGATATTTCCCTGATCCCTCTCTTCCTAGACCTGCCATCTCCAAATAAGAAGAAATCAGCCCATGCTGGAGTGACCTCATCCGAAAAATTCAGTGTTATTATTCCAGATTTACACCTCTGTAAAAGATTCCAGGTATCTCCTGAGTCCTTGCAATGGCAGGGCAGCGATGGGCTGGGACCTCTTCCCTTCTGCACCCCTCTGCACGTGCAGGTGTTCATCCTTCTCTCACCTTTCAGCTCACAGAGAGGGGATTTCGTCTCTCCAGAATTATTTCAGAAGTTGTTTTGTGCCAGCAGTGCACTCGGAAATGCCTGGGTGAAGCCTCTGGGTCTGTTCCAGGGCGAAGTAAAGAAAAATCCAGAAGCCTCAACAAATTAACTTGAAATAAAATTTATTCAAGTAGATTTGATGAGTATCAAAATATTTTTCCTATGAGCGAAAGAAACCACTTTTATCTACTCTGAATCCTGGCACCTCCCTTCAATGCTCTCAGCAATGTCCTTAAGAAGTTGAGGACTTGGATTCCTGCATGTCTGGCCAACTTTGGACATGGAAATTTAGTTCATCTCAGTCTCTCTCGGGCTCTTTTTCTTTCATTCACTCACTGTGTTTAAATTATTCTTCCCTTTTTACCCACTCAGCAGAGAACTGAAATTTGCTGATGCCAGGATCTCAGAACAGATGGGAGAGCAGTATTGATTAGGCAGTTGAGAGTAGGACATAAATAGCTTGTTAAAAGTAAATAATAATAGTTTAAATGCTGTGTACAAACCTTTATAAAACCCAGTGAAGCAAATCGAATAATCCTTCCAGAAATCCATCCGAGTTTTTTAGCAAGGTGATGAAATTCAAGAGCCTTTTTCACTTACTTGTGTTAGTGCTGATGTAAGAACTGATTGAATCAACAGTCTGGAACTGCCAGAGATGAGCCTGCCTTCAGCATCCCAGCCAAATGAGATGTTTGCAGCTGATGTGTGAAAGGGAAAAGAGAATTGATGAGGGAGAGAGAGCAGGAGGACAGGAACTGCAGAGTGTGAACCAGTTTCATTCCAAGTGGGGAGGGAAATTTATTTTTCATCATAAATTCAGAGTCTGGGCCCAAACTCACTGCTGTGTGTGACATCCAAATTGGGGTCTAAGGCAGGGCACGGTGTAAAGCCATGGATGAGATGTATCCTTATTGATTTCGGTTCAGGTTTGATATGTACAAAGTCCTTCAGGATTGAGAGCTTTGTGAAGTCCGTGCTTGAAATCCATCTGTTCCTTCATCCACAAACCTCACAGTACCCAGCTGGTTGTGACTCCCAGTTATCATGGCAGGTATAAAAAACAGATTAAAATTCTGAAGTTGTGTATCAAAGAGGAGATCTGGAGAAAGAAAATTCATTTTGAGCTTGGGCTGCTGTTCTGCCTCAATATAAATGCCATGTTTTCCTGATCCATGTCTCTGCTGATCAATCAGAATCAGGACAAAGTCTGCAGCAGAGACAGCACTTCAGGAGAAGTGTTCAAAATTATAATAACAGCTCAAGATGAGAGACAGGATGTTAAAAAAAAAAAAAGGGGGGGGGGAAAGAAAGGAGAAAAAAAAATTCTTGCAAGTTATTTGTCAGGAAGAAAAGAGGATTTTCCTGGACCTATTCCCTGTTGCTGTCACATTGAGCTATTTCACCCAAAAAGGTGCACAAGGACATGGTGCACCCACACTGATGGCAGGGCTGGCCCTGGCCCCTGGAATGCTGGAGATGCCTCCTCTGGAAGGACATTGTTTCCCTCAAGTGTTCATCAGTGCTGCTGCAGGAGGAAGAGCTGAGATCTCACTGCCTGAGCCTTGAATTTCACCCACCTTGTGGGGCTGGGCACCATGAAGTGGCTCCCTGCTTTCTTCCCACCCTGGTGCAAAGGGCCAGGAAAAAACTCTCTCCTTTGCACCTATGGCTTATTCAAGGTTTTCAGTGACTGATTTCAGAAAAATTGAAATGCCCTGAACAGATTTCATTGGGGTGTTTTCAGGGGAAATTTCTTACAGATTCAAGGTGCTCTGGAAAAATCCCCATTTAAAGAAAAAGTGAGAGATCCCAACGACTTTTAAAGCAGATTCCACTTCTCAGTGTAGAGATAAATGAAATATCTGGCCCCAGGACTTTCAGCAGAAGTGACAGCCAAGGAATTTGAGATATGGGCACACAGCACTGCAGGGAAGCAAAATTTCTTACAGAGCCTCAATAACCAAAAAGATAAATCAATTAAAGATCTTGAAACAGCTACATGCTGCAATGAATAATTAACTTGTGGAAATCACTGCTGAGGGATAATGTGGAGCTTAACAGCACACAAAATGTTCTAGTAATCTTGAACAAAAACACTTGTGGACTAGGAAAAGAAAAAAAAAGAGAAAACTCACAGCTGGGTCAGAACTCCTGGTGCATAATCAGCTCTCCAGCCATGGTGAGAAGTCCTCGTGCAGGGAAAATCTAAGAAAAAAAGGATCCTCCTAATTTTCCCTCCCTTTGAGCTCCAAACTTAATGCAAAAAAGGAATAGAATATGAACAGAAAACGTGATTTTGTGGCAATAGCAATACAGAAGAGATTTGGGTATAATCCCATTTTCCAGATTTGCCTTTAGCAAAGGACAAATATTACCTCTGTACACTTCCTTTCCTCTGAAAAAGAGATTACCAGTGTTCTTTAAAAAGCAGGCATGGTAATATAGAGCCAGAGCACTTTGGAGATTATCTGCTGATATGGTTATGAAAAACCCAGATATTAGATAGGAAGACCAATAAAGGAGAATTTGTTTAAGTTATGTTATTCCTGATTCACATGAAAAAAAAAAGAAGAAAATTCCCACAGTGAAGAATTTTCCTTATGAGCAGAAGGTTGCTGTGTAACAACACTCAGGCATCACAGCAACATTAAAGAGAATTGCTGCTATAAACAAGTTATTTGATATATTGAGAATGTTTTGTTTGCCTTAATTATTCACAAGCAGGTGGTATTTTTACTAATTTGTTCCCTGTTCAAAATAGTTGGTTTAAACATATTTTTGTCTCTCTGATAGCACATCAGTAGCGTTCTCATTAATCCTTCCTGGTTATTTCTGTCACTGTTGGATATTAAATCACACATCAGAAATTATGATTTGCCACTACAGCATCAGCTGCCTCTCCAAAATTAAAAAAAAAAAGGGAAAAAAAAGGGGAAAAAAAGGGAAAAAAAAGTCCTTTCCTTTTTTTTTCTTGTTGGCAAATTATCTGCAAAAAGCTCAGCATTGTTTGAATAATAAAAAAAGCTTTTACAGATGGCCGCAAAAGAGTTTGAAACGAGAGCGTTCTCATGAATATTTATTCTCACCAATTCTCCTGACAACTTAACTTTCTGCAGACATTCTTACAAGTAAACATTCAAACAGCCTCCAAAAAAGCAAATAAAGAGGTTTTGCACATAAACACAAGAAAACTCCCAGATCCTTTATTTTGCAGCGATATCTTGAAAACTCACCCAGAAGAAAAGCCCTCTTGTGTTCAGTTCTGTAGAGGCACTGTTGAGACTTTACCTCCTTAGTGGAGAGTTTGGTCTAAGTGCACAGAAACAAAAAAATAGGATCCAATAGTGTCCTCATTTTCCAGACATGGAGCTGATGCTGACCACAGAGGAGAGTTCTCCTAAATTAGACAGCAAATAGAAAAAAAAAAAAAAATCACAAAATCAGCCTCTGCTCTCACTGAATACCCAGCCTTGCACAAGGTTTAGATCTTGGTGCTTTTTGCCAGGCAGTGATTCAGGGATTTTTTAGTGTGTGGATTTTTGGCCTTTCACTCTTTGATAACTCCAAACAATGTCCTACCCTATAAAGGGTTCTCTATGTAAAATCTCAGATTGTTGGAAAGGACCTTAAAGCCCATTTTGTTCCACCCCCTGCCATGGGCAGGGACAATTTCCACTATCCCAGGCTGCTCCAAACTCCATCCAACCTGGCCTTGGACACTTCCAGGGATCCAGGGGCATCCACAGCTTCTCTGGGCACCCCGTGCCAGGGCCTCACCACCCTCACAATAAAGAATCTCTTTCTAATATCTAATATTCTTTTAGTTTAAAACCATTCCCCCCTTGTCCTGTCACTCCATGCCTTGTCCCAAGTCGTCCTCCAGCTCTCCTGCAGCCCTTTTAGGCACTGGAAGGGGCTCTGAGGTCTGTCTGGAGCCTTTTCTTCTCCAGGTGAACACCCCAGCTCTCCAGGCCTGGCTTCAGATGGGCTCCATCCCTTGGAGCATCTTCATGACCTCCCCTGGATTCACTCCAACAGCTCCACGTCCTTCCTGTGCTGGGGGCTCCAGAGCTGGAAGCAGCACTGAGGGATGAGCCTCACCAGGGCAGGGCAGAGGGGCAGAATCCCCTCCCAGACCTGCTGGTCACACTTGGGATGCAGCCCAGGACGTGGCTGAGCTTTCAGGCCGTGAGTGCACATTGCCCAGACATCCTGAGCTTCTCATCCACCAGCACCCCAAATCCTTCTCNAGGCCTGGCTTCAGATGGGCTCCATCCCTTGGAGCATCTTCATGACCTCCCCTGGATTCACTCCAACAGCTCCACGTCCTTCCTGTGCTGGGGGCTCCAGAGCTGGAAGCAGCACTGAGGGATGAGCCTCACCAGGGCAGGGCAGAGGGGCAGAAGCCCCTCCCAGACCTGCTGGTCACACTTGGGATGCAGCCCAGGACGTGGCTGAGCTTTCAGGCCGTGAGTGCACATTGCCCAGACATCCTGAGCTTCTCATCCACCAGCACCCCAAATCCTTCTCCTCAGGGCTGCTCTCCCTCCCTTCTCCCCCCAGCCTGTGTCTGTGTCATTGTAGGATACAAAAGAAAGATGAGAAACTCCAAATATTTCAGAAGGCAAAGAGCATAGAAAAAAGGCTTTATTTGTCTAATTTTTACTACCTTTTATAAGGTGTTCCCATACAGACTTAACATGGTTGGTGAATAGGAACGACACCTCTCTAATCCCACTGGTTAAACCGGAGAAACAGCAAAACACCACCTGGAGAAAGATTGTTTTGGGAAAGGAGAGTTGTTTGCGAAGATTGTTTTAAGAAGAAGCTTTCTTGAGGAATTTTTCCTTGGAGGAAAAAGTCAGCAGCTGCCAGCAGGCTGAAACCTCTCAGACCCAGAAATAATCAGGCCCACATTGTGCTTGGCATTGCCTCAACCCAGGCACAGGACCTCGCACTTCGCCTTTTCGAACTTCACCAGGTTTGCAGAGACCCACCTGCCCAGCCTGTGCAGGTCCCTGTGGATCACACCCCCTGTATAAGCACTTTGTAGTTAATCTCAGTACACTCCACATCCCAACAGAGGCAAGGGCTGGAATTATCCCCTTTAATGAATATGGGCTCTCTTGCCTCAGCCAAATTCCGCGTCCACCACGCTATTTTTGGGACAAAGGCAGGAACCTTTCATAGACTGCCATGGTGAGCAGGGTTTGAATGGCACAGCAGCACGTTGGGTGCAAGGCACAGAGGTTGGAGGTATGGAGGGTGATGTGCTCAGCTGGGATACTTTTCCCCCACATGGTTCTTTTACAGGAGTTGAATCGTTGCAGATCACGCCTGGCTGAAAGGAAACAGTATATTCTGTGCTGTTTAAAGATGTCACACTCTGTCGCAGAGCTTTTGCAAACCAGTGAGTCAGCAGGAGGGACACAATGCTGGTTCCAGCTATTAGGCAGTTATTTAAAACAAAACAAACAGAAAAAAAAAAAAAAGCCACTTGTGAATTCAACAGATGCAGTGAATTCCCTGCTTTGCAAAGGCTACAGTGTTTGCACAGAGGAAAGGGGCACTTTTATTAACATAAAGGTCACTGCGGTTCAATTCTGCATTTGAATGAATTATTCAGTATTTCCTTTTAATCTCCTTAAATGTGGATGTCTGTAAACAAATTCTGAAGATGCAGAGAGAATCAGACTAGCAAAAAAGCATGTGCAGTGATGGAAAAGGAACAGAACTGACAACTTTTGGGTGCACAAGGAGCACAGCCAGATTTCAGCTCAATGAAGGAATTACATGTGAGAGCTCAAAATGCCGTCTGGCTTCTTCAACCCTTCTCACACTTGTCTTGCCTTCCCCATGCATGGATGGCTTGTTGTAGATGTTTCCAGCAGTGCCCAGAGAATGGAAGGGCCTGTGATCCACAAAACCCATCACTGAACCCTCCAGATATCCAGGCCCCCAGGCAAAATAGGATCAAATTTACTCAGGATGGGATTAGGCAGCCCAAGTTCTCCTAAATTCATGTGTTCTGCCCAGTGGTGTTTCAAAGCCTTCAGAGATGTTGTCTACTTGCACAGACTGGTTTCATGTAATTAGGTATCATTTCAATATCAGCTGTAAGTAACTGCTTTATATTTTCAGAATATTGAGATACTTAACTTCCTTTTAAGAAACTTGAGTCACCATAGATTACATGGCAGAAGGTAATTACAACAAGCTCTCTGGCAGAGATCTACTCTCTTCCTCTCTGTACATCTGTAAAAAACTCAGAATAGGCTTGGATGAACTCTCTACTGGACCTAACTGGAACTTAAGAAATAATTTTTTTTCACCTTTCCATATATAGTAATTAATATATGCAAAGACAGAAGCTTCAGAGCTGTACATCTGGAAGTTGGGGCTCTGGAGCCAGCTAAAAATCAAAATATTGGAGGCGGGGTGGGGGCGGGAATCACAGCATCTTCTCATTGAGAATTGTCCGTGCACAGACTTTTAATTTTCACCAACTCATTTGTCAGTCACAGTTATTTGAGGAGTGCTTTTAGCAGCCATTTCATTATTGATTTTTGTAGCTTATTATTTTGCAACATCTGTCTTTATTTGCATTTAATTAGCCTGGTTGGGTGATGGTCTCACTGTAAAGCTCCCCTTTGTTTGCTGGTTCTGAGTTTAAAACACTCTTCACTTTTAGGCAGCCTTTTTAAGCCAAAACCTGAAACTCACATCTCTTCTGGTTAAAGGGAACAATCTCTATTTCCAGGAATAACTACATGCTTTGTTTTCATCCAGTGAATTCTTGGTGTTTAGTTACTAAAGCCCTTGGATTTTATTTGCAGCCCTGTGCCTGAGCACAGAGATAAATCTAATTCCAGGAGTCATGTCCACTGTAAGCTTCTCCTGGTGGATAGTGATTTAGGCTTGGTACTTTGATCTGTGGATTTTGTCTCTCCTGAATTGGTTCTCCTCAGATTGAGAACAGGGTGAAATATTTTTTTAAAAGTATGAAACAAGCTAAAATTGCAGAGATTTGCTCATTGCCAGTCTGAGCTTGTTAGCAAAGGAAAGTCTTGCAGGAAACTTCTTATGAACTTTTGAGTTCTTGTGTGCCAGAGAAATGTCCTATTTTCTTAGAACCCCTCTTCCTCGTAACTACAGTTTATTCCCATGACAATGGCACCAGCCTTTTCTTTCTCTCATAGTTCACAGAATTTTTTTTTCTCCGAAACAGAAAACCACATTGCAAGTTGATCACCCTTGTGTATGCTTGAGTCAGATTCAAAAATAAAGAATAGACAAGTCCAAACCCAAACAATGGCATGAAAGAGGGCTCTCCAAGACAGAGCTGGCTCATAATTAACCAATTTCCACTCATATTTCCGAGAAAGACTTCAAGGGGGCTACTCTCAACCATATTTGGTGCTGCTGTGATGGCTGTAAATTGTTCCTTCCTTAAAACCTTTGCATAGAAAAGGACAGATGCACCAATATCCATCCGTTGTCACCTTGCTCTCCTCAAAATACTCTTGTTTCAGTGCTTTCCTGGCAAAGGAAAGGAGAAATAAGAGAGAGCCAGGAGAGGGGTGGAACTCTGACTCCAGTTCAGGATAGCAGCCTGATCCTGAGCCTAACTTCAATCGCCTGGATAATTACCTTTCTCCTGAAGTTAAACACTAACTCAGTCAACACGGGTATTTAACACCTCCAGGAAGTGATTATGGCCACCTAAAATACAAATCTAACAGAAAGGCCCCATCAAAACTGACTTTTGAATTGCCCTTTGACCCATGCTAAAGTTTGGATAGTGGAAGCTGTCTGGAAGAACCTCAGCCATCAAGAGTTTAGTTTTTTGGGGTTTTTTTTAAATCATTCTAGTAACTGAACCTTTGCAGTCCAGGTCTTGTGCAGTTTCTTGCCATGGACACAACCAGAGAGATGTGATTAAAATGTGCCCGTTCATGGCAAGTCAAAAACCATCTTTGTACAGCCAGATTACTCCACATCTCTGCTTTTGACCCCTCAGAGCCTCAAAGGTTCACAGAATCCTGAAGAGGGGAGAGAAAAGCTTCTCTGAAAGAAGCTGATCCTTTCCAAACTACTCTAAAGTGGAGGACAGTATGAGCTACATGGAGAACACATGGCCAGTAATTTAAAATAGCTTCTTTCCCTCTTTTCCCCTGTTCTTGGAATCAGCAGATGGGGAGTTTTCTTCAGACTCGAATCCCAGCTGATGGTCAGGCATTGCCCAATTTCCTTGAATTCTTTTTAATTCTTCCACAAGGAACAGGTCACTATCACAAATTCAGTTGGACTCTAAGTATGCACCACATTAATTGGGATTTGGTGCCCTCGAGTTGAAAATAGCTCTGAGACCATGACCTTCTGCTAGAACTTTTTAGCAAAGATTTTTTCCTAAGAAAACAAGGAATTAAAGGAGATTTTTTTTTGTAGCTCTGGGTGACCAAGCCTAATGATTTGTGCCCATCCTTGTGAGCCCCATCAAGGTCACTCACAGCATTTTTATTGTGCCCACCTGGGTGAGTGTTGCACTTAGAGCACATTTCCAGTGTGCCTGTTTGACTCTTGTAAATTTGAAATCTGCTCTCCAAATGAGTTGCTTTAATTAGCTGTTTGAGTGGAGTTTTCTGCCAGCAAACTCATTTGCTAAAATATGCATGGAAGGTAAATGCAGAAGAATATCTATCAGTTGTGAGCGTGTCTAGAAATTAGAGTGAATATCCACTGCACTGATTTGACAGTAATTGCTATGATGTATAAAATCTGGGGCATTTTTATGCCTGGAACCATGATTCCTGAGTACTGAAGTTGTCTGAGTCTGTTCTATGTATCCACTTCACTCCTACAGCTGCTGTATCCAGTTGAGGTTGGGTATGAAAGGAAGCAATTTTTATCCTGCAGCCATTTGTTGGTGACAATAAAATCAGCTGGCAATCACAGCCCATTTCCTGCTGCTGAGAGGCCTCACCAATAATTCCCAACCCTCACACGATTCCCTGCAGAGAAGCCTCAGGATGGATGAGCAAGGTTGGTCTCAGCTCAGATCCAAAGGGTGGGTATCCTGCACCATCCCAGGCCCCCTCTGAGCTCAGAGGGAGAAAAAGCTGCCACCCCTGCTCAGGGCAGCAGAACTCATACTCACACCTCCCTGAACTATTTTCTGATTAAATGGTTGGACACAGTGAAGTCTTGTTCAGCCTAAATGATCCTTTGATTCTATGATGAGGCACTCAGGGAGGGCCACAATTGACTTTTTTCTCTCTGAACCTCCTGTGTGGTGCCTGTGCAACAGCTGCATGGCTGGGAAACATGACAATTTATATCACATATTATATTTTCCAAATTCTTTAGCCCTCTCCTTGAGATGCCTGTGTCATCAAACACAATGCCCAAACTCTGTGGCTGGAAAGGAAAGGGGAGATTTCTCCAAAAGTTCTCCAGCTGTATTATCTTTTCCCGCACTGATATGGCTTGGTGGGCAGCAGGGCAGGAAATGCCAGTGTAAAACCTTCCCACTCATGGCATTTGTTTGCATTTTTCCTGGATCAACCTCTCCTCTCCTGTTTTCCATCTGGATTGCAAAATTTCCCATTTTTCCAATGCACTGGGGTTAAAACTGTTCACACTGATGAGTGAAATAAATGTGCCAGGGGATGCTCCCATGTACTGGGGCCACCTTGAATGTCATGCCTTGACCCTGCGGCACTGACCCAGCAGGCAGAGCAAGGCTGGGAGCAAACTGCCAGCTGGGAATGCTCCCTGGACTGGACTAATTCCCAAATGCAGGAATGGTTTGGAGATAACTTAGTAGAAATAAGCCAAATTTGTGCCAGGGAATGTACTAATATTTCACAAACATTGGAAGTGGCAAGTAATATTTCCAGTGCCCTTGGCCAGTTTTATCTGCACAATTGTATGTGGAGTATGAATACAGGTTAGTACATGGTCAGAGTCTTATAAACCACGTGTAAGTTTTTCAATCTCTGAGGATCCAGCCTTTGCAGAGAAGTGGCTAAAATTAATTAGCCAGACTGCTCTTCAGAGGTGTTTTGTAAAGCAAAAGGTTTAATGAAGAAAAATACCAAAATAACAAATGTTACAGAAAACAAAAGATAAGCCGTGCACAGGTGTCTGAGAAATCTCTGACACCCTGCTAGAAATGCTCCAAAAAATCCTTTATTTCTTTTGTGCTCCTTCCTAAATACTGAATGTTTTAGGAGGGACAATTTGGATGCTGCCAATAGGGAGAGATACAGGATTTGAAGAACCGTGACAAGGTCCAATAGGTGCTTATCTCTTGGCCCTGAGCCAATTACAATGAGAAGGGTGCAGAACTTTCTAGTTAAACTAGAAAGTCTTAAAATGTCTAAAAGTAAACTGAAACTCTTTCCCTGTTTGGAAACACCTGTTTGGAATGCACCCCTGGGTGTGGGGTGCATTACCACAGGGGTGTATACCTCTACTGGCGTGGATGTGACCAGGGAGACCTGGTCCACGGTGGGAATTCCTAATTATCCCTCAAAGCAGGTCACATAAATGAGTCAATGATGGTCAGCCTCATCCCTCCTTCAAAAGCATGGTCTCTGATCTCACACTTTTCCCAAAGAGCAGTGATGACACACAGGGATTTTGCAACCAGCAGCAAATCTCTCACTGCTTCAAATCTGGCCAAATGTCACCTGGTTTCTCTTGCAAATGTCTAGTGCAGGTCCAGGTCAAAAACTGGGCACTGAGGTGACAGCATGGGAGGAATATCACAGAATGACAAATACAAATGTTGCTGTGAGCAACTGTTTTGTACATGTAGGTTGACTGGGCAAGATTTAATCTGGCGGTGCCCCGCTTTTTGAAAAGAGGCCAAAACTGTCTTTAAGAGTTTCAAGAGCTTTTTCTGGGAGGGAATTGCTGGTTGGATTTAATAACACGATAATCAAGTCCAGATACAGCTCATCAGACCAGATAATGCAAAGTCTCCATGCACTGAAACTTGACAGGGTGGGAAAAATAATCAGATGTCTGGTTTTAAACGGTGAGAAGCACCTCCTGGGATGTGAGTGGTAACACACCTTTAATCAACTGTGATACACAAAACAAAACAAAACAAAACAAAACAAAACAAAAAAAAAAAAAAAAAAAAAAAAAAAAAAAAAAAAAAATAAAACTACTACCTGTACTACCTGGAGACTCTGGGTAGGATGGACATGGAGCTTGGCCTTTATGCCTCTGTCTTGTGTTGATCCAGTGTTTGCCAATAGTTATTATTTTTCTCAGGAAAGCTGCCAAAGGGATTGAGAATCTGTAGCCTGTTCAGTGAAGAAAAAAGCCTCTGTCCCTTCTCCAGAAGTGAACACAAGATGGTGCTGCCATCCACCAGCTGCCAGCCTTGCTTGTAGCCTTACACTGCTTCTAATTCTTGGGATGTTTAAAATGAGAGTTATTAGAAATGTCTGAGCATGGTTATGTAGAAATTAAGGCTTTTCCCCCACAAATATGGTGGAATCAGTAACCCAAATAAAGTACATCTAAACCCAGCACGTGCCTCAAATTGCATCAGAGGATGTTAAGACTGGGTATTTGAAAGAATTCCTTCACTGAAAGCCTTGCCAAGCATTGGAATGTGTTGCTCAGGGCAGTGGTGGAGTCCCCATCCCTGTAGGGTTGAAAAGATGTATAGATGTAGCACTTAGGGATGTGGATTAGTGTCAGACTTGGCAGTGCTGGGTTAATGGTTGGATTCGATGACATTAGAGATCTTTTCCAAACTAAACGTTGCCTTGATTCTATGAAAATCCTCATTAGTCCGGGCAGAAAGTGCCAGATGGCAAATGCAACACAAGCTGAGCAGAAACTAGCAACAAAAAATGCACTGTCCAGGATTATACTGCAACCAAATTCAGAGCTGCTGTGTCTGCAGTGTTCCCACCACAGTCAGCATTTGGGAAAGACTTCTCAGTCCACTGTGGATGCAGTGCAAATTCCCAGCTCTTTGCCCCTCTCTGAGGAAAAGCTCTGACTGATGTGTGTGAAACTTGAGCCACTGGACAGGACTGAGCCAACATCAAAAAGAACTCGAGGAAAAGAGGCATCAGCTGCCAGGGAGATGGAGCAGATGGCAACTCACCGCTCCCAGGGCTGTGTGATTATGTGAGGCTCACTCAGAAAAAGATGTGCCAGACTAGAAAATTTTAATGAAAATGAGGAAACCAATCCCTCATAAAGTCAAAATCCTTCCTCTCTGGGCTTCTTTGGCTAAAGCTCTGTAGGCACGTGGCTGAGACATTTATGAACCACATTTATGTTCACTGCTCTTGCACTGGGCTTTTTGTACCCAGTGACTTTGTCTCCCCTTCACAGAGATTCCTCTTCCCACCCAGCCCCATGCTTGCAAAATCCATGGGCATATCAATTCCTTGGAGAGCTTTCCCTCCCTCCTGACTGTGACTGGAACCAGCCAAGTGGTTCAATGGTTCTTGGTGAGACCCACAGCACTAAGTCTCTTTCCAAAGGAAATGAGGCTAAAGGGAGATTTCTTTCCTTGCTGGGGAGACTTTCCCACACATTAACAACATAATGCAGATGTTCTTTCCATGAGGAGAGAGAGCTGCTCTGTGGCTTTGGGTTCTGAGTGGCTTGTACTGCATTAGCCCTGTCCCACCCCTCGTTTCTTTGCTTCCCAGTCCAGACTAGATCATTTGGATCTGTGTCTTTCCCATCTTCATGGTGCTGTGGCAGGACCAGGGGCTGTGGTTCATACAGATGTGGCTTTAACATTTTCTCAGGTGTTTTGTTTTGTTGTTTTTTTCCCATCAAAATCCCAATGGTTTCCTCCTCACACAGCCATGCCACTGGATCTTGGAATATTCTGGATATCCTGAGTTGGAAGGGACCCACAAAGATCATCAGCTGCTGTGGAGGTGTCTTGAGTTGCCATCCTGGTATCATCATCCAAATTGCAGCTCATGTGGGTGTCAGTGACACAGGGAAAACCCAGAAGCTGTTACTGATATTTCTAACCCTGAACCAAAGCAACCTTCTCCTCTCAGACCCCTCAAACTGGTTTGAAGCCATTACTAGAGGTCTCCACTCCAGGTTTCCTCCTTCAAGGCACAGACACACATTCCCAAAAGCCAATCCTCCCCTAGGAGTGCCTGTAAATTTTCAATCTGCAATTTTTCAGTCTGGGCTCTGAGATTCGCCTGCAATTTGACAGCACTGAAAGCTGGGTGGCCAGAGGTGAAAAAACCAAGCAGTAGAAAATTGCAGGATGGCTCAGATGTTCCTCAGATGTTCACCAATTCAGTGGGTGGGCGTTGAATCCTGTGATCAAATCCTCATCCTTCTTTAGATCCCCACTTAGTCATCCCCTCCCTGCAATTACCTTGATCTTTGCAGTAACCAATCTATTTCTTTGTGCTGATTTATCTTCAGGATCTTTTGTTTGGAGACACCTGCCCCTCCTGGAAAGGACCTTCTGCTGTCACATGAGCATCCTCCTTTCTGTCCCTATTTCTGTGACATCCTATACTTTTAAAATAATTAAGAAGTGCATGGGGATGTGCTGGGGAAAGTCACTCATAGGCAGACTCACACACAGCTCACTGGTCCAAAACTTTGGATTGTTTTTGAGACAGATAGATGATCCCAGCAAGGGTAAATGCTGTATGGGATGGAAACCAGTGGAAAATAAGTGGGAAAAGTACTCCTGTGAACTTTCAAGTGCCAAAAAATTCCAGGCAAACTGCATGAATATGATTCCTCTCAACACCACAATTGTACCTCATGTCCTATCACTGTGTCCATCCCTTCCCAGTGAGGAGTTTGAGCAGGGTACAAACCCAACAGAATTATCCAGTGATTCTACTAAAACAGAGTTAAGTCAGGGAAGTTCACAATATGTCTGAGCAGGGAAAAGTGAATATCAACTCAAAGAGTATCAGCTCAGGGATCCAGTACACATCCAGAGCTGCAAGGATGTACACACAGCTCAGGTTCTGCCTGCTGGAGGGGAGACAGAGAGCAACAGGGATTGTCCAGGAGGAGACACAGGTGTCAACATGGATTGGCCAGGTCCTTACAGGAATTCAGGTCCTTACAGCTGCTCATTTATTCTGTTTATCATAGAGGCTAAGCAGGAATACATTGTACAGAGCACATCAGTGGTCAGACAAATGAGTGGAGGCATCTTTCTTTAGAAAGGCCAAACATTTCTGCCCTCCCTGTCAGCAGGTACCACACACCTGGGAACACTGCCAGCAGCAGAATGATGTACCCCACAAGCCCCCTTGATTCCTAAAGGAAGGCACAGAAGGCTGGCCTTGCAATGATATGGACATTTTCTGTTCAGGACCATGCCAAGAACTGTCAAACTCATTCATCAGCTGCCTCTGTACAAAGGGCAGCAGCATTCACTGGCCAGAAGCTTGGCAGGGCTTCAGAGCACTGACCTAGAAGTTAAAGGCTCTTTGTTCATTACTAATCCCTGGAGCTATACAGTCCCAAAGCCATTCCCTTTCTGTGCAGCACAAGACCAGCTTTCACAGCCCCCAGCCTGAGCCCAGTGGAGTCAATAGAAAGGCTGCCATTGTCTCTGGTGACCAATGCACTGTCCCTGGACTCTGCAAAACGAGACTGGCTCCTGCCTTTGTTGAAATCAATGCCAGTATTACCAGTGGCCACTGCTGAGTCCAAACGGGGCCGCGGCGCGTGTCTCTCAGGAGCCTCAAATCTGTGGTCACTTTTTTCTGAATATTTCAGAGAATGCAGGAGAAAGGCTTAGATTTTCAGCAGCTTTTTAATATTTTAGGTGCCTTTTATTCCCAGAAAGAATTCTTACATCATGTAGTCCTTTGTCCTACTCCCACATAACCCTTTTGGAAAGCCTTACATCTCCCAGAAGCTGTTCTGGTGTGATGTGAAACCCCAATCTGGGTATAGCAACACCTTTATCCAGTGCAAAAACTGAGCTGGGGGATGGGGGACCAGGCAAATAAACATCAGCTAACTGCTTGAAACCATTCAAGAATCTGTTTTCCTGTTAAAAGCAAAACCCCTTGGGTTATATCCTTGAGCAAGGCTCCTCCTGGACTACTGGGATCTCCTCTGCTCTAACTGTCTTTGTGTCATTAATAACATTGCTGGTATTAATTGGTCCTTGATAAAGATCAGAATGATTCTCAGATTTGAGGGGAAAAATAATATCAATTTAAAAATAAAGCCATGAAATCCTGAGCCAGGCATCCAAGAGGAGGATGAGTTGCCCTCTGCAATTGTCCTCTTCTCCATATTGACGACAAGGAGACCCAAACCAGTATTTTACATTAAGTCCTTGAACTTTCACTGACAGAGCCCAGAGGAAAACTGACCCACAGAAAGCAAACCCATCCCACTGACCATGGCAAGCACAAGGTTAAGCCACAGTGTTTCAGGTCAAAATTTTCAGAGCTTTCTTCAATTTTGTATAATTACTGCAGGCAAAATGGCTTTTGTAGGCTTTGGCACCCAAAAATATCTGCATATTCCTATCTTCTACATTAAAAGAATTGTTTTCATTGGAATTTTGGATGTTGAGAAATGAAAACTTGCTTCTTATTGGTTTAGGTTATTTTTATTCCAAAAAAAAGGCTGAGTGGGACATTTTTATGCTGAGTTCACTTTGTTTAATGCACCAGCAGAAGGGTCCCAGACAGATGCTGGTGGAGGACTGACATTTCCCTTTGTGGCAGTAGATGGAGCTACGTCCTCAATAATGTTCTTTTCCAGAGAGGAGAGCCCAGAAAAGGAGTTGTGCTGATCATTTCCCCCAGAACTTCATCCAGAAGAGGATTGTCCAGAAGGTGGATAAAGGAGATTAATAAGCAGGGGTGGAAAGAATGAAAAAATTTCCAGGACTGGGATCATTACCCACTTCTCCAACGGCTTTTTTTACCAGACATTTACAATGGAAGCTGTAACCCCCTCCTCACTCCATCCACTGTAACCTGTGCTAGAAGAAAATCCCCTGGGTTCCATATTTGAGCAAGACTTCTCCTGAACAGCTGGAAATTCCTCTGCTCTCTGTGTCTGTGTGTCATTAATCGCTGATATTTAGTAGTTCTTGATAAAGATTAAAATTCTTTTCAAATAAGGAAGAGGGGGGGAATAATAATAATAATAAGGCCAAAGAACTTGTTTGTTTTCCAAGTTTTTGCATTTCTCCACAGTCTGGTTGCAGTCAACCTTCAGGCCACCACTTTTCTCCCAGAGTTGTTTTACTCCCTCCCATTCAATGGAAGAGCTGGAGTTCTTAATTAAATTCCAGAAATTCATCATATAATTGCCTTAAATGACTTTATTAGCCTGTGTCTTCAATGTCCAGATCTGGAAGACTGTCCATCTTCTGCCAGGGAACTTTAGCTCTTGGCTTCTTCTCCTTTCCCATGCAACAGTTTAGGTCCTGCAGATCTTTTTAATTTGTATGGATTAAAATCTCCTCTGGCACACATTCATGCTTCATCTTCAGGACTCCATAAATTCCTTCAACATTCTCTTCCAGCCCTGCTCCTCCCAAGTTTTCCCATATTCTCTCCAACAGAAGAGCAGAGGGAAACTCCTTCCTCTCCCCCACACTGACAAAACCCATAATTTTGACTATTATTTCCTTGAAGTGGTCGAAAAGTGAATCATGGTGTAAGCACAACACCTTGTTATTTACGGGCAGGCAAATCACAGAAAGAAATTTCAATAACATCGTGTTTATCGTCACAAAAACCTCGGCAACGTTTCCGCACGAGTGAGCAGCTGCAGCCCAGAGCCTTCAGGTTATTGTGGAAGGCATCCACAAAAATGTAAAATCATCTCAGGCTCTAGCAGAGCCCAAGCTGGGTGGGGCAGGAGGGAAAGTTTATTTATTATTTCCAAATCCATTTTATTCTAACCAGGGCTAAACAAGCTGTTCCTGGATGGCAGAGCCTGCCTGGATTTGTTGTTTGGAAGCCCCTGGTTAGATTTTCAGTGCCTGGGAGCTTCCAGAGGGGCTTTCCCTCTACCTCAGGTTTTAATTTGAATTCTTTGGTGCCTTGTAAGGAATGATTTCATGGCACAGACCTTCCTTCAGTGAAGGAATTGCTATATTCTCTGTCTTCCTTCAGGCTACCCACTTTCATTAAACTCCTTGGAATCAGTACTTTTGCAGCCTTTTTCTCCCTGCCAGGTTTGGTTTAAACAGTCTGTAGCATGCCAAAGCTATTGGGATGGAAGGACTCACCTCAGCATCCTCTGAAACAGGGGATGCAGCTGGAAAAATGTGGGATTTTGACATGCTTTGAAAACGAGGCAGTTCCCATGGATGTGTCATGTTACCAGGCTCACAAATTCCCAGAAAAAAATAGATTTCCCGGGATAATTTCTGCAACTGTTGCCCTGAGTGTTTGCTTCAGCTTGCATACCTGAGATGCTTCTGATCTGTGGACAGGGAGACGCTGGCAGAGAGAATTGCCCTTCTCTGGTGTGTTCCTCCCTGTCTTCCCTTGCCCCTGCCAAGAAAGCAGGAGTGCAGTGACCACTCCCTGGTAATCAACCTTCATTTCTGCATTTAAAAGGCACCATCAGGCCTCTGACAGATTAAAAGCTGTCCTGAAACATGTTGGGACCAGGCAGAGGGAAATGAGCTTTGCTGCACTCCTGGGGGAAGCTGGCAGATGTGTGCTTTGCCCTGATGGCAGATGAGTAGGGCCAGGGCCCAAGCATGGAGACAATTTTGAAGGAGCTACAAGTCTGGAAAACACTCAGGCATTTCCAGCTGGGAAGTTTTTCAGTGCTCCCCAGCAAGGTTTTGGATGCTGGTGGAGAGAGGAGCCAGGCAAACGAGGGAAAGCTTTGGTGTTTTCCAATCATCCCACCCACCACAGAGAGAGGCAGGAGCCACATTACATAACATCTCTGACGTTTTCCCCTCTGCGAGAAAGAGCTCTCAGTTGTGGTTCTCGCAGTCAGATAAGATCACAGGGTGCAGGGGCAGAGAGGAGGCACTAAATGGAACTATTGTAACTCACTGGGAAGCTCCTGAGTCTCAGGTAGGAGCCACATGGGAGCCACACGTGCCATGGGAATCCAGGCAGGAGGGGCACTGGGGCTGGATCTTGTTTATTGTTCTTGCCTGAGCCCAGCCTGGAAGGCACGGGGGAGCTCAGGAGGACACAATGTACCCTGCTCCCTTCCTGTGTCCACCCAAAGGCAATTTATTCTCAAGCTGAGCCGCGGCCCCAAAGTAAAATAAATTCCTGTGTTTGGCTCTGAACACAGAGTACACTGCAGCTAAGGAAACCTTCAGTGTGAAATGGTTCCCATACAGGAAATGTTGATGGAAAACGATGGACAAGGGCTTGTCCCACATTATTGGCACTCCTGGCTGCCACAGAGGGTTTCTTCTGCCCTTAGGAGGGATTTCAATAGGGTTCATGCTCTTGTCTTACCCTCAACTCCCCCTTTTGGGTGTCCCCAGTTATCCAGCTTGTGCCCACAAAGCTTCCTCTGTCCTGGAGGGATTCTGGGCAGTTTAAGACGGTCATGAGAAGGACTGGGAAAGACTCCTGGCTGTAGGGATGGGCTGTGTGCCCCATAGTCCTGCTTCCCCTATTGCCCAGCCCAGAGTCTCATGTTCTTGGTGTCACACTGAACCTCATGTCCCAACAGGAGAAAAAGGTGGTGACCAGGGCTTCAAGCAAACCATGAATGGTACTGAACACCATCCTGTGTCTACAGGACTTGGGTCTGACTCGTGTTGGATCAGGTTAGTGGTTTAATATGTTCTGGAAATAAAAACAAACCACAGAAATTCATGAAACTAATTTAAAATGGAGCATGGACAGAGAAGATCTTCCCATTCAAACTCACTTTGTCTCTTGAAAATATTTCCTGTGGATGTTCAAAACCCCTTTTTGTTTTCTCTTGGATTTAGAGGAAAAGGGAACAGGCAAGAGAACTGGAGATGTTTGTACCTAATTATCTAAGCAGCAGAATGAAGATGAACCTCTTGCTGTCATAATCTGAAGAGAGGGGCAAGCATCTGTCTGTCCTGTACATTTGTCAAAATAATGCAATGGAGGTTGTTTCCTGTCACCTCCTTACTATGATGAGCTCATCAAACCAATGTCTTGCAGATATCTCCTGCAAAAAAAAAAAACCCACCAGGGTTAGAATCCCTCCACAGCCAGGGAACAACTCTAGCACACAATTTATCTGCTACACATCCGTGTTTGGACAACTGAATCAAACATTGCAGTCAATACTCTGGGTAGTGACATAACTCACTCTGTGTCAGGCACCTGCATGTGACTGGCTGGATCCCTGCCCAAATTCTGTTGGCTATTTTAACTAAATCTCCTTTGGGTTCCTGAATCACAAGGAGACACCTCTGAATGCATGCACTGAGTGCCTGTGTCTGGAAGAAGGATCTGATCCCTGTGTTGGCTTTGTTTGTGAGGTGGAAAGAGCAGCATGAAACACCCCTGTGGTCTCTGATCCCCAATGAAAGGGAGGGAAAAAAAGGTAAATAGAAATTGCTCCTGCTTTGCCATTGGCCCTGGGATTTGCAGGTCCCTCAGTGTTCTGGGGACACAACAGGTGAGTTCATCACTACTACTACTACTACAAAAAAGCTGGTTTTAGACCAGATTAGATTACCTTTATGGTAAGTTGTGTTACACTATTCCAACATGACTGTGCAAGTAGCCATTTCCTTCCCTGAAATGGCAGCACTGAGGAAAATACCTTGTATTCTCTTTTTTTGGACATGGGTGGAGGTCTGGAGAGGTGGGTTGGAAGGGACCCACAAGGATCATTGGATCATTAAGTCCAACTCCTGGCCCTGCACAGGACAGCCCCAAGAACAACATCCTGTACCTGAGAACAGGACTTTTCCCAAGGGACATCCAGTCAGTTGGAAATGGCCATTTGGTTTCTAAACAGGCAATGAGGACCAGGCAGGTGCTCCAGGCATCCCAAATTGTGGATAACCATTCTGAGGTGCTCCAGGCATCACAGATTGTGGATAACCATGGAAACTGCTGTCAGACGTGATGGGACATCACACCATAACTTTCATCTGAAGAAAAAGAACCTGCATTTCATCCCTATCTGCACACCCTGCCCTGGACTGATCTCTTTCACCAGAAAAATGTTTTCTGGGTTTCGATATGTTCAAGTGGCAGAGTTACAGTGAACCAGCCCTTGGGCACCAGCTATTGAAAAGCAGCTCTTCTGTTTATCTGATCCAGCTCTTACCAAGACTGCCACCCCTACTTCTCAACAGGATGGAATTTGCTGGCACTACTGCCAGCCTATTCCATCTTTTCAATAATTGCCATGACCGTGCAACGTGCCAGGGTGTTGGCAGATGCTCTTCAGAGGAGGAGGGCATTGCTCTGCATGCCTTTGCTTTCATTAAAAAAAAAAAAAAATTCCCCAGAATTATTATATTAGCCCCTAATCCCAAAACATGTCTAGACAGAGTTATTTAGAGTGGGCTGTATTACAGAGTCCTGCCCCAAAGAACTAACCACCACTGAATTGTTCATGATTTGTTTATTGAGAGTATTGCAGTCAGAGATGCCTGTCTCCTTACATGCTAGTCAACTAGAAAGAAAACACTTGAATCACAGATATCCATCACCTAAAGCACGTACAGCCTGACAAAGATGAAATAAATAGAGAGTGAAAAGTGCGTAAGAGGGTGAAATTATTTAGGTTTTAAAGACCTTGGGGCAAACACAGAGAAATTCAAGGGCAAAACTGATGATTTTAAGCTGTTTTTTTCTCAACCCAAAACTTTAGGAATTGGTTTTCAGGGTGGGTTTTTAGCAAGAGGGAATAGAGAAAAGTAGGAGGATTGTTTAGGTTTTATGACTCTTTTGAACTTTCAAATTTAGAACAAAGTGTAGCCGGATATTTTTTGAAATTGGGGGTATCATGAAACATTCCTCCATGGAATTTAAGACATTGTTTGTACAAGTGAGATGCCCTGATTGATTTCTTTGACTTTGTAACTGAATGCAAGACTGTTATGCAAGCTTTAATTATTCTTTTTGGAAACAATGTTCTCTTTTACTTTCAGGGTTCTTTGGGGAATAGGAGGCAGCTCAAAACAGCAGGGTTTGCCAAAGCCAAAGCTAAGTAAATCTTCCAAAAGGTTTCACTCTTTTCTGAGTCTGTGTTGTAGCAATTCTGATAAACTTTAATTTTAGCAGAAGTGTCTTCTCCTAATCTTCTCTTGGGTACCAAATATTATCCCAGCACCATTGCTTCAAAGTAAAACTCTCCGGGATTTGGTGCACAGGAATATTTCAGGGTGTGACAGTTTCAAGGGAATAACACCAAGTTCACTGAGACTGGAGAATCAAACATATTAACCTCAGGGTTTACATATTTTACGAGAAAAACAAAGGAGTAAAAAAATGTCGGTCTGGCTGGAAATTCAACCAGAGTTGAATCTTAGTTTAAGCCTCTGCACCAAGGACTTGTCTGCACTAGAATTCTACCTGAAATGTCATTCTGCTGCAGCCATATTGATTTTGGTATATGAAGAAGTTTTGTGTATGGTCAGTAACATTGATTCTAAATATCATGAAGATATGTCCCTGAGAAAGTAGAATCATGAGTATTTAATCTTTCCATGAGTATTTAATCTTTCCACTATGAACTGTGCAATGTGCATCCTACAGCTGTGGGACAGGTTAACCTTCAAGATCAATACATAAAGGGGTGATACTTTTAATTTGAAAGTCTCACTGCAGGTCCCACTTCAGACCCAAATGAGTATTGTGACAGGCAATGTGGGTTTTTTTTGTTCAGAATGAAAGTAAATTCATCTGAGCTTTCAAGGTTTGTTCCACATTGGGTTTTTTGTTTGCTTTTTTTGTTTTGTTTTTTTCCTATAGTGAAATTCATAGAATCACAGAGTGGCCTGAGTTGGAAGGGATCATACAGGGATCTCTGTTCCACAGCCTGAAATCTGCACACAGCCTTGCAATGAGTCTCACTCCTCTTGCACTCTGCTTCTAATGGCATGAGTGCAATTTTATGAGAAAAGCTGTGCCAAATGAGAGAACTGGGAAGGTCAAAAGGGTTGATTGGTTGTTTTGTATTAACTCCCATCTTGTCAACCAGGTCACTGTTGCACATCTGGGTGGTGAACTGGCAGGATCTGTATCTCTACACCACTGCTGGGGGAGTGACACCTCCCAGTATGGACTGGGACAGATATACCCTGCTGTGGAGCATGATGTGTGATGGTGTCTGAATGTCCTGACAAGGTTTTGCATTTTCACAGCAAATAGCAAAAATATCAACCCCTCCTTATCCAAATTTTGGACATTTCCTACCACTACATGCTGCAGATGATTGGGCACATCCAGCCAAGAGAAGACTGGGAGCAACCTGGTCTAGAGGAAGGTGTTCCTGCCCATAGCTGGATGTTGGAACTGGATGATCTTTAAAATCCTTTCCAACCCAGACCATTCTGTGGTTCTATGATGATGCCTTAAGTTTTAGCTTTCATATTTTTCAGATTCTGTCCTGCCTAGGGATATAGCTCTGAGACTCATATTAAGTGGATATATGCAAATGGACCAAAACTCATAGAAGTGTGAGACCTCATGACCAGTCATCCATTTTGGGTCCACCTTGAGTGTAGCCCTGGCCAGGTTCTTGTACTGCCCAAGGTGTGCCCTAAATGCCTTTCAGTAAATATCTACTTAATTCTCCTGGCACTGTCAAATCTCTGTTCCAGGTCACCCTTCCCAAGGCATCCATGATACTTTGATTCTATGATCAGGGTCAGCTGTTCTGAAGCTCATTTCATTCAAGCTGTTTCTTGCAGCCCCATCCCACACATCCCCACTGTGCTTTGCAAAGGACACTACATTCATCCCCTTCATGCCCCTACTCACCCACAGCTGCAGCACCAGGAAATTTTGGACCAGACTGAGGAGGGACAGTCACCTCCATGCTGTCCTGTGCCAGGCAGCCTTTCCCAAGTTTCTCCTAGATCATGTGCCCTTCCATCACGGGCATTGTTGTCTCATGCCTTAAGGGTCTGGAGCACAAGTCTTATGAGGAGCAGCTGAGGGAACTGGGGTTGCTAAGTCTGGAGAAAAGCAGGCTCAGGAAGGATCTTATCACTCTCTACATCTCCCTGAAAGGAGGTTGTAGACAGGTGGGGGGTCAGGCTTTTTTCACAAGTAACAAATGATAGGTCAGGAGGAAACAGCTTCAAGTTGTTCCGGGCAGGGATCATACTGGATATTAGGGAAAACTTCTTCACCAAAGGGTTATCAAGCACTGGAACAGGTTTTTCAGGGAAGTAGTGGAATCACCATCCCTAGAGGGATTTAAAATATGTGTAGATGTGGCACTCAGGGATGTGCTTTAATGTTGGGTTAATGGTTGGGCTCAACGATATAGAGGTCTTCTCCAATATTAATTATTCTATTATTTTTCTGTGATTCTATGAGTACATCCCCCACAGAGCTGTCAGCTTAGGAAAACCCCTACCCCTCTGCCTCCCCTGGAAAATGAGCACTCCAGACAATTTACAGCCCATCAATAGGATTTAACAGGGGCAGATACAGCCCCGAAAGAAGCCGCTGATGCAGCTGTATCCCGCCAGCAGCAAATGCCTCCGTGCCAGAGGAGGCATGATCTGCCTCTGTTGGCATTTTATGCTTTGTCTCTCACCAGCATTTGCATCTCCTAATTAAATAAGTATGGACAACTGTATAAATATATATATAGCATTGCATCAAAGCCCTGGGATCTGTCTGACAGCCCAGCATGATGCAGCAGCATTAGCAGTGTTTGCTGTACCATTTCAGATGACCTCATTTGGAGGGGAATTGCAGCCAGGCTGCATGTGCTCTAACCCAGACAGTTGCAGGCACATGGGTTTTAGTGGAAATACATCCACTGAATTTCGTTTGGCTGTCCTTTTCTTTGTAAAGGCCATGAGTGCTCTTAGTGGAGTTAATCTGTGCCTGCGCGACTGTGGATTACATTGTGATGTGTTCCATCAGATAAGTGAGCTGTCAAGCTGTGATGGCAAACTGTTGGAAGCTGAAAGATGATTGATGCTTGGGAAACTGCAGTTTGGCCTCCTCACACACCAGGACAAGGTCTTCAGCTTCTTCTCCCCCAGAATGTCTTTCTCCTCCATGCACAGGAGGAGCAGCTCTTCAAGGATGGGTCAGTGTTACCCTGGAGAATAAAGAACTGGGGTGAAGTAAAAGTGATAGGAGCAACTGCTTGCTTTGGAGGGTGGCCTTCCCCTGCTAGCCTTACCTTTGAGGAGGATGATCTAATCAGTTCTCCAAAGTCTTCTGTATGATTTCCATATATCACCTTTTTCTAAGCAACTGGTGCAACTCCAGGCTCATTTACACACAGATCACTTTTGTGCAGGGCAGTGTCATGTGCAAGCCCAGGCTGGAAATGCTTTTCCACTGACATCAAGAGTTGAATTTGGTCCAGAGGTGACTTGGCAGTCTCAGGAGTCATCCCTCTTCTCCACTGAGCATGGCCTCCATTGTTCACTGAACAGCCTGACCTGTGTCAGCTATTGCTCAGCAGAAAAGAGACAGGGAAGGAATGATTTAGATTTCTTGGGTTACCTGCAAGCTGGTTCTTAGAGCATCAGTGAGGGTGACAATTAACCCTACCCTCCCAGCTTAAGCCAGTGCTTAAATATGTTTCTTAGTCCTCCAAGCAGGAAGCAGGATGATAAGTTAGATCTCATCTTTATCTGCAGGAAGGAGGCCAGCTGGGTCAGTACAACACTGCTTAGCGTGGCAACCAGTGTATAAATAGGATCAGGACTTACAGATGGTAACCAAGGTTAAAAGAATAACCAGTATATAAATATACTGTGATCATGCTCAGATTCTGTATTTCCTGTGCAGGGGGCAGAGCACGAGGAGCATTTATAAACAACCTTGTTACGAGCATCAGGGGATCTCTGAAGGCACCAAGGGCAGAAGAGGAGAGGGCTGGGAGCCTGCCAGCTGGGCAGGGTGGATCTGTGCTCCCCATCAACTCCCCAGGCAATGGAAATTGGAAATCAGCTTTCCCCTCCCCCTGAGCTGGGGCAGATGCAGCACAGGACTGTCATGAGAACCAATTAGTTAATAAGATGCCGATGTCCCCAGGCAGGCAGAAACATGGATGATGCAGGGATGTGCTGTCTATGGAGGCTGGAATGCTGACACGGATCTGAAGGGTTTTCTCTGGGTTTAGGCTCCAGTGAAAGCCAAACTAAAATGTCTTCTGGAGTTCCCAGCACCATTCACACAGCACAGGAACCTGCTTGAATGACTGACATGGCTGAGGAGTTCAAGGTGGGTGGAAGGGGAGGCTCAGGCTGCTCCCTCCCAAAGAACAAACTTTGCTCTTCTACACTCAGTTGGCAAAGGCAGGGAATAGGGGTCAGAACTCTCCCTAGAGGCTTCAGGAGGGTTTTAGGCAGGTGAACAAAGTACCAAAGCGCTCAGCCTAACCCACAGTGTGCACAGGCCGAGGATCATGTTTTCCCTTCCAAAATCCATGGGCACTTAGTGCTTGTTGCCACAGAGGTCTTGAGTTTGTGAATTTCCTGAGAAACCTCTCTGCCTTAGCAATGACATGCAGCTGATGACAACAGCCTTAGCATTTGATGGTGATTTTCCATCCTTTACTTCCCTCCCTGCCAAAAAAAATTATATAACCCCATCCATTTTTAGAACCGCAGACCCAGGGCTCAGCAAATCAGGCTAATATTGATCATTTCAGCCTTCATGAGCTCAGAAAGCCAAAGTCTCCACAGGGTAGGACAGGGCAGGGGAGAACTGAGCACTTAAAGGGCAAGGGCAGCATTTTCTGTGTTTGCAGCATGTGCCCTGGTGGAATAGAGGATGTGTTATCCTGCTTGCACAGCATCTTCTGACCTGCTCTTGACCCCAGAAGCATTTGCATTCATAAATTCAGGAGCTGTACCCCTGGGAGGTGAGGGAATAAGAGGGAAGGAAAAGAGTGGGTTTATCAAATCTGGGATCGCTGCAGGGCCTGAAAAGAAAACTTTCTTCCTCTCTCTTCCAGCCCAACTGTAAACCATCCTGCATCCAAGAGGGCTTGTTTGTTACCGCTTAGATTGGACAGTTTTCACCAAAACAGCTTCCCAGTTGGCAACCTTTGGTTGAGAGTACAGAAAAACAGATTCACGAGATCATCCTGCTCCCCTCCATGCCTCCAAGAAGCTGTTGATTGAATAACTTAATTCTGGAAGACTTTACTCAGTGCTGCTGTTCTTTTGGGCAGAAAAAAAGGCCTGAGAAGGTGCTGTATCAGAAGCTATTCACCTCTCCACTTTGCCATGTGAGAACACAGAGAGACAGGGGAGAATTCTAGGGACAGCTCAAGGTGGGTGGTGAAGAAGGACATTGCAAGAACGGGAATGAAAGCCAGCATGTAACTGGAAAGATCAGGGTACCACAGATATCTAGACCCTTCTCCACATTTGGAATATGAGGTGCAGTTCTTGCTCTCCTAAAAAGACAAGAAAAACTGGAGGAAATACAGAGAGGAGCAATAGGAGAGCTGAGATATAAATCTGATGTTGCATTTAAAGAAATAAAGCATTTCAGATAGAAATGGGGTGTTGTGAGTGGAATAAAATGCCTAAAAGATCACGAGTGGCCTGAAAAGTAAAAAACAGAGGGAACACCAACCTCAGTTCCTGATCCTTGGCTGTGCCACTCTGACTGACAGAGCTGGCAGTCCCCAATCCATGCGTCCTGATAAGTGGTTTTTCTTCACAAGGGATTGCACTTGCTCAGTCAGGCAGGCAGAGCTGAAAGATAATGTGTTTCTCCTGTTGAAAATTATTTTATGCCTGCAAGAGCAGACAAGGCACGCTATGAAAAACCAACCAGAGAGCCCTAAGGATGCACCTAAAGGACATCTATTCACAAATTTAAAATCTGTAGGAACTTGCTCTTGCTGTAGAGGTTCTGTGGCTTTTGTTTGGGGTTTATTTAAGATAAGGCAGCTCAGTGGTAAGCAGAGATCTGAGTTCAATTCCCTACATCCTTTGGTGGTTATTTCCTCTGGGATACTCATTACATCTCTTTGTACACTTCAATTTTCCCAGAAGTGACTCTAACTACCTGCCTGAAGAGTTGGGGGAGATACAATAAAGGCTGTAAAGAGCTGAGATAATGCTGTAACAGGAGCTGTAAAAATACCTACAGAAAATAGAGATCCCTTTATATCACCACTGGAGCTGATATGTGATGCAGCTTGTGGGAAAGGCACATGGCTGCTGGAGTGTCTGGGGCTCACTGGGAGAATCCAGTTACACCCAGCACTAAAATCACATCGTGTTGTTTCCCAGCCTCTGGCAGAGCAGCCAAATGTTTACACACAACTTCCACTTTCACTTCAGGCACCGTCTGAAAGCTCAGCTTGTGCCTGGGGAAGCAGCTCATACCTGAACACATAGTCCTTTGTTTTGCTGCTGGTGGTGATTTTAGGGGACTTTTGGGGGTTTATAAAAAAGAGGGAAAGAGTCTTCTTATATGTGATAGAGGGGAACATTTTTAAACTAAAAGAGAAGGGATTTAGGTGAGAAATTAGGAAGAAATTGTTCCCTGTGTGGGTGGTGAGGCCCTGGCACAGGGTGCCCAGAGAAGCTGTGGCTGCCCCATCCCTGGAAGTGTCCAAGGCCAGGTTGGATGGGGATTGGAGCAACCTGGCTGTGTCAGGATGGTTGGAGCTGGATGGTCTTTAAGGTCTTTCACAGCCCAAACTATTCAGTGATGTTGTTACTTTTTTTTCTTTTAGGTAACCACATTGCAAAGTGAATTTTGCTTACACAAAAGCAAGTCATGTGTGTGAGGGTGAAGGAAAACATGATTTATCATCACCAAAATATTTTCTTCCCCTCTTTGAAGCTCTGTCTGAGGTGATGGGCTCCATCCAAGGACACATCCCCCAGTGCCAGATCATGTGTTGAAAACGTGGAAAAGAGTAAGAGACACAAACCTGTCTCACAGGCATTTCATCTTATCAGAATTTCACTTTTTGCCACCCAAGGAATTTTGTGCACGAGTGATTTACCACGAGGGAATGTGCCATAAAGCCTGGCTGCAAAAGGGCACAGAACCCAAGCCAGATAGAACCCCAAAAACATCAACAGCAAAGTCACAGTGCTCCCTGGGATCGCTGATGTCACCTGAGAAAGAGGAGAGGGCAGTGCAGCCTTGGCGACAGCCACTAGATGGGGGCACGAACACACACGTCTGTAGTGCCCCAGCTGAACCCTGGAGCCTGAACACCAGGAGGTGACACAGCACCGACCTTCCCTGTCCCTTGGCACGGAGCAGGATTCTCCAGGGAAGTGGGTCTGCTGTCCACCAAATTCACCCCAGCGAGCCATGCATGCATCCTCTCACAGCCCCTCCACTGGGGTAATAGGGGTAATTATATAAAATTATATAAAATTACATAAAATAAAAATAACCTGACAGTGTTATGGCTTTGAGGAGCTTAGGCTGAGCCACGGACAGCAGCTGGACACTCCATGTGATTTCCACTCGAGATCTTTACGGAGCCACAGAACTTTGGTCTCAGAAAATCTGCTCCAAAAGATTTCTTTGTGCAATACTTCCAGCCAGCTTATTCTCCTCACTCTACAAAAAGGTGCCTGCCCACTTGTCTGGGGACCTCAGCTCCTCCAGACCATCACTGGAAACAGCCTGTGGGTGCTCTCTGCTGCCTGCCTTTTGATGAGGTGTCCCATAAATTGGCTGTGACTGAACACTGACAAAAACCACTGGAAGTGCTGTTTTCACAGAGCCTGGAGGGATTGGAGCATGTGAAACCTCCTCCTGACCCTGACACATCCAACATATTCCCTTGGTGAAGGACCAAGTTCAAGAGGCTGCCAAACACATCAGCCCTGGAGCCTGAGCAAATCTGTCATGAAATGCAGTTTATACACTCACAAATACATTCCCTCTTCCAAAAGGAGCCATGGAGAGAGGCGGGGATTTTCACCCTTCTGGGAATGCTAAGCCCTGTTTGTCTGACCAGCTTTGCTGAAACATAAGGAGGCCTAAACAGTTTCCACTAATGATGTGTCATCAATTAAAACAGTTTTATGAGGGAAGAAGATTTGGCTCATGCACAGTCCTGATGACATATCCATGGAAAGGCTCCTTGAGCAGGCGCCACTTTGTACCCATCCTTCAGATGATGGATAAGCCAGTGAAACTGGAAGCCACTTGGCTTCCTGACCCAATCACGAGGCAAAAGAATGGAGAGCAGCTTCCTTCCTTGTGCTCTCAAGGATGGTCATGGCAGTTTTTTCCAGGAGCCCTTGCATGGGAGACAGACTGTCTCCTGAAATATTTTTCTCACCCTCAAAATAGAAAAGTCCCCATGCTTTCTTGTGTCCCTGTTGAGTGGCACTGGTCCAGCAGGTTTTCCCTCTGCTCTGAGGCAGAGAATCCCTGCCATTCACTTTGAAAACCTCTGGGAATTTAGTAGGATATGGCAAGATCATATGTCACACAGAGGTTACAATAAATCCACATCTCTTTTCATCCCCCAGCACCCCGTGGCCACCATAGTTAAGGAGCACTTGATCTGAGATTTGGGAGTTGCAAATAATTCTGTCCAGACCCTTCCCAGCCAGCCTGACCCTCGATAGCCTCTGCCAGCTGAGGAAACAGAGAGTTTTTCAGATTATATTGTTTTCTCCCTGTAACTGAGGCTCCTTGTTCAGTGCAAGAAGAAAATAGCTCATTGTCAAGCCTCTCTTTGCCACCAACATGTGACCAAAATATCAGTTTCTCCTTTTTGCTAAGGCCCAGTTGCTCCTTTGCTGGTAGAAGGGAAATCCCTGGAAACAGAGAGCAAAGTCAACGGCACGCAGGCTGTGCCCTGTGAGTCAGCATGGCAAAGTCCTCCTCATCCCCCGTCTGCCAGCCCAAAGCTGATGGGAAGATGTTGTTATTGTTGTTGTTGTTGTTGCTGTTCTTGGGTGGATTTGGGGTTTTCCTATCTCAGCATTTCCTGGAGTAGGGCGCCTGACCCTGACTCCTCCAGTTATGCTGGTGGTGTCATCATGTGAAAGCACTGAGCAGCTCTGGGTCTGCTTAGCATCTGAATTCAAAGAAATATCTGGTCTCAACCCTACATGGCAAAGCACCAAGGAGTCTCAGTTCTGCAAGGTTACATTTTACCTCGGGGTAAACTTAGAGGCAACTTCTCTTCCAAGACCTTCTCCTGTCTTAAAACACTCTTTTCTCTCTCTCCTGGTTTTTTGGGTTTTTTTTCTCTATTGTATTGAGACAAAATCTTTACTGTGGCAATGACAGCTAAGGATGGCAGCTTCTGTTGAAATTTTGGCTTCACTCCCCTTCTTGAGGGATTCAAAGGTCTTGGCTCTGCGTGCTTGGAAAGCCTTTCACCAATAGCTGGGACTCCAGGAGGGCTGGCTGGGCTTTGTGCCCTGAGATGGACAAAGATTTTCTCCTTGATCCAAGACTTCCAGGGGAGTGGAATGGGCTTCTTTGGCCAAGGTCACCAGCCTCTTTATTTTCTTGTTTACAGGCTGGCAGAAGGAAAATGCTGATTCAGCAGGCACGGGAGAAAATATCAACAGGAGGAAATGCATGAGGGGTATCCTGGCTGCACTTCTACCAGTTATTTCTCCTTTTTTTTTTCATCCTGGTTTCCTTGTTTCCTGCACCCAACAGATACGTTTGGCAAAGTCGGGCTTTCAAAACCAGGGATGCTCCACTTTGTTCATTTTAAAGACTTCCTATCCCAAGCCACAAAGGGGTTTGGTAACTGTGCCTGGAGCTGAACTCAAACAGTGCCAATATTTCTCAGAAATTTGAGCAAAGTTGCAATACAACCATACAGAGAAAAAAAAATATCGGTGACAGTGGCTTCTGTGAAGGTTTTTGTGCTCTGAGGCTATTTGGGAGTGAGTTTCTCTTGATCCTCCTATGTAGGACACAGACAGCAGTGGTTAAAAAGAGAGACTGTGTCCACACATCCTCCTGCAAATCCTGAGCTGATTTTCATAGACCCATTTTGTGCTCCAGCTCCGGGTGTCCCAGTGACCCACTCCTGGCCCTGCCTCTTGCAGACTGCCCGTCTTGGCTCCTTGCTTGTATTCATTTCCAAAAACAACTCACTGTGAGCTATCACATGCCCAGGGCAATTGTCCATTTGAAAGACTTCATTAAACATTTCTGGTAAAATGAGTGTGTCACTAAATGGCTTTAGGATGAGACTTTCAAATGAGTCTATGCCTTTCATCGGGTCTTTGCTCCTAAAGTAGGCTTCTTTTTTTCCCCCTCACATAAATAAACTCAGATATTTAGGCTGGAAGTGAGATTCAAGGAGTTCAGTCAGGTCAGGGGGATTTGGATAATCTCCTCTCTTCAGGTTTTGAAGAAATAGGTCTTTGCTAGAAGCAGCACAGCCAAAGCATCAGCTGCAGGAAACCTTCAGGGTGAAATTGAGAAGAATTTTTACTTCTCTAGGCTTCTGTTTTACCTTCTGTAAAATGAGGATCTGGTTCTTTGTCCTCCTTTTGTAAAGATCTTTGAGCTCAGGGGCTGAAAATTCTACATAAAACCTTGACAATATTATTATTCACCTACTCAAGAGAATGCAGTTCTGCAAAGCCATAATTTTGTTTTAAGTCATTCCCCAGCTCTTCAGGAAAACAGTCTGTGAACAGACACTGAATTAGTCACACAAGGAAAACAAACTGTTGGGCAAGTTTTGCCTTTCTTTGTTTATCTCCACCTGCTACCCAGGTGTTTCTCTTGGGGAAACATTGTCAGCCACTACTGCTGCTGGTGAAGGATCATGGAATCCTTAAGGCTGGAAAAGAACTCTATGGAGTGCGTGAGAGACTCTGAGAGCTGCCTTGCTTTTGTTTCAAAACATAATGAAATAGAGTTTCCAACCATTCCAGGCCAAAAAGAACAAAAGGAAAACACTCAGAAATAACTGACATCCTTTTGGATATTACTCGAGGCAGCAAAGGTGCCCTGAGTGCACATGAAATGTTTATCTTTGCATTACTTTCTTTCTATTGCTTTATAACCACACATTTTCCTTTGCCTTCTCCTCTTGCCATGTCCTGTGCTGGGCATGCACCTTCTGCATGGCTCCTGCCTGCACAGCTGGGCAATTAAACTGAGACTGTCTCCTGTCACTCATGTGGCATTTGGAGCCACAGGACCGTGCTGAGAGACTGTGAGACAGCAAAGGGCAAAGAGCTTTATGGGTCAGAACTTTATGAGCTCATTAGAAAATTACCCGTTATTAATCCTGCTGGAGAGTAAAGCTGGCCTGGTGTAAAACAGCCCAGCAACAAGGCTTCCAACCTATCATGTTGATTTATTCCCAGCGTGTTGTCTGGGCCAAACTCAATCATGGTCAGCATTGCTGGACCCTTAGATAACAGGTGCCAATCTGCCATGTGTGAAACATCATCAGCTTGAAACCTGAGATTTAACTGAAGCAAGAGAAATCAGCCTGAAGCTGAAACCACTCGAATTACCAAATCTAATTTGAGGGGGAGCAAGCAGAGAGGAAGATGACAGGGGTTGCAATGCTCCATGGCACTTCTTCAGAAGCTTTTTCACACCCATATGAATATTTGTCAAATCAGACCATAAATCAGACCCTGCTAAATTTTTTTATCTGCTTTTGGCTTCAGGCATCTGCTAGAAAGGACCCCTTGAGTCTAAGTCATGCACATCTCAAGAAATTCTCAGCGTTTTTATTCAGAATTAGGCAACAATACACAATTCATCCCTTTTTTGTGTGTCTGTGTGTGTGTTATCAGCCTGCAAGAAAGGGAATAAATTAACAAAACACTGTGAGATCATTCACAGCACCCTCATTCACTAAAAAAAATTATCACTGAAGCCTGACCCAGCCAAGGAACTTCAGCACAGCTGTGTGACAGCCCCTCCAGATCAGTGCCAGGGTGCAGAGCTGCAGGGCAAAGGCAGGAGGGGATTTCAGCCCGTGTAGCCCAGGGCAGGTACTGCAGAGCCACCACCCTCAGCAGCCGAGATGCTCCAGCCCCAGCACACTCAGGGTTGTTGACTTTGCTGCAGACAGTCAGGCTGGGGCAGACTCAGACAGCAACAAACCCTTTATGAAAGCAGCTGGGAAAGAGAATCAAAGACTTCCAGTAACCGCCAGTTCCTGCTGGATGAATTTAACTCGTTCAGCATTGCCAAACAACCATTTTTCCTGATTGGCACTTGCTTGGTTCTGGCCTTGGCTACATTAAACACCTAAATTCAATGTCTCCAGGAACATGAAGCCACAAAACATTTCCAGGGTCCATCCCGTAGACATCTCATAATTCAATCCCCACCTTAAGTTTCTACGGTATTTTTTTGAAAGCCGGTGATCAATTTCCCCACTCCCCAGGCAAGCTGAGAAGCTGTCACAGAACTCCCTGTCCTGGTGAATAGAACATGTCCTTGGTCCTAAGGTCTTCTGGATAAAAGAGCACCTGGGAGAACATTGGGACTAAAGTTCCACGTTGCTTGTTTTCTTCAAGCCATGATTGCTACAGAAACTGTGAGCCAGGACGGCCCCAGCTGCAGGTGACATCAGTGAGTCAGAAGAACTGCAGAAGAAAATAGGAAATTAAATCAGAGCAGAGCTGAGGGGAGAGGCAGAGCTGCCTTCAGCCTTAGAGACCATCAGCTTGGAACTTTAACTTCTTCCACAGTGCTACGGATGTAAATATTGGCTCTCAGGAAGATAAAACACAACATAGTTTATTCTGAGCTGGGGTAACTCAGTGAGTGCAGAACCAGCACATGCGGGGACAGAAGGTGACATCCCAGACAAAGCCTGGCACTTCCACAGAGCTCTTCTGGGAGGAACATGGGCCTGCATTAGGGGTGACAACATGTTTGTGCCCATCTGCTGCAGGTGGCACTGTGCCACTTCACAGCTTCGTTTCGCCAAGGGATGCTGGATTGGGGCAGCAACTTGCTCAGCCCTGCCAGGGTTTCTGTCCCAGGGGCAGGTGGTGACCTCTGAGCAGGCAGCAAACCAAGCAAAACCAAGGGAGAAGCGTGATGGGGTTGGCCTATGCAACCACAGTGAGATGTTGGAGGACAACATATCCTTGGGGACAACAGTGCCTGTTTCCCTCAGTCTTTATAAGAGATTCCAAACCCAAGTTTGCACATGGATATTGGCCTGAGCAATGCCAAGGGCTTGGGAACGTTCTCCCACCTTATCTGTGTTGGTTATAGTTTATCTGTCCCATTTTATTGTGTTTGTAGTAGCTCCTTTGCCTTTAGGGCCACTAAGAGTGCACACAAGCCCTTCTGTACTCTGTCTGTGTTCTGCTGAGGAAAGGTTTCCATACTGCAGCATCTGCTGAAAGTCGTGGAACTGATCTTCCTCTGTGGCAGGGCCTCAGTATAAGTTTCAGTGCAGTGCCCTCTCTTCCTTAAAAAAGGCATGAGATGAGATGAGATGAGATGAGATATGAGATGAGCTGGATGCTTCTTTCTGGGTCACACCAGACATCAGTCTGAAGGAACCACTTATATCCAACACAAGTTTTATTAGGAATCCTGTGCTTTGAACTAAATTTACTGTGTCAGGGCTTAAAATATTATTCTGACTTTATAGATTGATCAGAAATTAAATGTATTACCAGATATCTAACCACAATCAGAGGTATTTATATATATATATATATACCCATGCAGAGAGTGTGTGTGTAAATATCTGTCTCTCTATTTATACATCTATATATCTATCTATATATGTGTGTGTCCATGGACATCTCACCGTTTTTAAGGATATTTGACTAGGTGTATTGATAATTGTAATGAAAAGACTCGATGCTCTTGGAGGTCTTTTCCACCCTTACTGATTCTGTGATTCCAGGAGAGAACCCTGGGCCACATCACAGAAATCCAGGTGTGTCCTGGTCACTCTGGCACAGGAAAAGTCAGCATGGATGCATCCCTCAAGGACAGCAAAGTCCCCCCTGCTCGTGGGATCTCCACCTCCAGAGGACCCCCAGGACAGCCACATTCACACACTTGGAGAGGACTTCTGATTGGAATTATTTACCTTTCCCACTTACTTTCCAGTAAAGCTGGGAGGCTTCACTGGCTGTCTGACAGCTACAGGAAGGTTTTGTTTAAATGCACTGGAATTAATTTGTCTGATCAGTGTGAGCTGCGTTAATGGCCGGGGCAGGAGGCAGCCAGTTATTTGGATATTTTTTTGGCTCTGGGAGAGGTTAAATGAGGACAGTGCTGAGAGCTGCATTGAGATTTGGCAGCCCCAAAGGGGAAGCCTGTCTCAGAGAGAGCAACTGCCTGTTTTTCAGCTGAAAATATATTTCCTCAGCTGTCTCTGAAAGTAAAGGTTGAGTTTAATTTAAAGCGGAGCTTTAGCAGCCTGAAAAATAGAAGTAGCAAGAAAAAAACTTGTTTCTCTTTTCTGCCACTCTCAATATTATTTCCTCTATCATTGTCTTCTCTTCTGTCATTGTAACCACTCCCCTTCCTGCCCTAACAAAGATTTTATTTTTTTTTAAGTGTCAGCAAACAAGTCATCCAGCATGTCTTCCAGCTACCATGAAGAACTTCCAGATTTTCTCAGTAAATCCAGGAAAACAATTCACCTGAGTATTCAGGTGAATACTTCCTTGAGCTTCCCTGCTATTCCTGATTCTGCCTTCTTATGCAGAGCAATAACCATCCCCATCTGATTGGGTTGTTGCAGAAAAAAAAACAATGGAAATGCAAAAACAAAAGTGGGAATCACAGCTTGTAGTAACTGGAAGCTTGTCAGCAGAGGTGATAAACAGGATTTGAGCTGCGATGATTTAAAATTTTGTGTTTTACTGAAGGAATGAAAGGCAAGGCAAGTGATCTGCTTGCACAGAGTCATGTCTTGCCAAAACAAGGAGCTGAACCCATCTGGAGTGGCCAGGAACAGGAGAAAGAGAGGAACAAGTGAGGAAAGGAGATGACAGGTTCTGGTTTGACCTTATGCTGGAGTATATAACATCAAGCACTGTCAGATGCAGGATATGATGCAAGAGGAAGATAAATCCAGCAGCCTTTGATGGGGCCTGCACTGATGGTGGTTATGGACACAGTCAGTACCATCAGACATGCCACAGTTCAGATAAACACGAGATAAAGAGGTTTTTTAAAGGCATTTTCTAATGCAGAAAAACTGACAGCAAGAATAAAACAACCACATATAAGCACACACACACAAAATGTAAAAATCTTAGAATTTGAGGTTTCCCCCCCTTCCTGTATAAATATGCACAGTAAATCTAACAGAGCAGGGACAAATGAGGAGAGATCTTGCCACTGCTGGTCTGACCATTCAGCTCTGCAATTACTGAGTGTAACTTAGTACATCAGGGTGGATGAGATGCAGGACGACAACTGACCTTTGAGAGCCAAAGAAAGCAACCCTGGATCTCATTAAAACCCTGAGTTTACCACTCAGCAGTGATTATTCACAGACACAAAGGTTGGAGCCTGAAGGGGGTCATTGTGACCATCTCATCAGCCTGGGAGTGACTCAGCTCTGCTGTCCTGATAGAGCTGGACACTGTAGGAAAACATCCTGATTGGTTTAAAGTGTAGGGATGGGATTCAACAGCTCCAACACTGTCAGATCTATCAACATCTGAGGCAGTTGTTTCCAATGTCAATAAAACTAAACTCTCTGGATTGAGGGTTATTGAACCTCAATAAGGCAAAGGGATCACACTTCCAAGTGCCTGAGGTCTTCCAGGGCTTCAGAAGGAAAGCTATCAGTGGTTAGGTCGAGGTGACATCAGCACAGCAGACACTGAAAGTGCAATTTAACACTAAACACTGTTGTCTGGGGATAACAAGTCAAGTCAATGTTGTCCCCCTCCATTTTCACACATCATTTCCTGGGTGTGTGTGGTTTCCTGGAGGTGCAGGAGAGTCAAGTGCTCACCACAAGTGAATCCCTGGAAGAAAGCACAGGTGAGAGCTGGACAGCACAGGTGGAATCCTGTCTTGTTGGATTCCCACAGATCCAGAGATTTTGGAAAGCAGGTCCAACTTGTCCTTGCCTCCAGCCAGCTCCCCACATCCCTTGGCTTCTCTCACCCAGGATATCAGGTAAGGACACAGCCTTCCCAATGTGAGTAAAATCAGCAGGTGTGGTCAGCACTGGCTTCTCAGTGGGGATCCCTCTCATTGGGATGGGACAGGAACCATGTGGATGCAGTGGGATTGGGAGAGGAGGAAAACCTCTGTCTCTTTACTTCAGCTTTTGTGGTCTCAAATTCCTTCTCACCTCCTAGGAAGAGGAATATACCACGTTAGGGGTCAGAAGAAACCTTCAAATCTCTTCTCTGGTCCTTCCATGCCAGGGGGGAGAGAAAAACTTTCCCCTTCTAGGCCATAGGTTCAGCTGCAGTGCCAAGGAATGCTGACCTAAGACCATGCTGCAGGACTGAAAACACAGGATGGAATCCCTTGTCTTCTGACAGGCGTGAAGAACAGATTAGATTATCATGATCCTCCTTTCTGGTTTACAAGGTCGTGACTATTTAAAAACCAGCATTCCAAAAGGGGTCAGAGAGCCCACACTGACAGGTTGGTCTTTCAGTGCTAAAATGCAAAGACGTGTCTGAGCCTGTGCTATTCCACTTGACATCCAGAATATCAGTTATGGCAACAAAAACTAAACCATTGCTTTTCTTTGATCTAAGGGAGGTGACTGTGATCACAACATGGTGCTCAGAAACTGCCCAATGGTTCTAGGTACTGAAAATTCTTGGATTGAGAAGGGAGACTATAAATCCTGGCAGTCACAAGTGTGTTGGATGTGGCCAATAATCTGATAGGGGGCAGGTTTGGATTAGGTATTGAGAAGAAATTCTACAGTGTCAGGGTGGTGAGGCCCTGGCATGGGTTTTCCAGAGAACCTGTGGTTGCCTCAATCCTGGAAGTGTCCAAGGCCAGGTTGGATGGGGCTTGGAGCAACCTGGGATAGTGGAAGGCGTCCTTGTCCATGGGAGGGGGTTGGAACTAAATGATTTGTGAGGTTACTCCCAACCCAAACCATTCTGTGATTCTATTTGCCTCACAGCAAGGCCAAGGCACTCCAGTACCACAACACCACAGGGAGTTCATGTCTGTGAGTCCTGGGAAGGATCAATCCTCCCCATCCAGCCCAGAGCAGGGTCTGTATGGTCATGCCATGCTGTCAGTGTGAGCTACACCAACCACAGTGGGGCAGAAGGGATGGAAACTTCATTAGCCCATTCATTAGCCCAAATTCATTGTCTCCATCCCCATTCATCTGTCCAGTAAATCCCACCCTAAACAGTGTAGGGAGAGAAGCTGATTTGTCTTTGGGTCCATCCCCTCCCATTTCTTCCTTCAGCCTCTTAGATTCTCCTCTCCCTCTTCACTGCTGTCCTTGGCCCTCCACATTCCTGAGTATCTGGGAGGTTGTTGTTGATGTAATTTTATTTCTCCTTGTGAGAGAGGCTGGCAATCTGCTCTTCTTCCTGGATAAAGAGGCTTTTTAATTTTTTTTGCAGTTTTCATTAATTTTTCTTGAATGCTCATGAAACCAAGCATGTCTGAGAAATCCCATCACTCCATCAGCCTGAGGATTTTCTACCCATTCCCGTGCATTAGGTTAATGGAAAACACAGTCTCTGTATAGCTGGAGGTTCATATAATTTTCCTGCGAATTTGAACTCCCACATGTACACACAGTTTTACTCCTTTCCCTTGGGGAAAATGAAAACAAACCACTTCATTTCTGCATAAAATCCCTTGAACCCATTTGTTTTATTTTGTTAAGCAGAAACGAAGCATTTTGCTTGGGTCATGCTGACCTCATGTTCTGCCTATTTTCATTATACAGGGACTTCATAAAAGTGCTTTCCAGTGTCTTAGACCCTTTTCTTTAGCTGGAAGGCAACATTCCAGGATGGACAACATTGTCCTTGGTATGTCCTAGACCTTGACCTGCACTGTGTCCATGTTCATCCAGTAAAAGAGGGGAATGCAGTGCCTGGCTGGGGGTAGAGGGGAGCCTGATATCATTAAACCCAAACACAGATGGTCTCTGACAGCTCAGAAAGATTCAGGTTAATTGTTATGGAAAAACACTCCACCCCCCATAAAAAACAACAACCCACAACAAAAAAATAATAGCTTTAAAAAAAATAAATCAAAAAACAAACCAAACCCAAATAGAAACATTATTAAATCCAGGAATTTGAAAATGTTTCCTTTGGACTAGAAATACCAAAATAAGGTCTTTCCAGAGACATGTTTAAAGGGAGGGACAGCTGTTCTGGAAATGCGAGTGTTTCAGACTGGTTTTGACTAATTTGGGAAGAAAATAATGGCATTTTTTTTCTGGGCCCACAGCTCTTGTTTCGACTGCGTGTAATGCAGCCCCACATCCAGCATCTCCAGACCTTCTGGGAACTGGGCAATCCACATCTTTCATGAGAAACACAGTTTGCCCAGGGTCTTTGGAGGTTGGCTCCTGTCCTGGTGGGTGCAAGAAGAGATGAAGTTTGAGGAAAGCACTGCAAGAAAAATGGGGAAAGAGGATCTGTGGAGAGCTTGTAGATCCAAAAGAGGAAATCATGGGAGTGGGCTTGTCTTTGCCTAAAAGGAAGGAGACAAAAATTGAAATTAGAGTGTCCAGCTTGAAGCCTGCACCAACGATTCCCTTTCCAGGATCATATGAGAGGCATGAGTCACCCGCTGTCCCCATCCCTACCTTGGAGGGATGAAGTGCAGCACGGCAGTTTGCAGTGCACTCGACTGGAAATAATCCCTTTGGGACAAAAAGGCCTTGTTGGAAGCGGCTGTCATTCCCAAACGCCAGCATTTGGAAGCGTGCAAAGAATGAGAGTCACAGGAACTGGGATTTGAGCAGGAAAAGCGGTGCCAAGTGCTATATTTGGGCATGATTATTGCTGTGTTTGTTATTATTATTATTATTATCGCCACTCGAATTATAGTTCTGGTGCTTGAGATCAGATCTCCTTTTAGCGAGGGCTGTCTGCAAATATTGTGAGAAATGGTCCCTTCTCCTGGGGCAAAAATAAACTAAAATGTTTTAAAATGTTCCTTTTCAGTAACAGCAAGGTTGCCCTGTGTGTACAAGGAGAGGGGACTTCAGGGTATGCATGAAGGTTCTGATAAGTGCAGCCCAAATCATCTATCTGAGAGACAGCTCCTCTTATCAAGGAGTTTTATCTCTTAGTAGATAAGAAAGAGTGAAGTATTGCCATCTCTTTCTGAAGCACAGGGAGATGAAGCAACTTGCCCCAAAACCTACCAGAAGATCTCCCTAAGCTCAGCCTTCCTAGTTCAGAGGAGCAGAAACCTGGTTTCTTCCAAACTGGAGTTTGGTCACAGGTGGTTTTGATAACAGATGTCACTGCCTGGGACCACCTGACCCAGGAGAACCTTCACCTCTTATAAAGTTTCTAAGGAGATTCACTAAGGGAATCTGATCTCCTTAGGGTTTCCATGCCAATCACAGCTGATTATTTTAGGGACTTCTTTAAAATAAGCATCTGTTTTCTAGGGCACCAGAGAATTGGGGTGTATAGGAGATCTACAGTGCCCAAGGTGACACAGGGACAGGACTCAATTGAGTAAATATAAGAATTGTGTGTCATTCTTTCCACACCACACTTTCCCAGCAGCTCTCCAGCTGCTCCTCCTCAAGGCATGGGTCACTTACAGACCTCTGTCATATCTGCCTGCCCCAAGTGACATCAGACACCTCTGTTTAAGCAGCAGATCCTTCTCTATATGCAGCTGTCTCCCTTTAACCCCCTGTTAGAGCCAATGGAGATGGTTCCACCAAGCACTTGGAACTGCCAAGAGCCAGGTGAGGTGTTCTGGCTTTCCTGAAACATCTGAGCAGCACAAATACAAAAGACAGAAGACCTTCAGGAAAATTATTCCCTTTTGGAGTGGCAGCTGGAAAGTGGGAGGTCCTCAGATATGGCACAGGACATTTCTGTTGGGAAGCTGAATGGTGCCCACAACCTCTGAGAGAAATCCTTTCCATCCAGTGCACCTTTCTCTGTCAGGTCTTAAAAATATCTCATCATCTTTCTTATGAGCTTGTCTGTTCTTGTGACTGTTTTCCAGCATCATCCCAAATGACTTTCCACAGGAAAAGGATCTGTTTCATGGGTGGGGGAAGTGTGGCACAGAGAAGGGAGCTGAGATGCCTGTGGTCATCCAGAAAAGGCAGAGCTGGAGACAAAGCCAGGTTCTCCTGACCATCAATCCAGGCCCTCTAACCACGAGGTGTAGCTCTGCATCCCAGGCTCTGATGCTCAGATCCAGCACAGGAGTCAGTGCACTCCAGCTGCTGGCTCAAGGCTGCTTTTTTCCCGTAACCAGAGTGAAGTTTCCAACATTCATTTTATCTAAACCCCTAAGCCTCACTCCTGAAGTGACTTGGAAGACAGATGTCCATCCCATTTACATTTTGGGGCACTCAGAGGAAGGTTTGAATGATGTGATTATATCCCAGTGCTTTGATGCGCCCAGAATTCCCCACTCCCATTTGCTGCTGGGCACTGAAAATTTGAAAATTCCCTCTGCCTGTTCCCCCTCCTGGCTGTGTGCATTGATATTCTCCACCACCCCAGTGCACTGATGTGACTCTGTGCACTGAATTTCAATTAGTGGGTAGGGGGTACAGTCCTCATGCAGAAATCCATTAGAAGCTGCTTGCTATTGAAGGGCAGTGAGCAGATAAATGTGATTGTCTGTGAGCCTGAAAACAAAGGGAATGTGCTGTGATTTTACTGGAAGAAAAGTACTGTCAGTGGAAATGGCTCAGTATGAAAAATATTCTCAGCTGCATTGAAAAGTCTGAGAAAACTGAGATGAATAAGGAAAGCAATTTAGCTAGGAGGGACAGAAAGGAAGAAAAGAAGAGCTTTATTTTATTAAATTACAGCTGGAGCTTTCCTTCTCTTTTTTTTTAAATTTGTGGGATGGTTGAGATAAAGGTCAGGAGCCTCATTCTTCAAAGCCAATGTTCAAGCCTCATACACAGCAGTTCAGAGCAGAGGTTGTCTTTTCACACTGTGTTCCTAATGTGCCAGACATCCCTGGGGCTTCCTGGGCAGCTTCCTAAGAATTTTCTGACAGATTCTCTCAGCTTTAGCTGGAGCAGCCACTTCCCCTGGGTGCAGGTGAGTCAAATCAAGCCTCTATAAAGACCTGTAGGTGGCTGAGTGCTAAAGGAGGCTCTGTGGGGTTGTTATCTTCTTTTCTCCCTGTGATTGATGCAGTTTTTCGTGGTTGGACTCGGTGTTTATTAATTCTTATCTAAAGTACAATCTCAAGAGTCGTGAGCTCTAACTAACAAAGTGGAAAATAGATCCTTCTAACTCTTTCCAAGGTCTTTTTAAGCATAAACTATCCAATCATGAGATGACACCTACATTATTTTTTACTTTTAACCCAATAACTGACCACTCAGGTCCACAATGAAGATCTTTTTCACCCAATTAGAAAAAAAACCACCCAAAACCATGAATAAGAAGAAGGTGAAGAAGGACATAGCCAATGTCTTAAATGTTGCCCCGTGTATATTACTATATAACCTTAAATTCTAAGTTTTTCACCCTGTGAGATCACATGATACTATTCAAACTACACACCCACAACCCCAGTGCTATCACTCATTTTAGGAAGCATGTTCCATGGCCTCAGGTCAAATGTAGTGCTTGCTTGAGGGTCTGTGCTTTTCAGCACAGAAAGCCAAAAATTCTCAGCTTCCAGGGTTTCAACAAAGCACCACACCTCGTTATCCCTGTGGATCCAGCCCTTAGAATTCCACTCTTACCACCCTTATTGTGGAGAAGTCCCTAGAAAGGGACACCCAGTGTCAACCAACAGGACCTGTCTGGCCTCCATCTGCCAACCCCAAAGGGCAGCCTTGTGGTAATATAGATCCTGGGTCGTATCCAGCTCCACGTGGATGTCTCATACCTAGGGTGAGTATGAGCTCATGAATCAAGGTCCTGAAGTGGGGTGAGATTATTACCAACCCCATTCCTAAACGACTGGGCAATTCACCTGGAGCTGGTGAGTGCAAAAGTAAGGAAAAAGCTTTGCCAGCAGAAATCCCTACAAGCTGTGCTGGTGTCTTCACCCACAGGTCATCAAAAAGGTGTGATTTTAATTTAGTTTTAATTCTTCATAATGCACCACAGTGATGGAAAAGACCAATTCCCAGCCAGGGCAGGAATAAGCTACAAACAGACTCATCTCTGCTTCACTTTCCTGTGCCCTCCAAATGTGAGATTTCAACTTTTCTGCCCTGCAGGCTCCATTTCCCAGCCTTCGAACAACAGCCATGGCACAACATATCTGTCTCTAAATGTCACAGCTATAATTTACACTTTAGTGCAATCCTCCAGGGTTTTATAGAACCACTAAATAGCAGGGATGACTCTTTAAAGTGGGGAAGGTGTCCACTGATGGTGTTTTCTGCACTGTGTCCTCCTTTGATTTTTTTGCAGACTGGCAGGAAGGAAGTTTGTCATTCCAACACAAACTTTATACCCAAAACACACAGTTTTCTGCATGGTCCATGTTGGTATCAGCACCAGTGCTTGAAACAGGAAACAGGTGAAATGAGGAAGGAATCACAGAACAAGTGTAGAGAAGTGTTTTATCTGCCAGAACACTTCCCTCCTGCCCATTATTTCTGCTCTCACCCACAGCTGTGTGGCCTCACTGCAGTGACACACTCCCTGTCTTTACAAATCCAGATCCCACTAATCAGCTCTTCCAAGCAGACACAAAAATCCCACTTATGGTCCCTTCTGCCTTGTGGAGTTGGCTGGGACCAAACCCAGGAGCTTGATGCATTTGGTTGTTTCAACAGCACAGAGCCACCCAAGGCCATTTGAGACACCCACGGGTAAGAGAAACATCTGCAGAGGACTTGCCCTCTGTGGGAGGGCAGGAGCAGATGAAGAAGGTGGGAAAGTCACATTTTGGAGCAAATATCTGTAAAAGTTCAGAATCCTACACTAAAATATACAATCAGTTCTATAGTAGACACGTGAGTCCTAGACATCAGAATGAAAACAGTGTGAATCCCTGTTGCTCTTTCTGCCTGTTCCCCCAGATTTCTCCACCCCAAACACATCAGATTGTATCAATTTTCCCGTGACTATTAAGACTTTTAAGCTTCCATTCACCTTCTGCATCATGTTGACATATCCCAGCCTTCCCTTCCAATCAGAGTTACACATCTGCTCTCTTTTCCTACCCTTCCCCAACCACACAGCCTTTTCTGCAGGAATAAAGCTGCTCCATGCCTCCATCCACATCCCAATTCCTCCTTCAGGACACCCTGTTCCCTGCCTGGCAGGTCTTCACTCAAACACCTCCTTAAAACAGACACTGGAGTGTCAGTTTTAGGATGACACATCCCATAAAGAAAACAAACAAGGGGGAAAAGCTCAACAGAAACTAAATTCGGATTGGCGCAAGTTGCGTCACCACTTAAAGACCCAAAGACCTTGTGGGGCTGATGGAGTTCCCAGCCTTCAGGGGATTGTTGTTTTTCTCTCTTTTTGCAGAGATCACAATTTTTTGGGTACTGATTTCACTTCAAAAATCATGTGGCAAGAAATATGCATGTCCTGCAGGCTGAATAAATGCACTGAGAAACCCCTTGTATATGGGTGATCCTTTTAGAAGGGCAGAGGAGCAGTCAGGTCCTGGTTTCACCTTTCCACACATATCCATGCAGGGTGTGCCACATTTTTCGGCTCTTTGCTATAGAGAGAACAACCAGAAATGCTGTTGCTCTCTCCCACGGCTATTTTTTTCCACTGGACTGTAGCAATGAGAGAGAAAACTGGGATTGCAGAGTAGCCAAAATATTGGAGCAACACCAAGTCATGTGGCATTAATGCACCAGAGAGCTTAATGCTAAACTTTTCCTTTAATCATTAATCGTCTTGTAAATAGCGTTAATCTGAGTCTCGAAGGAATTACTCTGCAAAAGGTCTTTGATCCCAGCCCTTTTGGGGAATAAAGCCCTTTGGGAGTGATTTTAAAATCACTTTCATTCTATCAAACATGATGAATTGGAGAGAACCAGCACCTCCAGTCGTTTTCACTGTGCTTTAAAACAGGACAAAGATTTCTTCAGAGTTAGCCAAAAAAAAGGGGAAATTGCAAACACCTGAATTCTCCTGATTTTATTCAAAGTTTTTTTTTATTTCCAGACGTACTTACAAGAGATTATGCCAACCTTCACTGCCTTATCCAGAGTCAGCTGTTCCAGCTCCCCAGAGCATATCACAAGTTGGCATGAGGCAGAGATAAGCCTCGCAGGAGGTCAGAAAGAGTTCAAAGGAGCAGAACGAGGACAAAAGGCAAGCAGCACCCACGATAAAAAAATGCAAATGCATGAGACTGAGCAGAAAGGCACATGAAGTGCAGCTGTGTCTGCTCACTGTGAACCTCGTGGAAGGGGCAGGTTGTCTAGACTGTGCAGCTGCAGGACTCAGTGAGGGATGGAGGAAGGGCAGCAGGAGAGCAGGGGAAGCGTGGTCTGAAAACATCCCCTGCAATTCCCATCTGCCTCAACCCATTTACATCCAGAGAGCTCAGTTTAAAAGAGATGCAACCAAGACAACAGCATCAGCTTTGGGATTTCTGAGAGGCTGGAGATGATAGAAAAAGCTTCTCTGAGTAACTTTGAGAAACTGGAGGAAAGGTCCATGATTTCTGGTGCAGGCCAATCTCATTGGGACATCCTTCTTCATCATTCAATGGAATCCATCCATTCGTTCACACACCACTCCATCACCTCTATGCTGCACACACACGCATCCCTCAGAGCCCAGAGATATTCTTCCTGGCTAAAGAGATTTTTATTTTAGACAAAAAAAGCTGTTAAAAATTACGTGACAAAGATGGGCACAAAATGAGTCACGTTCTGAAAGGACACATCTGATATGAAACTTAAACCAGCAGCTTCCTCCTCATTGCAGGCTGCAGTGTGCTGCCACATCCAAGGGGTAGAGAGGAAAGGATGAATGTGGACATCCAATGTTGGAACCAAAGTCCTGCTCACACTCCATTTTCCCAGTTCAGGGCTGTAGTTGCAGAAATGAAATCAGACAAAATTCTGCTGTGCTTCAGCTCAGGCCAGTGAAACCTTCGTGTCAAAAAATACCCGATGCTGCAAGTGACAGCAAACTCAGACCACAGGCAAAGTCCCCACAGTGAAGTGAAACTCAGATTTCTTCACCAGATCAAGCAGAAACACACCAGGGTTACCTGAAGTCATCAGAGACCCATTTTCTCTTCACTGATGCAGGAGAGGACAAATCTTATCTTCTTACCTGGTCCTCTGCTTGTCTACACAAAGCCCTGCACCCCTGTAACTAAGATGATCTCATAAGGAAAAACTGGAATTTAAAATAATAGAATTTTTTTAAAAAACATAGCCTTAGGGTTTTGTTTGTAGTTTGGTTCTGTGGGTTTTCTTCAACTTTTTTCAGAAGCCACAGACTGCCTTAGTCCCATGTGGTTTCAGACACTCCACCTGCAATAGGGGCAGCCCAGTCTGAATTTCTACTCAATGCAGACCGTTGGGGTCTCATGGGTCCTTGGTTTCTCTTCCCACCCCAAGACTGTCCCCTTTCTCCTATTTATCTAGTGACAAAACACCTCCCAACAATACAGTGGGTAAAAATGAGGGAAAAAAACCTTAAAACTACATGGATTTTAGCAGGCAGTGATTATTAAAAGATGCCTGCAACCCAGATTTTTAAAAAGTTAGGTTTCCAAAATCTTTTTCACCTGTGATCATTTGCTGAATTCATGCAGAACCCACAGCAACGTTCTGCCCATATGAAGCTCTGATTCATGTCAAGACCACCCTCTCAGCCCAAGTCCTGAGCCTTTAAAATCTCTGGGACACCAAAGTCCAGTCCTAACCCACATGAACTCTCTCCTGTGGCCTTTGTTTCACTGCTGTCTCAGTCTTATCAATTTCAGGAATGTAGAAGGATCTTCTCTCTCTGTGTTCTTCTGGTTTGGTGAGTTTAGATATTATAAAGAGAAAAAAACTTAGTCTTTTTACTATGTTACAATTAGAAAATACATTCATCACCTTTCTAAACTCTATTAATAAAACATAATACAGTACAATTATACATATAGTATTCATTTTAATATTTGCAAAAAGCCAACTTTATAATATGCATTTATAACATCTGTATACCCCAGATTAAAAAAAAAAAAAGTTTCCAAAATCTTCTTCACCTGTGATCATTTGCAGAATTCGTGCAGAATCCACAAAAAGCTTCTGCCCATCTGAAGCTCTGATTCATGCCAAGACCACCCTCCTGAGCTTTTAAAGTCTCTGGGACACCAAAGCCCAGTCCTAACCCACATATTGCAAGGCTGGGTCTCCTAGGAAAATGAGAGAGGGAAATGGGTTCCCCATCCTCCCATTCAGGCATTGGTTGTTTTCTCAATTATCTGAAGTGGTGAAGGAAAAGGGCACTTTACAATACAGGACCTTGGGTCACATATGAGCATGTTGCCTCCCGTTTCCTTTACATCCTTAGGGAATAATCACAGTGAAATATTCTGCCTTTATTTGCCAACCAAGCTGAACACTGACCTTTAACCCAAGGCCACTGTTTGCTCTGAGCACTGTCCAGCTTCCCACAGCTTCCTGTAGGAAGCTGCCACCAGCTCCTAACATCTTTCACCTTAATATTTACTCCTTTTCTTCCTTCTGACATTTCCTGGCTCTGCACCTTCCCCATGAGTCAGAGACTTCCTGGACCCCAACTCGGGGGTGACATCAGCCCTGAGAGCTGAAATTAATAAACTCCACTTGTTATGTCAAACTGTAATTATGGGGGAGGCAGGGGGAGAGCTCATTTGGCTTTTTTTTTTTTTTTTTTTTGAGTGAGGATGTTGAGTTTCCTCTAAAGCCATATTTAGACCTGAGCCTGCTGTAAGGAATCACTCTGATTTTAATGGCCAAAGGAGAGAAAAGGGATCAAAGGGTTTTGTTTTGGTCCCGGATGTCTCAAGAGGCAGAAGTATGTGTAAAGCAAACAGTGCTGCACAACACCTGGTATAGACATAAGGCAAAAGTCCAGCACAGCTCCGAGGTGATTTCCGTGTCCTGAAGTCACCTCTGAGAATGACTTCATCTCTAGGAGACTCGGTGACTTAGAGAAAAAAAAAACCCAAACAAAAGAAAACAGTGAAGATATTTCAGACATGCCCAGCATCTGCCTGCTCAAGCAAACATCAGTAACTCTATAAATACATCTGCTTTCCCTGCTAGATGGTGTATATTCACTTTTTACTTTAAAAAGGAGGAAATATCTCGTCCTGCTTGGGCAAGGTGAAGCAGTGCTGGGGCAGCATGTGAATGTCAGAGAATCACAGAAAGGTTTGGGTTGGAAAAGACCTGAAAAATCATCCAGTTGCAACTCCCTGCCATGGATGCCACACACTAGATCAGCTTCCTCAGGGTCCCATCCCTCCCGGCCTTGAATAATTCCATGGAAAGTTGTAGCATTGATACTGTTTGTAGTGGGTTTCAGCACAGCAAACTTTGCGGCAGCTTAAACACAAGCCCCCCTAAAATCCCTTATCATTTTAGAGATTCTGAGTTTCCACTGAGATTCACTCGAAATCACAACTTTTCTTATTTTTTTAGTATTGTTTTTGCATTTTTTTTTTTCTTTGCAGGGTTTTCAGGCTCACCTCCCTGATATCTCCATTCTTCAAACAGAGCCACTTGCAATCATGTCACCTTTTCTTTCCAGGACAAGGTGACACACCTGGGAGCACTACAGAGCTGTGACTCAGCTCTGCCAGGAGCCACGAGCCCCAGGGAGCTGCCAGGCCACAGGTAACACGTGTCCACACAGGAGCTGTCACGAGAACAAGGCATGGACCTGTTAGAAATGCATGCCAGGCATCTCCTGTGAGCACAGGAACCAAGGAGATTACAGAGCTGGGGAGGTTCTTGAAATACTTCCAGGTACAGCAACAGGTGACTTTTAATCTGGTTTGTCAGCTGGTCATATGGATCTGAGATAAGCAATTGAATCTACCTCATCCCATCAAAAAAAAAAACAAAACCCCAAAAAAAAAACAAAACCCCAAAAAAAAAAAAAAAAACAAAAAAAAAAAAAAAAAAAAAAAAAAAAAAAAAAAACACCCAAAAAAAAAAAAAAACCCAAAAAAAAAAAAAAAAAAAAAAAAAAAAAAAAAAAAAACCAAAAAAAAAAAGACAACCCCCCCCAAAAAACCAAACCAAACCCCCCCCCCCCAAAAAAAAAACAACTCCAAAAAAAACCCAAAAAAAACAAACAAAAAACCAAGGAAAATCAAAAACAACAATAACAAAACAAACAAACAAACAAACAAAGATGACTTAAAAACCCAAAACAAACAAACAAAAACTTACTTCATAACATAAGCAAGATGTTATGAGAAATGCCCTGGAGTTCTGGTAGATATATTTGCTTTTTCAGCATGGTATTTCTTTTTTTTTTTTCTTCTTCTTCTTTTTCCTTTTTGGGTGTGTTTTTTAATCTTTTAATAACTCTGTCTGGAATTATTTGCCTGTGAAAACTGCCACCCTGCTCATGAAAGGTAGAAATAATGTTCTAAGCAAATGCAAACAGACACTTTCTCACTGTCCAACCCATTTGGGGAATTCGAGGTTGAGGGATCAGAGCAGACATGTCCAGGTAGGGAAATCTTGCCTACCTGGGGAGATAGGGAGATTCAAGGACCCCTGGGTTTCAAAGGAAGATTTTGGCAAATATCAAACTTTCAGGGCAGGGATTTTGGGTTGGCTTTTCCTCCAAGGCTGGTGGTTTATTGGCCAGGTGTGGCAGAAATGGGTCAGCAGCACCTGTATCCTTCTATCATGGATGCAGGTTGAAGCACCTTCCCCAGAGGCTTCCCAATTTTTGGGCCTGGGCTTGAAGGTGACAAAACACCTCTTCAGTGCTTGCAGAGGTGAACCTGTCCTCTGCCCTGAGCCCTCTCAGCTCTCCCAATTTATCCTCTCCAGTGCCTGTTGTGGACACAACCACCTCAACACCTGTTGCTCACAGTCCCACAGGTCCCCATGAATTCCTACACATTTTTCTTGCTGGTTATTAAGGTCAGTTGTTTTAACACTGAACAGCTGAGAGCCAGTGTGGAAGAAACAGGATTGAGAACAGCCAGCAACTATGCCCAGAGGTAAACCTCACTTTCCAAGCTGCTCAGACCAAGACTTTCCCTCCAACCTCAGCCCTTCCCTTGAGTGTTGTGTGACTCACAGCCACAGGAAGGCTGTCCTAGGAGAGGGTTCCCATGTTCTGCTCAGTCAGTGCTGGCAGTGCTTCATGTGGACCATCAGTGTGATCCTGTGCAGCTGCTCTCACGCTCATCCTGTTCTTACATGTTTGTTTCCTTTAATTTCAGGGATGATATTGGCCTGATCCTCTCTCATCCCACTCTTGTGCTCATCCTGTGCACTGTGGGCTGGAACCAGAGAGTACAAACACAAGTCTTGTACTTATTTGTAGGAAATAACATAAAAATGACTAGCCAAGGGCCATCTAGCCCAGTATTTTGGTTTGCAGCAGTGATCTAAGGGAAAATATGACAAGATAAACACATGGCCACATTTTTCCTGAATGCTGTCCCAGTGAATTTGTGCAAATAACTTTCAAAACCCTGAAAGCAGCAGGACTCTGTCCGTGGCATGTTTGGTGATGGAAAATATGTCCCTGGCAATGGAGAACATCAGTGGATACACAGAGCTTTGCTTTTTCATCCCCTGTGCTTTAAAAAGACTGAGGTGAAGGTGCTGCAGGTCCAAGAGCAGCACCAGGAAAGGGGTGAAGGTCCCAGGGGAACAGGAGAGCAGCACAAAGCACAGAAAAGCCTCAGATCTCAACAATGTTCCTTTTCTATAGTCAGATTTGGGTTATTTGGGGGTGTCTAATGGGACCACTACTATCAAATAAACAGGATTTTGTCTGAGCTGTGTTACTGGAATAACTCTGTGAAGGATATTCCTGCTGCATGAGCAGCAAAGGGTGAATCCAGATGTTTGGTGTGCTGGATAAGAAGCTTTTTGTGGCCCCAAAAGCTGCCACATTTATATTGTACATCCTCATGGGCAGACTTTAGATTTTGTTGCCAGGTGTGTTGTTTAAGTGTTTGGCTGCAAATATCCCAGAAGAGAGGCTACAACGTGGCTGTGACTCCTGGAAACAACGAAAAAAAAAAAAATCTGAGGCTTTAAAGCCAACTGAATTTAAATGGTGTGGGGAAAAGAAAAACTTTGAGGAAGTGTGAAAAGGAATCTAGAACAGGCCCCCCAAGGGAAGTGGTGGAGTTGCCATCCCTGTCAGTGTTCAAAAAACTTTGTAGATGTGGCTCTTCTCAAAATGGTTTAGTGGGCATGGTGACATTTGGTTGGAGGTTGGACTTAATGATCTTGGAGGTCTTTTCCGAGCTTAATTAATGATACTATGATTCTATGATATTACAGGACCAAATAACTCCTCTTTAAATCCCAAAAGCTACGGGAAAAATACTTTAAATTACTGAAACTGTCAGTGCAATATCAAGATTTGGTTCAGATCAGGCTGCAAGGGAAATATGAACACTGCCAGCCTGTGTGGTGAATATCTCTTCCTCAGACAAGCTGCTACTTGAGCAGAGTCTGTTGGAGCAAAATAGGTCCCCTCACATCATTTCACTGGAATAATCTTTGCAGAGGGACCCTTTCTGCCTGCCTTCTAGCAGAGAAGCAAAGCATTCTGTGGATATATGAAATGCATCACTTGGAAGACCTCAGTATATTTAAAGCTTGGGTTTTTTTTGGCACAATCATGGAAGCAAAACTCCCTTGACAATGCCTTGGTCCCTGGAGCCTCATCACTGTCCCTGTGGGTGCCTCCTCCTGTCTGTATCCAGCAACCTGGAAAGGTAAAGCTAATGACAGCAGGAGTAATCTACTTAGAGGAGGGAGCCTTCAATGAGTCTGACCCATTAACCCTAATCTCCTAATTACCGCGCCATTGATCAGGAAGTGTGCGCTAATTAGCAGAGCGTTAGAGCAGAAATTCCGCACCCAAGGCGTGAGTCACAGCCTGACTATCAACACCTCCTTCCAGGCCCCACAAAGGCTGGGACTGCAGCAGGTGATGTTACTGTGTCCCTCTCCTTTTTTGGGTAGAAATAGCTCACAAGAACATGAGAAAATGTGTCTTGTCATTTGTCTTGCACCACGTTGTCCTCGTCAGCTGCTTTAGTGGCAACCTAGTCCCAAAAGGATTTATGTGACAGAAAGGTCAATTATAAAATCACAGAATGGTTTTGTTGAAAGGGAACCTTAAAAATCATCTCATTCCAGCCCCCTGCTATGGGTAGGGACACCTTCCACTGTCCCAGATTGCTCCAAGCCCGATCTAACCTGGCCTTGGACACTTCCAAGGATGGGGCAGCCACAGCTTCTCTGGACATCCTGTGCCCTCAAAGTGAAGAATTTATCCCTAATATCCTAATTAAAACTTATTAAATCAGTTTAAACCCATCCCTCCTTCTCCGATCACTGCATGCTTTTGCACAAAGTCCCTCTCCAGCCTTCAAGGTCAGCCAAGCAGAATTCACCCTTGTTTTTTGGGTGACACTAACCCAAAACCAAAAGCTTGGGGACTAGTTCTCATTTATGTTGCCTCATTTTCTTATGTAAAATAATCTGCAGCCCCTGCACAAAGAAAGCAGATGTGTAGCAGTGATTTAAGACCACCAGGCTGCAGGATCCACTTTGGATGCATGTCTTGTTTGCTTTCTCCAGCCTCCTCCTTGTTCTGCAGGGCTGTAAGTCCTAGTGGCCCCACTGTAGTTGATCCTTGAAGAGAGTTTCCACTGAATTTCTCTGTGTGACAGGTTTGCCCCTCCTCGGAAGGGATATGGACTTAATCCAGCCACATGTTCACCAGGAGGGGCTCCTATGGAGGTCTTGGGGAGGGGGATTGAAAGATTTCACCAGGGAAGGACCAGGTCTATCCCCAGTGCTGTTCTCACCAAGATAAAGGGAGGTTTTGGGAAGGAAAATCCTCCCTCCCAATCTCTTCTGAGCCCAGGGGAATGGCAGGTCCATGGGAAGATCACCTTGCTGTTTCTGTACAGTCACACCTGGGATTTATCTCACAATTTCTTAGAAGACTTCTTCAGGCAGGCACAAGGTGCAGGTAGAGGCATCACCTCTCCACGTGTTGGTTATCTCCAGGGGAGGAGCTGACTCTTCCCACCATGCTGAACTTTAGGCCCAGGAGATCTCACAGAGCCTGGGGAGCAGCTCCAGAGCTCCAAGAGGGGACAACATAGGAAAGGAGCTTTGGGCTTTCCAGATCTTCACTTCTCACCACAGGCTGTCAGTGCACTCACCACGGAGGTGCCTGAGATTAAATAAACTGATTTTCACCTGTAGGGTCTTGTGCAGTGCTCAAGAGGAAGATCCAGAGACAAAATCCATTCTGTTTGACATCATCACTCCTACTGAAGATACAGCATTTCTGATCAATGAATCAAAATAAGGCAGTTTTTCTTGATTTTGTTTGTTAGTTTTGCAGCCAGATGCAATTGTAATGTGGGATTGGAGCATTTCTCAGCCAAAGTCTCCAGCAGTCCTCAGGTCCAGGCAATGAGCTCCAAAATGCTGCCCACATCAAGCCCCTCCTTGCTGCATGACCATGAGTCAGGAATGGTACATGCAGCTCCTCAGGCACCAAATGCAGTTTTACTTTTGGTTTTACTTCTTCAAATTTCTGATGTGGAAGGAAAAGAAAGCAAAAGCAACAAACAAAGGAAGCTGCACACAAAATACATTATTTTGCTAATAATGCCTGAAAGGTGAGAATAAAATTTTCCAATATTCCAGGAGTTGTCTAAGTCCAGGTCAGGTCCCACACCAACAGGTTAATTTGCTAAGAACAGTGTTATTCTGCCTTGTGTTTTTGAAAAGGTCTAGGAATTAAATCTCAGGGGTTTTGTACTGGGCTGACAAATTATCTGCTTGCTTTAAAACTCCATTTTCAAGTCTTGTAAGCAGCCTGTGACTGGAAATGTTTTCTGAGGTGGTACAAAGTGCAAACAGCAGCTCACCCTGCAGCAAAGATCAAATTCCACTGTTGAATGTGAAGTCTGCTCTTTTTTGCCCTGACCTTGAGATCTTGTTACTTAATGTACCTGGAAAGCAGAAATTAATATAATAATGATAATAATGATAATTAACAACCGATAATAATTGCCCTTTATAATCTGTTTTTCTTCCAAGGATCTTCAGGTGCCTTAGAACTCCTGGGAGGCTCTGGCCAAGTCCAACATCACACCTCTCCCTGAACTGTTTTTGCTCACTATTGTTTCAAGCATGTTAGCAGGCTCTAAACAAGAGGGAGTGGTGAGAATAATGGAAACTCTTTGCCTTGGATTACTTTGTACCACACGTGTGATTCATCTTCATTCCCTATGATTTCGGTGGGATCACCACAATTTCATTCAATCCACATGTAAAGTGGCACTGAAAAGGCAATTCTGCCCCAAGTCATCCTTGAGGATGGGTGAAAGGTATGGCAAACTGTGTCCTCCAGGAGCTTTTGTTACTCTTATAAAATATTCTTTGTATGTCTTCCACAGGTAACACAGAGTAGAGAAGAATCTGGGAAAAACAAAATGAAAAAAAGAAAAAAAAATTGCTAAAGCACTACTGACAGGAAGGGATGAAGGGCAAGTGTAAGAGATGATCCTGTGGTGGATGAGAACAGATTAAACATGTCCTTTTTTTTTCCCCACAGAGGAAATTTGAGCTGCTTTTAGCTCTTTGCTTGGAAATGTTTATCTCTGTAAATCCGGAAATAGCCACATCTCTGGGAAGGTGGCCCAAAGTTATCATCTGACTAATTTAACCTGTGTGGGAGTGAAAAAGAAGCAACTTCTCAGTGGAGAAATTCCTTGTGGAAACCAACCACGGGTAGAGTCAACATGACAGGCAGCCTTAGCTCAGCGCAGAGCCCACATCAGCAGGATTTGATTGCTGTGGCTACTCATGAAGAGTCACTTGCTCATCAAGTTACAGCCTATTAATATGCAAAGCTTTAAAAATCTCTGTTATTGTGTGTTTGGAACAGAATCACAGAATGGTTCGGGTTGGAAGGGACGTTAAAATGGTCACCTAAACCAATCCCCTGCCACAGGCAGGGACACCTTCCACTAAATCAGGTCAAAACCTCCATCCAGCCTGGCCTTGAATATGGCAGAGTAATCCAACCTTTTACTTTTCCCCCTCTGACTTTGGAGCATTTTCTCCCAGAGTTGTGGATCCTTTTGTTCCTGTTGGTTGTCACAAGCCAAACCTAAACTTGCCTTCACAGGCAATTCCAGAGCATGGTGAGGATGCTGAGGTCACAAACTGAAGCCACAAACTGAAAATTGTAAGGACCTTTGCATTCCCTGGCACTCAAGGCTTCTCCAGTCAAGCTGCAGACAGTGAGGAATTCATCCCTCCTGCAGAGTTCTCATTGTTCCTCCTGTTTAACACACTGAGCCACAGAGATCTTTAAACATCCTGGCCAAGGTCTTGGAGGAGTCTCAGCCACAGATTCAGAAACAGAGCTCAGATGTCTCCTCTTCAAATCCTGCTGACAGAGCACTGTCAAAAGCTCCTTGTCCTATCACCTCAGGTGGATTCCTTTGTCCTGAATCACTGGTAGCAAAAGGAATACAATAATTAAACAATTAGCTCCCACACAAGCAAGGCATGATGCAGTTTGCAGAGATCTCCAAGAATTCCTTATCAGTCATTCACATCTGCATAAATGGAAGCACTGGAAAGTCAAATCACTCAACCCCAGGCCTGTCCTTTTCAGTCACAGGCATGTCTGGGATCAGAGAAGTCACTGTGAACTCCTGGAACTCAGCTCTCCTCATGCCAAGGTGCTCCACTGCCAAAGGGGGAGGTCCCAACACGGGGACACCAAAGGTGGGTGAGAACACAAATGATTCTTATCACAAGCCTGCAGGCCATCCCAGAAAGGCAGATTGCAACACCTCATCCTTGGAGCATTCAGCATGTGATCAAGGTCACATTTTGCACTGTCAAATTTCCCAGCTGGAGATCTGGGCAATGCCCAGGAGGAATTTGGGTGTGTTTGCAGACCTTTATCCAGACATTCAGCATGCCAGGAGGAGCAGCACAAGCATGTCAGCTGGAAGAGATGCTACTCAGGATTTGGTAAAAAACATGGTGTTTTTTTTCAGGAAGTTATGCATGGTTGATAGGAGTCTGCATCTCTCATGCCCTTTTGGTCTCCAGGACTGGTCTTCAGGCGAGGGACAAAGCCAATGTTTCAACTGGAGTTCCATTCCTGCAGAAACCACTCTGGGGTTTTTTGTTTGTTTTCATTGGAAAAAGCCTACAGGTTGCTATGCACAGCATTCCTAATTTACCCAGCCATCTGCAGCAGAAGGCTGGTGGTGAATCAACACCAGCTGGAGCTCAGCCGAAGATTTTAGGTTGCAATTATGCCGGGCTCTGTTCTAAACCTTCATTAATGGGAGCCTCCCAACTGTTTCTAATGTCTCCTGATGTTCTGATTGATCAGATCCTCACCAGAAGAACAAGTAAGAGGTCCTGACATTGTACTTAACTCCCAGTCCTAGATGACTGTTGGTGTCACTAAGCAAACCGGTTTGAATAATCTCCATTTTTCAGTCCATCCTCCAACCTCTACCCTCCTTTTGGTCTACAAGGTCCTCAAAAGCTGCTTCCTTCAATTTTCCAGGACTCAGATGATCTGACAGCATTGAAACCTTGGAGAAAGCAAAGTGTTTGTTTGTTTGGTGTGGGAGCATGCTGAGATCAGCTGCCAAATTTCTCAACCAAGATGTTGGATGATGTCTAGGCCACCTGTAGGATTCCCTGCCCTGTTTGTGGATCACAGGAGAGGAATATAAAGTTGAAGGGGTACATTTTGTCAAAACTGTGACTTGGTGTCATCCCACAGCCCTTCTCATTTGGTCACACTGATGCAAGTTCCTAATAATGGTTTCACTAACCAGAAGATTTAAATGCAAACAAACATATGGGGCTCTGCCTGGTCTAGTGTAAAGTGTCCCTGCCCATGGCAGGGGGTTGGAATTACATGAGCTTTAAGGTCCCTTCCAACTCAAATCATCTTCGAATTCTCTGACCTTGGCTATTGGCAAACACAAGAGTATAAAATCAGTCATTGATGAGTCAATGAGTTGAAATCCATCATTTTTACATCTGAAAGTCTTTGTACTCCATAAATAAGGGCAAGTTCAACTAAAAATGATTGATGTTTTCTCTGGAGCCACAAACATCTATGCTCACAGCAGAGGAGACCTAAATGCTGCTCATTTCCCTCATGTTGAAACCCATTTAATGCTCTTTGATGGTTTTATAGACGATATAAAACACTCACACTTTGTGGTTCATCTTTCCCTTCACCTTGAGTGTGGACGGCTGAGGACTGGGAGATGCCAAACCTTCTGCACAGCCTTTGGCTTCATCTACAGGAGTAGCAGATCTGAACAGAATCAATTTTGAGTCTTCATTTCATAAAATTAATAACCACGTTCTGGAGCAGGTAGAAAGGATTATGAGTATTTTAAACTCCTGCTACACCTGAGAGTGAATCACAGAATCACAAGGTTGGAAGAGACCTCCAAGATCATCAAGTCCAACCCAGCCCCAACAGCTCAACTAAACCATGGCACCGAGCGCCACATCCAGTCTTTGTTTAAACACATCCAGGGGTGGTAACTCCACCACCTCCCTGGGCAGACCATTCCAATACTATAGACCACTCCAATACTTTAAGGCCATTCCAATACTTTAAGACCAGGAAGGGCAGGAGCACACCCACAAAATGCCTTAGAAAAACTCCAACTCCAAAATGATGGAAGAGGTGGATTTTTGGGCTGGCTGTCAAGGCTTTGCTCACAAGGATTAAATCCTGGGACACGTCAGAAATAATTTGTTGCCTTGCTTGATAAATTTGATCTTTCCTAGGCCTGGAACAGTTTTGAATCTCAAGGGGTTTTTGTCCTGAGAAGAGCACAATCAAGTTCTTAACACAGAGGCTGGAAATTCAATATATCTTCACTGAGTTCTACTGATTTGATTCAAGTTGGTGGAGATTGGAACATGACATAGAGACAGACCCATCGCTTCAGCTGCACCTGTTCTGTCACTTGTCCCTCTAACATTTCTTCACTGTTTAATGTGAGGGATGCTTTGTATCTGCTCACAGGTAACTCAATAAACCCATATTTAATACCCTCTCTGTTACAGAACCACAGAAGGGTTTGGGCTGCAAAGGACTTTTAAGATCATCCAGTTCCAACCCTCTGCCATGGGCAGGGACACCTTCCACTAGACCAGGTTACTCCAAGCCCCATCCAACCTGGCCTTGGACACTTCCAGGGATCCAGGGGCAGCTACAGCTTCTCTGAGAGACATATCTTGGTTTCCCTCTGACCTTCAGTGAAGGATCTGCTCAATCTTTACAAGTTTATGCTGACAATGGGGAACATCCTCTGGGCAGACACAGATCAGAGAGAGCAGCACTGTAGCTCCCAGTCACTATCTTTTGCCTGCAGCTTGCTCATTCTCAGATAACACTCCTTACGTATTTTATATTTTTGCTTTCCTATGAATTTTTTTAGGGAAATGGTGCCAGGTTTTTATCTCCAGAGACAGATGATTTTTTTTTTTTTTTAAATTTGCAGTCAGCGCATTAAAACAGGATCTAGCTACTAATTATTCAATCCAACGATCCTGGAAGTATCCTCTAAACCCACTCCTGGAGGGATCACAAGGGAGCCAAGACATGGCATAGCAGTAGATGGCGCTGAAAGCCTTGGAGCCCATCAAGGATCTCTGATCAACCCACTCCCACCTTGTAGGGCTTCCCCAAAAAGCCTTCCTCCACTCTGTTCCCCTCTTACACCAGAACACAGGGAGACCTTGCCACTGAAACCTGGGACATTTTGAGACCACATGCTGTGGATGACGGTTAGAGGATCTAACTGGGAGTATGAAAATGGCAACAAGGCAGGGACCACAGAAGATCCCTGTTTTTGGACAGAATCCCTGTGTAGTGCCTTTTCCACTACCAGTTCATTTGGAGGGTTCCACAGGGCCACAAAGCAGCTGATGGCTCCTTGCTCTGATCTCAGTGATCTCTCCAGAGGCAATTTAGGTTTATAGATTCAGAAGTGTGTCTCCAATTATAGAAGTGCTGCAAGGTGGCTCCAAGGCACTGTCACCATGAGACCCCTGGGGACTTGTGACAGCTCCCAGATCAGGAGCCATCCTGCCTCCTCTTATCTGATAGAACACGGTGTATCTCAGCTGGAACTTGACATGTGATTGACAAACACTGCTGTGACCTCCCAGCCTTCCCTGCCTGTTCTTCTGATGGTTTCAAGAAAAAAAAAAAAAAAGCAGAGGAAAGTATTCCTTTGGCCTGCTCTGTAAGTGATATACACACGGTGGTGTGGCTGGAGGAGGCTGCACCTCTTGGTGACTCAGACCTGGGACCACAAAAAAAATGCAAATTTGTGTCTATTCCACTGGTGGGTGGAAGAAATGCACATTTCCAGGTGCCCACAGCAAGGAGCAGTGGAAGGATGACTTCAGGAGGAGCATGTGTCATATTTGAAGCACTTTCTGGCATGACTCACAATGTGAATTGTGCCTTCTGCACCTCAGAAAGAACAGAGGAGATGGTCAGATCTGCCTGATCCTGGCTCCCTGTCCAACCAACTGAGTCAAAGGCACGTGGGCATTTTGTCACCTAGGGCACCTCAGTTAAGTACTGTGTGTTCCTGGCAAATCGGTGTCACAGAGGCTATAAAAGTAGATAAGGATAAAATATGTCCTTAATTGCTTGTGAGGACGGGAGCAGCCAGCCTTGGGCCAGACAAGAATCTCCTTGTTCCCTTAAGGCTTCTTTGAGTTACCCCTTTAAATTCATGAGCTTCACCAGGACAGTGGAGAAATACCCTGAGGATCATATCAGAATAAACCCCAGCTCCTTAAAATCCTCAGGATAGCTGAGAAATTCCCTCTTTTTCACACTCTTGTAGACATTGGGAAAAAAACCCTTCCCCTGGGGCCAATTCCCTGACCTCCAGCAGCCCATGGTTACTCATCACATCTCAGGTCATTGTGACTATTTTGGACAGGAAATTAAGCTTCTCACTAAACACCCCTTTATCTAATCTCCGTGGTCAATTTTTCCACCTTGCTTGCACTAAAGACATTTCCCTTAACGTCCATAAAGCTGGGACAGATCAAAGGAAAAGTTCTCACGGGGTTGTGTGTGCTGCTCACAGTGAGGGGAAGCTTTTCTCCCAGCTGCAACAACCTCCAGGTTTTACCTGCAGCCCCATTAAATCAGACCTTGGATGGAACTTTTCAGCAGTCATGTGGTCAAGCCAGGAACTTATCCTGTTTAGTCACATGAGGGCATTTCATTCTTCTCATGGCTGTTACCTTGACTTGATCAGGACATTGATGCCTGCACTGGATCCAGATTGATTCTGAAAAGTACAACAGGTGTATGTTGTGTTTTTTGTTTGTTTTTTGTTTGTTTGTTTTTAATGAACAGGAACGAGGGTGTGTGGTGACAGGTCAAGGGGGAATGGCATTTAACTGAGAGAGAGTAGGTTTCGATTAGTTATTACAGAGAAATTCTTTACTCTGAGGGTGGTGAGGCCTGGCACAGGGTGCCCAGAGAAGCTGTGGCTGCCCCATCCCTGGAAGTGTCCAAGGCCAGGTTGGATGGGACTTGGAGCAACCTGGGATAGTGGAAGGTCTCCCTGCCCATGGCAGGGGATTAGAACGAGATGGAATTCAAGTTCCTTTCCAACCCAAACTATTCTGTGACTTTTAATTAATTGCTGCTGCTGAGGTTTACTCTGGCTGGGATAACCAGTGCTGTGTGCAGACTTAATTCATCCCAGAAACAGTCCCATAAAAGCCTGTGCTGGTGTTAAACACACCTAAATGTTCGTAACTAGACAGATGGAGAAGAGATGCACATGTGTGTGTGCCAAGACTGAAATGGCATCATCTGTCATGCATTCACTCCTGCCAACATCTGATTTATGCATTATTAATGCCAAGGCACCCAGATTATCATTTCCAGCATTGTGTACTCATATGTAGGTGAACATGGGTGGAGAGAGATACGTGTGTGTTAAATACTTCAGCATACACACATGAATATGTAAATATTTCTGAGTGCAAGTTTAGAAATGGATAGACAAATGCGTGGTGCAGAAGTTCAGATATCCAAAAAGAAATCTTTTTGCATCTAGGTGTCAAATTGCTAGAAAATCCCAATGTATTTGTATCAAATCTTGCCAGCTCCTTTCCTCCCCTGCCTTAGCAGATGAAAGTGTGCCCAGGTTTGCTGGGATCAAAGGCATCCATCATCCACCAATGAGTGTGTCCCCCCGTGACACAGAGAAACAAATACTTGGATGCTGACTGGCAATAAATAAATACCTGCCAGTGTTTATTCCACACCCCAGGGTGGGGCTGGCACTCAGGCTGATCAAGTGAGTCCCTTCTGTGTTTGTTTTGTCGGTCTCCTGGGGGGCTTTTCCGGTCCTTTCCCAGCCCTCTGGTGGGGTTTGGCAGGGAGGGTCTGACAGTGCTGCTCTGTGTGACAAGAAAAGCTGCAGAGGTGGGCTGGGGACTGGATCATCAGGGAGGTTTAATGAGCAGTGTGGGGAAAGGAGAAGCATCTCCCTAAACACAGAGTGAGTCAAACTCACCTCTGGCGAAGGGAGAAGAAGACCTGGAGCAGAGGAGGCGTTGACAAGGCACCATATGTGCTCTCAGTCACATCCTCTGCTGTTTACTCAACCTGCAGGGATGTGAGCAGAAGTAAAACCTGATTTAGGTCACATATGCCTTTCTCTTTGCTCAGTGCCGGAGTCAAAACATCCCGTGGGCAAGAGGAGGAGGAGATGAGGACCCAGTGCATTGTCTGGGAGATGAGATAGGACTTGATGCACAGTCCTGGAGTAGCAACCAGGCCATTTCTCCCAGCAGAGAGCTGGTTTTGCTTCTCTCTAAAACCTTCCTTTCTGTTGTTGTTGTTGATTCATGACAGGTAAGTTTGGCTTATCTGAGGCTTCATTTTCATGATCAAGCAGCTTTGCATAACTAATAAACTCCGTTCCCAGCTCGTTCTTGTAAAACAAACACTAACTGGCAAGGAATTTGTTAGATTTATGCACCTAAACAATAGGTATGGTTTGCTTCCTCATTTCCTGGCCACCCATGCAGCCTTTCCAGTGCAGCCTCTGGGCTCTGCATAAAACCATGTGCCCTTGGAGTCAGGGAGTCAGTTTGGGACCTCTGGCATCCATCTGCTGAGCAAAGCCAGAAGGAGCTGTGCCAGGAGCCCCACTCCAGGTAACCCAAAGCACCTGACCCCATCTCGTGCAATTTAGATGTGGGGCAGTGGTAGGGCCACCACTTCCAGGGATGGGGCAGCAACAGCTTCTCTGGGCAACCTAGAGAAGCCCAGAGAGACTCTGGGACCTCACCATCTTCCTAGCCAAGAATTTCTTCATTTTATCTAATCTAAATCTCCCCTCTTTTAGTTTAAAACCTTTCCTCCTTGTCCTATCACCATCTGCCTATGTAAAAAATCACCTTCTTTTTTATAACCTCCCTTCAGGTACCAGGAGGGGTTTTAAAGTCTCCCTGGTGCCTTCTCTTCTCCAGGTGATCATCCCCCAGCTCTCCCAGCCTGGCTCCAGAGCGGAGAGGGATTTCCAGCCCTTGGGGCAGCTCCATGGATTCCTCTGGATCTGCTCCAGCATCTCCAGGTCCTGCTGCAGTTGTCCCCAGGGCTGGGTCAGCTCTGGAGTAGGGCAGAGAGGGAGAATCCCTTCCCTTGACCTGCTGCCCACACTTCTTGTGATGCAGCCCAGGATGCACCCAAGTCCCAGCTCCAGTGGATTAGCTGGAAGAAGCCCTGTCACCAGGAAGGCCACCCGTAGGGACACATCACAAGATCACTGCTGCTGGTTGTCTCTATTGCAGCAACAGCAGAGAAGGAAAAGGAAACTTCAAGCCCTGTGATGTGACCAAGCAGTGGGAGAGCTCTCCACCATCTGCCTGCTGGTAAATTAAACATGAGCTCTGCCTAAGCACACGCCAATTACTGGAAAAGGCTGACTGTGACATGCGGTGACATCCTCCCCCTCGCTTCCTCTCTCTCCCCCGGTGTGAACGGAGCCGTGACTCCGGCTTTGAGCAGCTGAGCCAGTGCCAGGCAAAGATGCAAATCTCGGTCGCTTCTTCCACTCACCACGTGTGGCAGGGCTGCATTTGACAGGGAGATAACCACGCACCGCCTGAAAAAACATCTCACAGTCCCAGTTTGCCTCCAGGGTTCCTCCTCCTCCTCCCAGGGAGGATCCAATCCTGCCTGCCTCCTGCAGAATGTCCCTGAAGTTCGGCAGTTTTATGGCTTAGGTTGGCTGCTGTTAACCTTTTCCAGCCTGGTGGAGAGTTAGGAATACAATAATTAATGCCTGGTTGTCAACTGCAAAAAGGAGCTGCAAATTTTGGCAGTGGCAGCACCTGCCAGGCAAGGCACAGGTTGTAAATCAAAGCATCAGCACTAATAAGGGCAATGTCAATAAGCTAAATAAAGTAAATATCCAGTTTGGACGTCAGTTAGAGGTTCTCCTGTGCTTTATGACTCCTCTGGTCCATCAGCAGATAGTGAAAGGACAAGGAGGAACAGTTTTAAACTAAAAAAAGAGAGATTTGGATTAGATGTTATGAAGAAATTCTTTACTCAAGGAGTAGTAAAGCACTGGAATATGTTGCCTGGAGAAACTGGGGCTGCTCCATCCCTGGAGGTGTTCAAGGCCGGGTTGGACAGGGCTTGGAGCAACCTGGTCTCATGGAAGGTGTCCCAGCCCATGACAGGAGGCTTGGAACAAGATGATCTTTAAGGTTCCTTCCAGCCCAAACCACCCTGTGATCCTGTCAGCATCTGCCCCACTAGACAACATCCCTTCTGCTGCCATCCCCCAACCCCAGCAGATCCTAAAGCAGAAGGCAGTGACCAGAGTGAGGTGAGAGCACAAGGTTAATGTGCTCCATGGGAACACTGCTTGCTTGGGATTGGGATTCACACAATCCTGAACTGGGACCATGGGGGAGCAGGGGGATGTTGGCTCTGGAGGCCAAGGAGGATGTGCTTCCACCTTGTCTCTCTTTTGAGAGATGCCCTGGCTCCACATCTGAGCCCTGGTTTTGATCTCTGCCCATACAGGTCCATGAATCAAACTGCTGGAGATCCAGGTGGGTGTGTGACTCTTCCTAGAGGCTGTAAAAGAAATTTATCCCCCCAGGAATCACTGAAGTATCCCTGGGGATCACAGAGAGTGAGAAATGAGCCAATTCACCAATTCTGTCAGACCCTTCCTGGACAAATAAACCAAACACAGGTGTTATAAACGCAACGGCAAAAATCGGATTAACAAAGAAACAATTTATTAATAAAACGATCCCAATCACCAATAAAAAGAGAAAAACACAAAATAGGATATTTGCAGCGCCGCGCCGGGTGGATGAGGGGTCTGCACACCAAGGTACAGGTCACCCAAATCCACACCGAACGATTTTCAGTTCGCTGTTTTATAGGGTTTTTTTGTCCTGAGGCAGTACAGGTGTCCAGGATGGACCAAATAGTCCAAATTTCTTCTAGATGGCCTTCCCGGATTTGCCGAGTCCCGTGGATCCGTTCCGGGAAGGTCTTTTTCTTATGCGAATTGAGCCAGCCAGTCTTATGTTGATTCTGGGATGCATATTGTGCCGGGGAATTTT
>VWZU01008660.1:105850-116059 GCA_013397095.1 Sterrhoptilus dennistouni
AAAAAAAAAATGGCTCTGCACTCAGACATGAGAGAGATTTTCTTCTCATCTGAGTCTCAGCTAATAAAAAAAAAAGTAACTACAGGTAGCTGAACACACCCAGCAGCAATCGAGCCATGACTCTGCACGACAGAGGTGCCCATCTGTCTCCTCCTCGAAGCTCATCCCTCCATCCAGAGAGAGGAGTGAAAGCAACAAGAGGGAAGATGAGCCAGCCCAGGCTGATCAGGAAGATTTAGGGAATGGGAGCAGAGCAGCCAGCAAAGGTTGGTACTGTGCCAAGCTCCAAATCAAGCCAGGAGGGATGGAGGCAAAGCTGAGCAGGGGCACCCAAAGCACTTGGCACATGTCTCACCCCATCCTACCCAAGGCCTTGCTGCCATCCCCAGAGAAGGGCATCAATGGCCCCGTGCAGGGGGAAGGACTGACTTCCCCCCTACAGCTGTGGGCTGGGACAGGTGGCTCAGGCGCTGCCACCTGACAGGGAGAGCAAAGGAAAGGAGATGTGGGCCAAAATGGGACAGCCCCGACTGGTCAGCATCACCACTCCTAAGCACAAGTTGGAAATGTCCCAGCACCTTAGGACATGGGTGCTGCCAGGGTCTCTCTGTGGGTGGCTGCCCAGCCCTGACACCGAGTTGGCATCATCCTGTTCTGACCTCTGAGCTCCAGTGGAGCACTTGGCAGATACATCCAACCGTACAGGAATGTTTCTCCACAGGAGGGGTCTCCTCCACAGCGCATCCCCAGCCCAGCACTGTCACCTCCCACCCTGCAGAATGACAGGGAGCCACAGGCACACCAGGAAAAAGACCCTCAGAGGCAGATGTAGGGCAAGCATTGAGCCCAGGCTCTGCCAGCCAGCTGGGAGACCTGGGAGAAGTCACCTTCTCCATCCACAGCTCCACTCCCTGCGCAGGCAAAGGAATGACCGTGCAGGTGAAAGTCAGAGACCAGGGAGGAGTTTTCCCTGGGCAAACACACCGGGAAGCAGGAACATGCAACAGTCCTTTTCCCTTGGAAAACCCTCAGCTGGCCACGACTTTGCAGAGCAAGGACACATCTGATGTTCCGAGTCTTCCAGCACCACTTCAAAGCACCCAGCTGAGCAATCTCCCCATCCCCATCATTCCCACTGCCAGCTGACCACAGGGGACAGGAGGGGGACACCAAAGGACAGCTCCAGGGAAAAGCAACACTCACCTCTGGCCGGTCTCTGTGGGTGTTGACTGCTTCAATGTTCAGTGAGATGGATTCCACCCTGCAGCCTGCAGAAAGGAGCACAAAGAGACAGATCAGCAAGCCCAGCAGGCACAGGATGTTAGCAAGAGCCCCACCACAGATCCCTGGTTTTCTCTCAGTCAGCCTGGATTCAGGAGTGATGCCTTAAGTTTTAGCTTTCATGTTTTTCCGAATCTGTGCTGCCCATGGGGTGCAGTTCTGAGCCTCATATTAAGTGTTACGCAGCTCTCTTCACTGAGAGTAGGTAGACAAAACAAATCCTTTTCATGCTGAAGACCAAGGACAATTTTCAAATTCAAAAGCACAAACAATGATGGAGTGAAGAGAGAAACAAGAAGGATGAGACCTCACAACCTGAGGCTGTAATTGGACAATAAAACTCCAGTATGCAAATGGACCAAAACTTATAAAAGTGTAAGACCTCATGACCAGTCATCCATTTTGTGACCATTTTAAATCCCCCCTGGGTGTAGCCCTGGTCAGGCTCGTATCCTGCCCACAGTGTACCCTTAATATCTACTTTATTCTCTTGCTCTGTTCAGTCTCTGTTCCAGGTCAGCCTCCCCAAGGCACGAGGAGGAGGTACATATCAACACCCCTGGCACGTTTAGGAAGGTCTCACTCACCATAGGCTACTGGGGTCAGCTTCAACACCGTGTGCAGGGGACATTTCAGGTAGGGCATTTCATCTGCAGAGACAGCAAAAGCAGGAAGGTCATCCCAGCTCCCTCTCCAAAGGCAGGCCCAGACACCCTCATCCCACACTAGAGAGATGCACACTCCAGGATGTGAACACGACCTCCCCAGGGCTGTATCCATCATCCCTCCTCCAGCAGGGCCAATCCTTTTCCCAGGGACAGGGAGCTCACCTGCACTCTTGTCCAGGAAATAGGCCAGGAGACAGCGCATGACAGCCTGGTGACAGATGACAAGGACATTCTCCTGCCTCTCCAGCTCCATGATGACTGGCTCCAGACGCTGCACCAGGTCCTGGTAGGACTGGGACAGAAGGAAAGGGAGATGAGGCATGGGTTCAATGCAACGAGCATCCCAAAGAAACAACAGTCCTTGTCTTGGTACACCTCCTGATTTCATGTCTCTGAGTAAACCAACAAAGTGCTAAAAACAAGTAAATCCTCATCCTCAGGCTACTCTGGGACTTCTAATTCTTCTGTCAGAGAAGGAGCCATTCACATCTCAGTGAATCACAGCTCAGTCCTGGAGAATCAATTAAGATAAGCAACAAGGACTTTGAAGATAGAGATTCTCCATCATCTTGATATTTGATTTTGTACAGAATTTCAAAGTTCTGAGAGGTCTGGAGCAACCTGAGAAACACCAGGATTTTGAAGGGCCTCCTAAAAAACCATGACAGGCAGGCAGAAGGAGCCCCAGACCCCTAGATTTGGTGTCTGATATCCCCACATATTCTTCTGTTAGATACAGAGTCATAAGGATGTCTCCAAAGATTTTTCTGAAATGTCTATGGGCATGACTTTCAATTTGGGGATAATGAGCTCAATTCCCAGCCTAAAGTATCACCCAGAACTGATGTCCATTCCCACCTCATTGTGTCACACCCTGAAAGCAGACTGCCAGGAACAGAGATATTACCATCAACCCTTAGGGAATGATACTGAGAACAAGGTGAAAATTGCTTTTTTTAGAAATCAAAGGAAATAAAATTAGGGCAGCACAAAATGTGAGCAGATACAATGATGAAGGTTGGACTAGAAATCTCCAGAGACCTTGCCCTACTAATTTGCTATAAAAAGTCAGTGGGACTGTTTAAGTGACATATTTCTTAGTGAGATCTTCATATGCCAAGATTTCACAAGAGCTCAAGGTAGAGGTAAACACGAGCCCTGATCTCTTTTAATTCTAGTTTCTTTGAGCTCTCACTGCTCCTCTGCTCAAGAGCAGAGGACAGAATGAGGAAGAAAAGGCCACATTTAAAGCAAAAAGTCCTGTCTCTGAGGGTGCCCCTGCAGACCTACCTCCCCAGAAGGATAACGATAGTAATATTTGTCCTGATCACGCAGAGCAAATTCCTCTGGATGCTGCTCCCTGATTTCTTCATAGGTCATTTCTTCACACACACCCTGCCAAGGCAGGACAACCACGAGGTTACTGGACATGCTCAAGTCAAACAGCATCTGCATAGCCCCCAGACCTCACTTTCTCTTGTTAAGCCCCATCCAGCTGTTCTGGCTGCAGAGATACTCACAGCATCAATTTCATTGAGTGCCTTCCACTGCTCATAGGGCAGCTGGAGAGCTTCTGCTGTTTGGATTGTCCTCTTCAGCTGGCTGGTCCAAATTTTGAGGTCCTTCAGGTTCTGCTCTTCCACAAATTTGTTCAGTGCCACTGCAAACTGTGGGACATAGAAAAAAAAGAGGTTGATTCCTGGTCCATAGCTTCCCAGTAGGCTTTTTTCCCTAATTTCCCAGAAAGTGTTGCAGAAAGATCAGCCTTCTGCTCTCAGGGGAAGGGCAGCCACATATTCCTTGATCCCCAAGAGCTACAGATGGACCCTCAGCAGCCCATTTGCCACCAAAACACACACTTAACCCAAGGCACAGCATGTACTACAGCCAGATCACTCCTGGAAGCCACAGGGGAATTATTTTCCTTCCCCCTCACCTTCTTGCCCCTGTTGGAGAGGCCAGAGTCCCCTCCAATCCTGCCCTTGAGGTTGAACTCGCTCTCCCCGTGCCGACAGAGGTAAATGGTGCGGGGCTGGACGTGGATGTTCATCAGGTAATAAACAATCCTGCTCTGGATGTGATCCTGAACCCTGTTGACCAGGAACCGCCGGCCGACGTCGATGACTTTGATGAGAGAAAGTTCCCTGGGGACAGACAGACAGAGACAACAGTCACTCTCAAAAGCAGCCCCGTGAGTTATCTCTGTCCATGTAATCTCCCAGCTCAAAGGATTTCCTGAGGGCTATTTCCAACAGGTAATGGGAGTTTCATGGAGAGCTGAATAGCAGCAGTGTAATGGCCAACCTCTCCTCTTGCAGCAGGAAAGAGGATTAAACAGGACTAACATGCTCCTCCCCAGGACAAGGATCAGCAGGACTAGGATAATCTGTGCAGGGCACACAGACGTGTTTGTGAGCAGTGGAGAGAGGTTGGGAGGTGCCTGCAGAGTCAGGCAAGGCAGCAAAGCTCTTCCAAGGCATACAACAACCAGGCTGAAGCCACAGGGCTTGCTCAATCCTGGGGTTTGAGCCAAGCAACCCCTTCCTTTAACTGGGACAATGAAAAAAGCACCTCAACCACTCAAACTCAAGTGCTTTCCCAAAGCCTTTGTATTTAGACCCGCAGAACAAGGTTGAAAACAGCTCATCTGAGCCCAGAAGAGCCTGGGAAGGCATCAATGCCCATTTCCCTGGCACAGGACCTAGAAAAACCAGCATTTTCATATAAAAAGCCTGAATTCAAGGTGAACCCTGGCCATAAATCATTCTAGCACAGTCGGGTGTTTGAAAACAAGGTGAACTACAGCTCCACCCTTCACTGCTCCTCTCCTGGGAGAGGGCAGGTGCTCAAGGCAGCTCAGAAATCAGTGTCTCTTACCTGTCATAGTCATCAGGGTCGAGGGGCTGGTAGCTGGCTTGGTAACAATTGATCCTCTTCATGAAATCCTCCATGGCATCAGTGGAATTACAGTCCCGGTAATCCGGGCTGGACAATTTGACTTCCTGCAACAGGAAAAAAAAAATAAATAAACATGCCACAAGGAGAGGTTAGGAAGCTTTTCAAGCCAGACAATGCTAATCTGGAAATTCAAAGTCCTGCCAAGAGCAGTGATAAGCTGAAACCAAGTGATGACTTCTTTATAGTCATCACTCATCATAGGGCAGAAAAGAAGAAAACTGGACCCAAAACCAAGCATAAGGTGGGAGAATTTAGTGCAGACACTCATCACTCCACTCCCATTCTCCCCCAAGAGTTGGGGTAGCACTTCACCACCCAACAGCAGGAAAACTGAGCTTCCTAAAGGCTAAAAAAAAAAAACCCATCAGGTTCAAATTCAAGCTGAGAAAGGGAAGTGTATGAGCTTAGACAAGATGCTTATCCCAGCTCAGCAGGAGAGTAGGATGGCAACATTCAACCCCTTTCTGTGCATTATTTGCTGCAAACTGTTGGGCTGAAAGACACTAGAAACAGGCAATGCGAATATCCACAACCCTCACAGACTAAGTCCTGCCTGAACTAATCTAACAGGCTGTTTTTCCTGAAGATTTGGGTTTGAACAGCAGCATTACACGTTGGTAACTTCACAAGCAGTCCTGAAACCAACAGGATGACACAGTGGATCAACACTTGTGGCAGCATCCCGGGCCTGGAGTGTATTTTCCACACTGATCCCAGCACTAAGATCACCATTCATCTGCAGTTCCCCGTGGAGCAAAATTCCACACTCAGCTAGGAGCTCATTTCCTCACCCTTCAAGAATCAGTTTCCATATAAAGGGATTAAAATCCTCCAAAAAAAAAAAATCCAGCTTGTGGAAAAAAGTAGCAAACTGAGCATTAAGCATTTTGTTGTAGAAAAGGCTGTGTGCAACCTCCCAGAAAGTTGGTCAGTGGGACAACAGCTCCCAGCAGGAGCAAAAGAGATTCTTCAGCCCCAGCCCGCGGCAGGCAGCATGATTTCTCTCCACTGAAGCCATGCTGGCTGTCACCAATCACCTTTTCATTTTCCATGTGCCTCAGCAGTTTCCAGGATTATCTGCTCCATGATCTTCCCAAACATTGATGTGAGACTGAGCCTGAAGTCCCCCAGTTCTGTCAGAGCTTTGTCTTCCCTAACCCAATTCCTGTATTCCTCCCAGGCTGCCTATCCTTGTTTCCATCCTCTGTAGGCTTCCTTTTTGTGCTTGAGTTTGTCCAGGAGCTCCTTGATCATCCTGGCATTTTTGATGGCTGCTCCTTTGCAGGGAATGCATCACAGCTGAACTTGGAGAATATGATCCTTGAACATTAACCAGTTTTCTTGGGCCCCTCTTCCCTCCTGGGCTTTTTATCCCACAGTACCTCCAGGCCAAAATCTGCTCTCCTGACATCTCACTTCAAAGCCACTGCAGCCCAGGCTGCCCTGGAGCTTCACATTCCTCACCAGCCCCTCCTTGTTGGTGACAACAAGGTGCAACACAGAAGAGCAAACAAGGAGAGGTGCTATCACTCGGAGAAGGAACTCAACACATTCCAGGAACCTCCTAGACTGCCAGTGCCATGCTGTGCTGTCCCTCCAGCAGACACCAGGGTGGTTGAAGTCCACCATGAAGCTAAAGCAGGACACTTCCACCAGTTCCACACTTACCATGACATTGGTGGCGACTACATTGGGATCGTTGCAGACAGATTCGATGAAGAACACCTGTGAAGCAAAGCAAAGCTCAGCTGAAAGCCACCAATGAGGCTTGGAACATTCAGCCAGCTCCTTGTTCAACCCAACCTCCTCCCTGCTTGACCAGAGTGCTCTCCCTCTGCCCCACCCCCATAGTTTCCTTCCTCAAGGCTCAGTACAGGGAATGAAGGAAGAGTTTCATATTTTAATCAAACCCAGTGGTGAAATCTCCCTCACACAGGAGCAGCATGAGGATAACACATCAGTGAAAGAAGACATAGCAACTCTACACCACAGTGGACTTCACAAAGCAGACCACCAGCCCCATGGCACCAACCTTGAATCCGTTCTCTTTGGCAAAGTTTAGGATCATCCCTCTCCTCTCCCGTGTCGTATTGGTGGCATCAAAAACCTTTCAAAAGCAAAAGATCTCAATCAGCACCACAAGGCCCTGGATTCCCAGTGAGCCCCTCCTCAGAGAAGGGACTGCAGAGGACATTTGGGGCTGGCACAGCTGCCAAGCCCCACATCTGGCACATCTGGGAGCTCACCGCTATCTGCCCAGCCTCCTCTGTCAGGTACAGCTTCACATCCCTCAGGGCAGCCATGGCACATTGCCTGCAAAAGAGGGGACAGAGACATGTGGCTTTGATGTCCTCTGGGTGTGATGGCCACCCTGAAGTCACCAATCCTGCACAGATTCAGTGTTTGAGCTCTCAGAACGCTCTTTGAGCAGGCAGGGGAAATTCAAAATCCAAGAGGAACTCCGAGCCAAATTTCTCTGTCCATCACCCCCAAAGTTGTTAACTGTGCTGCCAGCCAGGGGCTTCACCACCCTGCAGGGTCTCAGATTGGTGCCCACACTCACCTCCTGACTTTCATGGCCTCCTCGTTGTCAGGCCTGAAGAAGTCATAGGAGCTGTAATGCTTCACGGCCTCACGCCGATACTCCCCAACGTTGAAAACTAGGTGGGAAAAGCAAAAAAAAAAAAACAAATATCAAAATCAGGGGCATGACTCAGTTGTGCAGCTTCTGCAGTTAAAGTAAGTTGGGGGCTAAAAATTACATCCTCAGAGCAAAAGGGTCAGAGCATCCCTTGGTGTTCAAAGTGAAGGAGAACCTGGGCTGCAGCAGGATGTGAAAACACAGATATTTGGCCTGCGGGATCTTGGAAACATCCCCCACTACCTCCCATCTCCCAAAGGACTGATCTAGAGGAATTCCCGAGGACCAGACCTCCTGGAAGGCAGTGCAAGCCTCACCTTTTGTGGGGACACCAATCCAGTTGAGGTAGCGAGTCAGCTTCTTGGAGATGTAGGTCTTGCCACGGGCTGGGAGGCCAACCATGACTATCACAGTGGGGGAATTGGCAAGCTGAGGCCCACAGGCTGCAAGGAAAAAAAAGAACAGGAGCTGTTAATTCTCCAGCTCATCCTGCATCAACCCTGCAAGGCACTTGTTTTTATCCAGACTCCTTCCAAGCCCTTCAGCAGCTGGAGGAAACCTGAAAGCCACAGCAAGAATATTCTGATGGGTGCAAAGTAGGCAAGGAGCCAGCAGCTGGCCCAAGCTCCCTGGAGAGCCTCTGTGCCTTGGTTTCCTCATTTACAACCAAAATAAAAAAATAGTTTAAAAATAAAAATAAAAATCAGGGCAAGCACAATTTCACATTCTAATGGCTTGAGCAATTCCATGAAAAGCTCAAGGATAGCCAAGGACTTTGGAACCATCCCTGCAGCAGTGCCTGTGCTGAAATACCAGGTCTGGTCCAAGATCTTCACCCACAGAAAGCATCTCCCAAAATCTCTGAGTTAGAGTTTTAGCTGACATACAACCAACTAACTGGATTTTCTGAAGGCAAACAAGGCAAGAGAAATACAGAACTACCAGCATTTAAAAGCAGATATCAAAGTGATTTATCCCTTTTTTTCCTCATAAACGCAAGGTGGGTTGTTTGGGGTTTTTTGTTTTGTTTTTGGTGTGGTTTTTTTGGTTTTTTGTTGTTGTTGTTGTGGTGAAGAGGGTCCATGACAAACAGCTGGAAAGAAACCCCAGAGGCAGCATTTGCAGGACAGATGGGACCCTGCAGGGGATTTCTCGCCCACCCTTCCATCCACCCGGTGAGCACAGAGACCTCATAGGAAAGGAATGCAGGGAGTGAGTGGCTGGTGGCAGAGCCATAAAAACCCAGCTTAATTATGGCCTGGGTGGAGAGCTCTGCCTGCCTGTCACAGCTGCCTCAAGGTGGGACCAGGGGATGCCAGGGGCTCCCAGGGTTTTGTCAGTGTGGATCTGGAAAAGACAAACAAACTGAGAGGTACCCACAAAACATGCAAAGTACACGGGGCTCCCTTCTCCTTTTAAGAAATAAATGCAGCAGCTGGAGAAACCAAATTAAAGCCACAAGGAAGAGTTATGGCACTGGTACCCAGATGGCAGAGAAGAGCCACCCATCCATCTTCCTAAGTTTCTCATCAGAACAAACTCAGCAGGCAAGAGATTAAAAACTACCTAAAGTGCATTTTCTCTTTTTTTCTGTTTCATAAATTTCACATTCCCCAGGCTGGAGCTGCCCTCACACTCACTCCCTTTGTGCAACCTGTCCCCCTCAAAGATTTTGGCATCAAGTGCCAATTTTCTGTGCTGGAGCTGTGCAGCACACCCAGAAAAATACTTTTCCCCTTCAACAATGTGACATCCTCATCCAAGCTTTGAGTGTGAGCCTGTTTTTAAAACCCACATACATATTAGAAAAGGGAAGAGGAAGGAATAATACCTGAACAAGGAAACCCTTTCCCTACCTGGCAGTGGACTTAGGATCCCAAAGAGCAGAGCCAAGAGGATTTGGGGCCATTAAATGGCACTCCAAGAGTAAAGGGACAATGCTGGGTACTGTTCATGTCCCTGTGACTCCAGACAGCTGTGACAGCCCCAGGGCTGGCACTCTGTGGGCACAGTGTCACCTCCAAAGGGTGCCAAGAGTTAGACACCCCTAATTCAGGAATCTCCCCACAATTTTTGCTGCCCTTGGATAATGGAACAGCACCTCCCAAAAACACCACGGCATCAGTGAACAACTTTTCATCGGGAATCTGAGCCCAAACCAAAAGTCTCCGGGAAACTTTACATCAGGGATGAAACAGAAGCCAATGTTTTGCTCCCAGTCTTTCACAAAGGGCTCATTCATCATTTCTTTTCACCACTGCTGGGAAGCTATCAGGGATTTCAATCCATATTCATTACTCCTTATCGACATCCAGCCAGGTAAGTCAAGGGCAGGGATGAGTTTCAGGCTCAATCAGAGGCTGTTTAGCAGGAGCTCATCACTTTTGCTATTTGCAAGAATAGTCAGTTTCACCAGTGGAAGGAAAGGAAAGGAAAGGAAAGGAAAGGAAAGGAAAGTCTATAAAAAGTCGGATAAAACAGCCACCTCCCCACTCCAGGCATTTTTACTCTCTCCTCATTCCCCAAAACCTCCCACAAGCCCAGACCTCACGTTCTGTCAGTCCTATTCCCCTTTTCCCATTTTTTTTCCCGCTGCAATCCCAACACCTTCCCGGATCCCGACCCCTCATTATCCCCGGAGAGCCGCAGGGACGGGAAAGA
>VWZU01008660.1:124315-163463 GCA_013397095.1 Sterrhoptilus dennistouni
AAAGGGGGGGGGGCGGGGAAATCCAACGGGGTTCAGCTTCTGACATTGAGAAACCAGGGCTGAGCTCCAGAGGGGGAAATCCCTACAGGAGCACAGGGCATTGCTCACCCAGCGGTATCAGCCCCAGTCAAACACTGCACCCAGGGCTGATCTTGCTTTCCTGGCAGCCCAGGGACAGGAAAAGCCAGGAAGGGGTTGCAGAAATGCAGAATTCAGCCTCATCCAGCTGATTCCAGCTTGGGGACCTGCTGCTTTTTTTGCTCAGCCCTCTGCTCTGAGGTCCCCGTATGTGTTGCCACTGTCAGGCTCAGAGCAATGCAGGAATTCTTTCAAGGGCTGTAAATTCTTCCTGAAGTCAACAAACAAAGCTGTTTGTTTGTTTAATTTATTTTAATAGATAACTCTTCAGGCAGGAGGACAAGGGTTCAAACCTTATTTCTTTTGAGTGCTGGGATTTGTTCCTTAACTAGAAGGTCTTTGGTTATAATTGGCTGAGTTAAAGGGTAGCAGGAAAGGAAATGGGAGAGTTGTAAATGCAATCCCTGGCTTTGATGAATGTGGGGAAGAAGGAAAGATGAAAAAGCCTGGATTCAATCAAATTAAAAACAAAATCATTCAAGGTTTCCTCCACTGTCCTCAGAGAGGTGAAAGCCTCCAAATGTATCTTGGATGGTCCTTGGGAACACCCAGTAAATCTCATTACCAAAATGGGAAGGTGTAAAATGGGTGTTCATTAACCAGGATTGATGACCTCAAAGGAGCCTCCCAGGCACAGGTTCATATTCAAGAAAGGAGGTTTATTTGTAATTTTAAAAAAATTAAAATATTCTGTAATTCTCAAAAAAATACAATTTGGAGATAACATCCTGAAGCTGCAAAATAGCCATTAAAGCGGGGATTTCTCAAAGCTGGCATTTCTCAAAGCTGGCAGCTCTGCTCAGAAACGGGTCCAGGAGGATTGAGCAACGTCCTGTGAAAGTTCCTGACCTTACAAAACTAGTGCAAAACAAAACTCACCCCATAAACGGGCTCAATCATAAGCATAATAGACTCCATAGGTTGCAGAGAGGGTAGATTTAGGGTAGATATTATGAAGAAATTCTTTACTGTGAGGTTGGTGAGGCCCTGGCACAGGCTGAGCAAAGAAGTTGTGGCTGCCCCATCCCTGGAAGTGTCCAAGGTTGGACAGGGCTTGAAGCAACTTATTTTTGTGGAAAATGTCTCTGCCCATGGCAGGGGTTGGAACTGGATGATCTTAAAGGCCACTTCCAACTCAGCCCATTCTGTGATTCTGTGAAACACGGGTTTCTAAAAGTAGTTAGAGGGTAATTAAAAGGCAAGAGTTTGGGGTATTCCAGGAATTTAATACTGGTTCTCCTTGAAATAAAACCTGGCTGCAGAAGTTCAGGCTTGGTCCAAATAACAAGGGTCAACGGGTGCAGATCAGTCAGAGAACCACAATTCAGGTTTTGTCACTGCCAGAGTTTCTGAAAAGACAATAGTCACATTAGCCTGACACTGGGTTGAGCCTTCTACTCCCAGGTACTTTTGGTAACGTGAAAGAAACACTTCCCTGTTTGCCTTGTTATTTTAAGGTGTGAAATTCCCCAGTGAAAATCCTGGGATTGCTTTGGGGCGTAAATCCACAGGATGTTGAACTTGACTTTAGGTTACCTCATCCCTAATCAAGAGGCCACAACCACCTGCGACAAGGCACTGATCCAGCAGAAAAAAAATCCTGCTGCTCTGAGAGAAAAGTGTGTTTACAGGGCTACTCTGTCCCTGCTGCCAGATCAGATATTCCCTGTCCTGCTGCTGCCAGCAGAACTTGGCACGCGTTACCACAGTGCCTTCTCCGGGAAAATCAGCAGAATTACAGCCCTTTGCTCACACCTGAACCAGACCTAATTTGGGATTTTTCATGGTTTAACCCTGGCTGGGAGCTCAGCCCCACTCGCTCATTCCTCCATAGTGGGATGGGGGAGAGAACTGGAGGGTAAAAGTGAGAAAACTCATGTGCTGAGGTACAAACAGTTCAATGGGTAAAGCAAAAGCCAAATGCACAGGCAAAACAAAACAAGGAATTAATTCCCCACTTCCCAAAAGTGTCCAGTGATCCCCAGGAAAGCAGGGCTCCATTGCATGTAGGGGTGGCTTGGGAAGCCAAACACCATCACTCCAAATGTCCCCTCTTTCCTAAACATGACAAAACGTGTTATGGAATATTTTTGGTCAGTTTGAGGTGAGCTGTCCTTGCTCTGTCCCCTCCCAATTCCTTGTGCCTCCCCCACAAGCCTCCTTGGTGGAGTGAGAAGCAGAAGAGCCTTGAGTATGTAAACCTTGCTGAGCAAAACCAAAAACATCTCTCTATTATCAACACTGTTTTGGTCACAAGTCAAAAACACAGCCTCAGAACAGCTACTCTGGAGAAAATCAACCTGTCCCAGCCCAAACCAGCACAGTGCTGCAAAGCAATGCAGCCTTTTGGAGATCTGATGGGAAGAACAAAGAATTCCAGCTCTCCTATTATGCACAGATTGTTATAGGATTTATTTTCATGGAGGTGGCCCATGGCTGAAGTTGATTGTGTTCAGGAGGAGCTTAATTCCCAGCCCGGTGACGCAGCTGGGATGCAGCTCAGCTCTCCAGGTCTCCTGCCTGCAGGCGCTCAGTGCTGGATGTGAAACCCCCATGGATGATGGATGAGTCTGTTCAGCCCATCTACGGTGGAGGACGATCACCCTCCGGAAACTACAGCCTGTCATTATCCCGTGGACTTTGCCATTGAACTGTTTCCTAACTCCTCATTACCACCCACCTTTCATTAAGAGCCTGGATCGTTATCTCATCATTGCAGGTTATTAAATCCAACAATGGCAAAGGCTGTGGCCTTTCTGGGGCTGACTCACCTCTCATTATGTAACAAGCCCGGGCCAGCGACAACCTCAGCATCGTCATGGCGACAGAGAAGCGTCTAAAAAAGTTGTCGGCAATGCTGTGATACCCCAGAGATGCTGGGGAATCTCTTCAAAGCAATGCAAAGAGCCTAAAACACAAAGCTCTGGGGGAGAACCTCTGGTGGTTTGTCTTTCTGATGATGAAGGAGGACGTGTTTGTAGGCAGCAGCGGGCAGCAGATTAATCACAGCCTCGGAGAAAGGGTATTTTTTTTTTATCTCAGGTCTCAACCCCCGCTGATAATCACTTTGGCTCCTGATACAGGGGCTTTTGAAGCAGCATCCCAGAAGGATCTGCATTGCCGGGGAGGCTCAGATGGAGAGGTTCCCCTGAGGGATGCTGAGCAGGGAGGAGGCGTTGAAGCTCTCAGCTCCTGCCGTTCTGCCTCCATCCACAGCAAAGCTGTGGGTAGAGTTTGGGAAGGATTTATGTAATTTTGGGGTGTCTACAAGGAACTGGTCACCTCTGACCACTTCTACCACCTATGGGGAGAAATGGGCACTGAAATGGACAAATTCAGCTGCCCTGCTGTGGGTACTGACTGCAAACCAGGATCAGATGTGTCCTGGAGGAGTTTGAGCCCTCTGAGCACAGAGAACCTCAGAGCTATGCCCAAACCCATTCCATGCACATCTCAGTGCTCTCCTCAGCATGAGGTGACCCAAAACACAAGTTCCTTGTCCAATCCAGAGTCCTATGCAGGGGAGGAAGAGCAGAGCTTTGGTGAGGAGCTGCATTTCAAAATCGTGTACGTGCCGAGCATCTTCCCACCCACGCCTCAGCTCTGAGAGCACGTCTGCCCTATGGACAACCTGCTCATCCCTGCTTCCTCACAGGCCTGGCATGATCCATACAATGCTTGCCCAACAGTGGCCCACACACACCTCAGCTCTGGCCAGGAAGAACCACTTTTGGGACCAGCACCACTCCTGGGGTTGAGCTGTTCCCTGGATGGGCCTCCCCAAGGGCTCCCCTCTCCATTCAGCTGGCGGAAACCACAAGGAATCCAGAGGTGAGGTCTAAGTGTCCCACTTTTCCACAGTGTTGCCATGTGCTTTTAAACTCAAGACCTGCAGGCACTGCTTTTAGGAGGTGTGTGAAAGACAAGTAAGAGGGAAAGTGTGTGGTCAACAAGCTGAAATTTAAAATAATAAGGTCCAGTTTTGTTTCCAGATCTTCTGCTGGAGCTCCTTACAGTCAAAACCCTTCTTAGGGAACCTCCAATTTCCTAACACCTCTCCGAAGCAAGTTTTGGACTCAAATCACTGGAATAAGATCACACAGATTGCTGGAATGCAGAAATTAAATAACCAAATTTCCTTATCATGGTTTTCTTAAAATTCTTCCATTTACAAAGCAATGATTTTAATGTATTTAAATCCTACCAGATGATTTTCATTTGTGTATTTCATTTACTTTTTTTCTCTGCCATGGAGACCTGGCTGGGAAAGAAAAAAAAAAAAAAAAACAACTAAAATTGTTTTAAAACATCTACAGAATTTGTTTCTTCTTTCCCTGATATTTTCCAATCAGACATGAAAAATATTAATGGAAAATGTCTCTGGAATTTTGAGGCAATCTGAAACAATATGGGGAGCTTGCTGCCAACATATTTTCTCAAATACATTTATATTTTCCAACCTGCAACGACAAGCTGTTAACAGCTCCTTGGGTGGGGAAATTAAAAAAAAAAAGAAAACTGAGCTCAATGTTTAGATTTCTGCCCTGGAGTTTAACAGGGACTAGCAAAGCAGCATCTGGGTGCCTGGCAGAGGTCACAAGGAAAGATGCTGTGCTTCAAAGCACTTGGGAGGGTCTCAGTTTTTTCCCAAACAACTGCTGTTACTTGAGCTGAGAGAGCAGGGAGGGCATGGCACAGGTGGAAGCACATCTCGGCCATTGATTATAATTCATCCTCACTGAATAATGATGGAGATGGAAGAAAAACACTTTTACTGTGTCTGCTTCAGCATTTCCAGCAACACCACTCATTAGGGAATCACAGAATGGTTTGGGTTGGAAGGGACACAAAAGATTATGAAGTTGCAACCTCTTGCCATGGGCAGGGACACCTTCCACTATCCCAAGTTGTTCCAAGCCCCATCTAACCTGGCTTTGGACACTTCTAGGGATTGAGCAGCCACAGCTTCTCTGGGCAACCAGTCCCAGCACAAACTCTGTGCCACAAACAGGACACCTCTCAAACCAAACAAATGACCCCAGGAGAGGGGCTCACCTCACCTCTCCATCCCCCTGTGCCCCCCTGCTCAGCTCTGGTGGTTCATGCTCCCCACACATCCCTGGGCTGCTGCCTGTGGTGACAGCACAGCCACAGCCAGGGTTTCACATTTCCCAACCCAGCTGTTTACCAAGGGCTCAGCCTGAAGGAAAACAACTGCTAGACAGTCAACAAGAGATCTGACTCCTGGGCAGGCTTTCCTGCCAGCTTCCCTATAAAGAGGGAGAGCTGGGCTCAGGCTCAAGGCATGACCCTCCTTCAGTTCATGTTGTCATTACCCAGCCTGGGACAGCCCCAGGCACCTGATTGATGGGCACCTTTCACCCACTGCTGGGTGAAAATGTTTGTGATGCCTCAGGGCTTCCATGGATGGTCACTGAGGCAGTGGGAGATACAGTTTGTACCCGTGGAGCAGAGCCCAGAGCAATTCCCAGACCTGCCAGCAATGCAAAAGCAAAGCCTTTCTGCAGTTGTGGCTAAGGGGGATCCCACCAGGATGGGTTTGGGATGAAGGTGGGGTACCCGGAGGGTCACAGGAGCTGTAGTATTGATGCCTTAAGCTTCAGCTTTCATATTTGCAGATTCTGTGCTGTTCAGGGATGTAGTTCTGAGCCTCACATTCAGTGTCAGTCAGCTCTCTTCACAGAGCAGGGAGACAAAACAAATCCTTTTTCTGCTGAGAACCAAGAACAACTTTCAAGCACAAAACCCCAAACAATGATGGACTGAAGGGAGGAACAAGAAGGATGGGACTTCACAACCTGAAGCTGTAATTGGGCAGTTAAACCCCAATATGCAAATGGACCAAAACTGATAAAGATGTAAGATCTTGTGACCAATCAGCCATTTGTGTGTGGCTATTCATAGCGGACTCTGGGTGCAGCCTTGGTCAGGCTCTTGTCCTGCCCAATGTGGATCCTAAAGGCCTTTCAATAAATATCTACTTTAGCTCTGTCCAGTCTCTGTTTCAGGTCAGCCTTCCCAAGGCATCAGTTTCTGCAGGACACGCTCAGGGCATGGATGAGCTGTGCCCCTTCTCATCCTGCCCTAAACACTGCTGCTCCTTCCAGCCCTGAAAATCCCTAAAAACCCATCTCAGCCCCAGAGACTGAGCAGGCACAGCTCCCCTGCACACGTGCAGGATCACACACAAACCACCCCAAGTCCCTGCCAGCGCCTTCGGATGCTACCCAAAAATCTGGTCCTCTTGCATTCAGGCAGAGCCAGTCACTGATGACAGGGGTGAGGAAAGCTCAGCCCTGGCACACGCCAGACTCATCCCACGCTGCCTTGTCCCATCTTGCCTGCAGGTGGGCCGTTACCTGCCAGGCCACCCAACCCCAAGCCCGTGGCTGCCAGCACAGTGTGACAGCACATCCCAAGCCAGGCTGGCAAAGGTAACCTCAGGTCATCCAGAATTTGGGCTAGGAAAGTCACATCCATAAAAAGGACGCTTCCCACCCTCGTGCCTTCCACCTAATTGCTGCTGTTGCAACAGCCCTACATGATTTAATGGTTTATTGCATTGTTCTTTTATTTGTGGTGTAAATGTTTGGGACGTGATCGGTTTCTTGGCAGCTCAGCTGCACCCAAAAATTATTAAGAGGAGAAAAAAAAAAAAAAAAGAAAATAAGGGAAAGGAGAAACACAGCAGCAATCAGAGGTGATTTAAGGTTTGAGGGAAACAAAGGCTTTGCTGACTGTGTTCCTCTGTGCACATGATCTTCACAGCTGGCAGGAGGTGGAAATCCATTCCCTGCCTTTGGCAAAGCCACCTTGGAGAAAAAAAATAAACACAAAAATCACTGCTGGCAGGTGCCTCTTCTGTCTCAACTTATGCTGCTCAGCTTGGTTCAGCAACATCATGGAGATTTTGGGGGTGAAGCTACATCTGAGTCCCTCTTCCCACCCCAAAGCCTTGTCCTCAGCCATGAATGAGATCCAGCCCTCCTCTAGCTGGGAAACAGACACAGGCTGGAAAATAACACAAAACTCTACCATTTATTTTTCTTTATTATTAGTCTATAGACTGTTTATTCTATAAATTTGGGTTTTTTTTATTTTGCTCTGAATGGGAATGTTGTTTTGTGAGCGTGGATCCTTCCCTGGAGCAGCTGGTGTTGGCATAAAGCCATCCCACATTCCTTTTGTGGAAGGGCTTTATCAGGCTGCCTAAGCCCAAATCACAGCCTCAGCTATGTCCTACTGTTCCTGTGAGAAATTCCTTGCTAATAAGGGGGATTTCTAAGAAAGTCATTGAGAAGGAGAAAAAAAAAGCCAAGTCAAATTCTCAAATTTCTGCTCCAGCCATTTTAGTCTCCTACTGGCATTAAGGTGGGGTGTTTGCCTGGGTCACTCCTGGCATGAAGGCAAGAGTTTCCTCCAAATAAATTTATATTGGTGACTGAGGAGCCTTTATTTTCCACTTGTGCCAGGTGACCTGGCAGTGCTCATTTTGCATTTTTAGGGGTGGAAAAATTTGGTGTCCCAGGCACAGAAATCAGCAGTTGTTCAGTCCTCACCTCCAAGCCCATGAGCAAGACCCAGGGCAACTCTGCTTATCCCCCGGTAAAGGCAGCTGGAGCATCCTGCCTGGATGGAGACTAAAACTGGGAAGACACAACCCTTCTTGGAGCTCATGGATTTGGGAGCAGGAGACAAAACACCCATTTTTCTCCCAGTACTGATGCCTTTTCAGGCTTGCCTAAAAACAGAGGCCAGACAAAGTTAAAAGAAAAAAAAAAGCAGATATATGTAATGAAGGGCCTTCAGATACATTAAGGGCAGACAAATCCTCCCCAAGCTGGACTATGGTCACTGAGTTTTTCAGGCAGATATTAGTTTGGTTTATCCACCTATCAGGGGTTAATTGTCCAATTACATCTTCATGTGATGAAGTCACATTCCCCCAGTTTTGCTCCTCCCGATTCACTTTTTCCTAGACTTTTCTAAAAGGCAGTAGGGTGTCCTTGGATCTCAGGCCCAGGGGGATTGTTTTGCTTGACCAAAACACGAAAGCATTTAAATAACGCTTTACACCGAGCTTAGAGTTATACACTAATGAACAACAGCATTTGAAAAAATATAAAAGCGGAGCGTCTAAGGCGCCAGTATCTCTGTTTAAAAACACACTCCCTGATACTGGCGGGTTATCCCTGTTGTTTACCAGCTTCAGCTGCTCTCTGGGCTTCCTGGCAGGAGCTGGAAAGCGCAGCTCTCACGGCTCTCGCACGCTCCTTTCGCGTGTCTGTCCCGGGAGGAGCCGGAGCGGCGCTCCCCGCCCGCGGCCACGCGAACGGTTCGTGCACGGCCCCGGTGCCTGGCCCCTCATGCCGGCAAAGCCAATAAAATAATAAATAAAACTGGTAAACAAGCTCGCCCCGCTGCCCTAGGGAAGGTTCTCCCGGCGGCAGGTCGGATAAACAAGCTCTGGAGGTGGTGGGGAATAAATCAGGCTGGGGTGAAGGGATGCAGCTGGTTGGTACCAGCCCTGCCCGGACAGAGCCCAAGGACATGGCAAATCCTCCTTTTCTCCGTGGATTTATTGTCACCTTCCCCATCGCCCCTTCCCCAGCTGCATCGTTTCTCCCCAAATCATTTCACAAGGAGACATTGCTCGGTCTCAGTTTGCCCCCCTCTGTCCTCAGATAATCTTTTTCAAGGCTGAGCAAAACTTTCCTTGATTTCTAACTCAAATCAACATCTCTCCAGGTGGGGTTTTAACACCCTGCTCCTGCCCACAGGGGCTGATTTGGAAGCACTGCAATGAACTTTTCATCAGTAATACCCCCAAAAATGTACCTACACAGGGAACACAGCTCAGGATGCCCCAGCACAGCCAGGAGTGGTGCAGAGAGAGCTGGGTCTGTGGATAAGAGCAGATAAAGGCACTGTCAGTGCAACCTCCAGCCCATCTCTGCACCCTCCTGTGCCTCAGTTTCCCCTGCCCCAATTGGTAAAGCTGGAAATCACCCAACACGGGGTATAGGACTGGGGAGAGGGGGAACAAAAAGGTCTCAGCACTCAATTCTGAACAAACAGCGTGAAGTCCCAGAAGAAATTATTATTATTATCATCAACAACAACAATAAAACCCTTGCTTGGAAACCAGAAGAAAACCCCAATTCCATGACGTTTTAACATACAAAATGCAGGAGGTTGGGTTTTCTGGACTGGATGGTGCTGGTTCCTCAGCATCAAGGAAGGGCACATCTGACTTCAGGCCCTGTGCATTTGGGGAGAGGTTTAATCTGGGATGGCACAGGGTGGGCAATACCCAGGAGATGTTTTCAGGATGGGATCATATGGGAGAGCACAAATGAGAGTGGTTTTGTTCTCCAGGAAGGAGAAGACTGGGGAATAGCTTTCAGCCTGGAAAAGGATGCTATGGAGAAGATAATAGGTGTTATTTATAGCAAGGAATATTTAAGGTTTATACAAGATATGCTGCCCCAGTGGAATCCTAATTAATGGAATCCTAATACCTCTTGCCAGGACAAGGAGTTATTCAGGAGAGAACACAAAGGAAACCTAAATCTGCTTGTGTGGGTTTGATCTTGAGTCCGAACTGGGGCCTGTGCCCTGTCCTTTTTTCCTTTTTATTTTTTTTTCTCCCAACCATAAAATGTAGTTATGCTGAGGAAAAGACTCAGGTGCCCTGCAGAGATGTGTGTGCCTGCACGCACACACCAGGAAAACAGGGATCACACCTTGCTGCCTGCTGGTTTTGAAATCCTCCCACGTCTCTCCATGAAAAAAAAAACAACCAAAAAAAACCCACAAAAAACCAAAACAACCTGTGGTCATCTGATTTAAAGCCTTTTGAGCTGTTTGGTGCCCAGATCAATTTCTCCATCACGGAGGGTGTGTTAGGGGAAGGTTCAGCAGGGCAGCAGCTCTGCTGGCACAGGCTCCCAGTGGCACAAGGACGGTGGGATGGCAGGTGGAAACGGGACCTGGGGGGATGTTGGTGGTGGGATCTGAGCACTGGTGTGAAGGCCAAACCCAATCTGAGCTGCTTTGCTGTGCCACTGAGCTTGGTTTACAGCAATGGGGAGTCCTTCCCCACCCCTGCCAAGAGGGAGGCAGGACACTAAAAGGAAGGGTTTTTTCCATCATCCTGAGTTGCTTGGTGGGATGCTGGCCCTGGCAGAGAGGTTATAGGTGTGTGTGTCTGCTCCCAGGTTAGGACATCAGGATATACTTTCAGAATTGTTATATGGTTTAATTCCCAGACTCAGGAAGTCTGAGTTGTGCTGACAACCCAGATCTCTCCCCACCAGGAGTTTCTTGTGGAGTGGTGGTTCCACCTGCAGCTGGTGGCAGCCAAGGTTGTCCCACCTGGCCAGGACAGCCTGGCATGTGCCCCCTGCACCAGCACCAGGAGATGTGGTGGACTCTGCTGCTTGTTTGTGCATGACCCAGTGAGCAATAATGGGAACAAAACCAGGCATGGTGACCTGGAATCCATTAAAAACTCCTCATAAATGCTAAAGGAAGTAAGAGGCAGTGAAAGGTTGTGCTCACCAAGGGCTTTCTTGGAAGTGCAGGGAGGTGCTGGGGTGTGATGGGGGGACAGACACCTTCTCCTTTGGGTCCTTTGGCTCAAGAGGCTGGTGAGGTGAGAGGAAACCAAGAGCCAGAATGAAAATACCACAGCAAGAAAAACAGGCCAGGGGACAAAGCAGGAGGGGAGGGGATTTCCAGCCTTCCAGGAAAGGTTTTCAGTGAAAACAAGGTGATGGTTTGGCTCAGGCACGAGCCAGTGAGTCAGGAGAGCCAGGGCCAGTTCTGCCACACTTTCCTCCCTGCCCTTTGAGCAGACACACTCAAACAGACACCCACAGTGTGTCACTGTCACTGGGACAGTCCCCATGGGAAGCTGCAGCAGGCAGAACCCCCCTCAAGCAACTCCTGACTCCTCACATGGCTTCTCTGCATCCTTAAAAATCCTGTCCAGTGCCTCTGACAGGAAATGCTGGATAAAAACCTTTCCAGGGCTGCCAGGAGGACACGACATTCAGGAGTGATGAGCGATGTGACCAGCAAAGGCAGCAGCAGCATGTGGGTCTGCAGGGCATTCCCAGCAATCCAGAAAGCCTCCCCAAGTGACAAGATTATCCCTCCCAATACCTAAAAAAAGCTGCAGAAAAGGCAGTTCTCCACCTTTAGCTGTAACTACTCTGTAAAAGCAGAGTTTCCCGTCAGGGGGAGTTGTAATCTGAGTCACTGCAGGAGCTGGGACAGTGAGGAAGTTCCTGGTGGCAGAGGGGACAGACAGCAGGAATAGCAGTGCTGGGATGTGGCACAGTCCTGCCCTTTCCCTTCCTGTTCACAGGCAAAAGGCACCTCTGCTCCTGCTAACAAGAACCTCCTTGATGTCAGCAGGCAGAAATGGGACCAGGGGATGTTGTAGCTTCTGCTGACAGAATGTACAGAGCAGTGAGAGCAGTAGGAGAGGGAAGGATTCTGCCCCTCCACTCCACCTGGAGCACCAGCTTGGGGTCTCCAATATATAGGAGGGGTGTGGAGCTGTTGGAGCAAGCCCAGAAGAGGCCATGAAGATGCTCCAAAGGCTGGGGAACCTTTGCTATAGAGACAGGCTGAGAGAGCTGGAGTTGTTCAGCCTGGAGAAGGCTTGGGGGAGATCTTAGGGCCCCTTCCAGTGCCTAAAGAGGACCTGTAAGAAAGATGGGTGTCGTTGTTGAGGGGGTCACAACACACAGAGAGATGCAGTAAAAGTTCAGAAGGCTCAGAAGGCCCTTTATTATTGCCACATGCTGTCTTTTATACACTTTTACAAACCTCGAGGGCAACTTCTAATTGGTTAATAGCTTTCTTGTTAATTATTCTATTGGTTAGTAAAAGGTGTTTTACTTGTCCGTCAAATCTATCTATTCTCGGATTGTTCATGTATTTTCTTTACTGATTCTCATGGGAAAAATCCCTTGTTATTACAGGTGCACTTATTTTTCGCCCTCAGAATAGACTGTTGTGTTGAAGGAACTTCTCATTCTCAAAACAGCTTCATATGAGAACTTAGAGATGACTTGTTAGCTGCACTCAGAAGAAATGACAGGTCAGCTTTTTACCCTACTCCTACAGATGGGGACAGATTTTTCCAGCAGGGTCTGTTGCAACAGGACAAGGGGTGATGGTTTCAAAGTGAAAGAGAGTTGATCTATATTAGATATAAGGAAGAAATTTTTTATTATGAGGGTGGTGAGACCCTGGCACAGGTTGCCCAGAGAGGTGGTGGATGCCCCATCCCTGGGAATGTTCAAGGTGAGGTTGGAGTGACTTTGAGTAACCTCATTGAGTACAAGATGTCCTTGCCCTGTCAGAGGCTTTGGAACTAGTTGATCTTTTACATCCTTTCCCACCCAAACTGTTCTGTGCCTCTATCACCATGTGTTCAATCTCTGCTTTCAGTCTTATCTCCAGCTCCTTCCCAGGCAGCAGCACCAGGATTTCATTTGTCCTTTGACAGATGACAAATGTCCCCCTGGCTGGCAATGCCCTGCCAGCTTATCACCTGCACACTCCCAGCCTTCCTCGCGTCAGCTGCACTAATTAAATTGTATTTTTTCAGGAAGGGCACTTCAGGTGAAAGCTCCCCACAGCTCCTGCCAGCAGAGCCACAGACAGGCTTTTGCCAGGGTAATGGCACTGCTCAGGGATCAGGGCTCTCTCCAGTGCTGAGAGAAATTAATTTCTGTCCCAAGCTTCTTCCTCCTGGCTGTCCTTGAGCATCCCTGCTAGAAACACCTTTCTTTAATATCTGAAACTGCCAAATGCCTTGAGGTTGGCTAAATAGCAGCTCTTAAACAGACATGAAGTGCAGATCCTGTGGCAATGCCACTGGCTATGATGCCCAAGGGGAAAAGGAGGCAGAACAGAGCCAGGGTAACCAGGATTTCACACAGACTTCTCAGGGAGACACAGGAAAGTGATGCCAAAGCTGCAAGCAGTGAGAAACCAGCCAAGACAGGGGTGGAGTTTGCATTTTCCACCACTGGATGCTCCATTTCCAAACACAGGGGTGTGCAAAGACAGCTGAGACCCTCCAAAATGCTCATCCCAAAGTGTCCTTGTGCCTCAAGCTACTGAGGGTCTACAGAGCAGCAGCCCTTGGGCAGAGGCTCCTCTTTGCACCCTGGATCAGAGCAAGCCCTGAGGTGAGATGCTGCTCCCAAAAGGCTCCTGAGTAAAGGCTCAGCCTCCTTGCCAAGCTACCTGGAGTCCCCATATTCCTCTGGGAGGCTCAGGAACACAGCCAGATTCCAACCCAGCTGAAGCCACCACCTCGAGCAAGGATTTTTTTATGCACCAAGTTGAACTAGAAGGGAAATATCTTCACTCCCAGCTCTCCTGCAAACTTGGGATGTGCACAGCTTGCTGTGGGCAGCTTTTGAAGGGCAGCCACAAGGCCATGCTCTCCACACCCCTCCTGCCTGGTGGCTCATGGATGTGTCCCTGGGGAGCCCGGGGAGCCCAGCAGCAGCCACTGAGCAGAGCTCCAGGCAGGGCTGGTGATGTGGGGTCCCACCAGCCCAACGGAGTGCTCTGAGCTGAGGTTAAAGGCTGCAGCCAGGTCACAGCACTGCTCGGCCACCACTAAACCACGTCCCCAAGTGCCACATCTACATATCCCAAATCCCTCCAAGGGCGCTGACTCCACCACTTCCCCCAGGCAGCGCTTTCCCAGCGCTTGAGGTGACAAAATTATCCCTAAAATACACAAGCAGGGGGCAAAACCCATCCACAGCGGCCTCTCTGCCGCCTTGGGCCGTCCGGAGCCGCACGGAGCTCTTCTGGCATTTCAAGGTTGACCTCTAGAGGAAGTTTGTAGTCTGCGACGGTGACACACACAAGGGCTGGGGGACAGAACAGCTGAGGATTGTCAGGTCAGCGGTGCCCCAGGGGTCTGGCAGCGGTGACAAGCACGGCACAGTGTCCCAAAAAACGGGACAATCCCCAGTTTGGGTGTGCTGGGACAGGATGGTACACGGAAAAGCATCAATTGCCGCACATCCTCCGTGTGTCCCCAGTGCTGGAGAGCTGCCCGGTCACTTCTGTCCCTGCTGAGGATGCGGCAGAGCCGCGGGAGGTGCCCTCCAAGCTGGGGGGTTTCCCAGGTCTCTCCCCGCTCCGCAGCTCAGCGCTTTTAAAGCCTCACACTTTTCTCTGCTTCCCTCCCACCGCCCACCCCCAGCATCTTCTCCCTCTGCTCCAAAATTAATCCGTTTGTCGCCTAAAATTGAATCTACCCTGCAGTCTGCTGCGCTGTCAGGATTGCGAGGGTGTGAAGCGCATCACGCTGCGCGGAGCCTTAAAAGGCATAAGAAAACCTCGGCTCCCGAAATACGGGTTCTGCGAGCATCACTGCGGGCACTGCCTCACCCCCGTGCCAATCCCCCACCCAGGGCAGCCAGAGCGGAGAAAAAACAAACCCAGCCCTCTCCCCGCTGATTTAATTCCCTCCCTGCTGCCTTTCGATGCCGCGCCAGTGGCGGTGTGTGTGACACTTCTGTTCCAGCCCTCCTGCCAAAATACCTGTGTGAGATGCTGAGCTGCGCCTTTTGCCCGTGTCCTTGCACATCCCGACCTCACCCTGCGTCCCTTGGCTCTTTTTGAGACTTTTCCCTCTTTTCTCCACCCAATAGAGCACCACAAGCATCCCGCTCTGTGCCCGCAATTCCCTCCGGGAAGAGGAGGAGGAGGTGACATTTAAGCAGCTCGGAGAGGATGGAAAACTCATCCACAGCAGCACAGGAGCGCCCATGGGGGCTTTAGGTCCCATAGGTCCCTATTCCCAGAGGAAGGTGGTGCTTCCTGCCCACCCTGCTAAACCAGAGGGTGGCAAGTGGGGATTTCTGGGGGAAAAAGATGGTTTTGGGTGCAGATCTGGGGGCACCTCGGCATGGACAGGACTTGCCCAGGTGAGGCTGATTCCCTCCTCAGCCGAGCACCTCCCAAGGACACAAATGCACTCAGTCCTCAGCCCGCACCGCCCCAGCAGCATCCCCTGCCCACAAACATCCCCCTGCCCTCCGTGTTCATCCCTTGCACCAGCCGGAGCAGCTCCTTCCCCTCGCCCGGGGACAGCCAAAAAACCCCCCACGGAAGGCGGAGAGGGGACACTTGCCCCTTTCAGGCTGCACAGAACACACACCCCCCACCCCACACACAACACAGGGGTGTCCACCATCCTCCTCCAAAACCACAGCCGGGTGTTCCCATCTCCCATCCCTGCAGGAGGCACCGCCAGGGGCACGGAGCCATCCCTGGATGCCCAGGTGGTCCCTGGGGGAGCATCCCGGGATGCTGCCCACCCATCCAGCCCTTACCTTTGCGGAACGGCATGGAGCGGGAGGAGACAGCTCTGGGCTCAGACTCCTGGGCTCTGCAGACTCGGATGGGTTCTCTTAGATAGGTATATTAAATATATATATTTCTTCTGTATCTCTATTTCCTTCCTTCCTCCTCCTCCTCCTTCTTTCAGAAGGAAACGGACATATTTGGGCAAAGCCCGGCAGAAACCAGCGTCATTCCGAGGGTGGCACTGCAGAAAGGAGGAAGTTCTTACAGTTTCAGAGCTTTTAACCCTTCGCTTCCTGGAGACGGGCAGGGAGGGGAGGGAGGTGACAGGAACAGGGCAGGGAGCTGATTGACTTAGAAAGGGGTGGAAGGTACTGGGAAAGAGGTTTTGAGTTGATTTGTGGTGGGTTTTTTTTTCTTGGTAGGACCAGTACAGAACTGAGCGTCATGGATGTGGGTGTGATAATGGAATTTTGGCCTCTTGCATCACTTATGCAAATTTCTGAGCTCATCAGAGCATCAATCCCAGCTTCTTCATGGTGGCATGGGGACCAACTGGGAAAACCCAGCTGCTTCAGAAACAAAGGGCTCAGAAACTCAGATCTCCCTGTTCAGCATCTCCTGCCCTTGCACAGGCAACTGGAAATTCAGATCCTGCTGTGCTGGATCCTGAGGATGAGCAAATACCCCTTGCCTGACCTCACAGAGCTGGGATGAGCCCTGAGCTTTGGAACAGCATCAGCTCTGTGTGTCCTCATCTCTGGAGCTCAGGTTGCAGCAGGAGGTGAAGGTGGAACATTTTAACCTGAGAGGGTTGTTTGTTTTTACTGTGGGTCCTTTATGCCCTCCCTGAAGGTAGAAAGAGGCACTGGCTTGGAGGGAGTTCAAGAGAAACTCTTAGAACTGGCCATGACAGGACCTCATCCTTTCATCTTGGTGCTTGACAGAGATACCATGAGCTCCATGTTGTGTGTCTGTTTTCCTTCCTGGAACCATCCCTGGGGTGATCTAAAGCATCCCCATCCATCCTCTGCAGGCTCCAGCCCCATCCAGACCACCTCCTTGCTCCGGGTGAGTGTTCTTCATCCTCCCTGGGGCAAAGTCTGCCAGGTTTGGCTTCACCCTCACAGGAAAAACCTGTTGAGGCCAGTGGGTGAGGAGCACTCCAAAAAAACACCCCCCAGGCTGTTATGAGAGCTGTGGCTCCAACAGGAATGACAGGGACAGGGACACCAATGTCCTACATGGCTTTGTTGCCTCTGTCCTGCTCAGGGAGTGTTTGGCTGCTGCATGTGGAGCTGTTCCTGAGCCCCATGTGAGGAACAAAAGTGTTTAAGATTTGATTCCATGGGCTTCTTCCAGTGGTTGGAACCAGCTACAGCAGCTGGTTTATGCCCCAGCCCTGGAAAACACAGCAGGACAGGCCAGGGGTCTGCCCAAGCAAATAGAGCAGGTAGCCATTTCCTTAGGGGAAAATCATCCCAAAATGGAATTTCCCGGGATGTTTAGCAACCTTAAAGGGCCACAGGCTGGGAAAATTTAAGGCAGGTGTGTTGGACATCCATGTGCTGTTGCCAGCAGTCCTCCTTCACCTCCTCCGTGTGGAAGGGAAGGACACCTCAGCCATGCCCAAGGCCAGGGCAGCAGCACCCAGGAATTCTTCAGCTCTAACCCAGCCCTCTGGTCTGGCAAACAAGTGAAATTCCTTGATGTGATGAGCTTTCACATCTCTACAAAACCAGATTTTTTACAGTTTTATTTCCCAGGATAAATGTGGATTAGCAGTTCATCTCCAGAGGGATATTTCCAGCACATGATTCCAGGGCTTAGCAGAAGAAACTTAATGCAATATACTCAGGGTTAGACTCAAAATTAATGTTTTATCCATGAAAATCATTGTTTGGATGCTCATGTCCAAGTTTGTTGTCCGTAACATCCTGCTCAGTGCCTGCACATCTCGGAAGGGGTTTAACTCCTCGGATGTTTGGTTTTTTTTCAACACTGATCTTGCCTGAACAATGCCACTCCAGCTCCAAAAACTTCCCTGAGTTTCATATTTGTGGCCAGGATCTGTATTAGAGGATTATGGTTCAGGCCCCATTAAGGTGCTTCTATCACCTGGGATTTGCTCCAGTTATTCTGTGCATTGACCTAGAAAGATCGCAGATGGGACCATCCTTGGTGTCCATACATTTCCTTTTCATTTTCCAGGATATTCCAGGAACCAGCTTCCAAGGCCATCACAGGTGTCAAAGCATCATTCTCTATATCAGATATTATTGGGTTTCACCCCCAGAAAGCACCTCAGGCATCTCAGTGGTGCCAGGCAGTTTAAATAAGCAGAGAAGGCTGCAAACATAGTGTGGGGATTTCTGGTGTATGAGGATTTTCACCCCCTTACTCACAGTTCTTACTCACAGCCAGACCAGCATTTCTGTCTGGCATCTAGAAAGAACAATTTAAAAGTAAAAATAGTAATAATTTAAAAAAAAAATAATACTGAGAATGAAGCTGGTCCCAAAACAAGATTTAGGTGAAACTAAACAAGCTCAGGTCTAGGATGGTGAAATCAGAGCATCTCTCCCCCTGGCAGAGCACAAGTGCCAGGCTGCACAGCCAGAGAGGGTGGCAGTGGCTCAGCACCACCTGAGGTTTTCAGAACATGTTGAGCAAACATGGTGGGAAGGGTTTCAGCCAGCTCTGTTTGAACCCCAGGGCTGGAGGATGGTCCAGAAAGCTTCCTGAGATCTTCCCAAATCCTGGTTTCTGTGGGAAAGGCACTTGGAGCCTCAGAGGTTGCCACCAGCTTTCCCAGCCATGGCCTGTAAGAAAGTGTCTCCAAAGGAAACAAAAGCATAATTTAATGACTAATATGTTAGGAGGGGTTGTTTAGTTAGAACTGACCCAGCAGAGGATCCTTTTACCTGTCTCACAGGTTTAAAACCCTTATTTCATAGAAACATGGAGAAATTTGGGTTGGAAAGGATCTTAAAGACAATCTAGTTCCAAATCCCCTGCCATGGGCAGGGACACCTTCCACTGTCCCAGACTGCTCCAAGTCCCATCCAGCCTGGCCTTGGACACTTCCAGGGATCCAGGGGCAGCCACAGCTTCTCTGGGCACCCTGTGCCAGGGCCCTCACCAACAGATGCAGTTATTCAACACACTAGAGAATCACAGCCTTTATACAGGTGCTTAAGCCAAGGAATTAAAACTTAAATTTAGGAAATCATACCTGAAAAACACCCAGTGCTTCACCTGAAGCCCTATAACCAATCCTGCACTGCCAGTAAGGTAAATGTTCTTAACAGCCCATCTTCTGAGGGAAGAATTTTTCCCTCAACTTCATCCTTAAGCCCAGAAAAACCTCTTTATCCAGGATGGAGATTTAATTTGCCTTCCCCACCTTGCACTGAACCCATCTGTGTGCACAACCAGGCTTTGCATCAAGGGGCATGGGGATGAAATGAGCTGCCCTGCACATCCCTGCACATTCCTAGCCAGGAAATCAGTATTGAAGTGCTCTCCCTTTCCAGGCAGTGAGATAATGGGTGGGAGCAGTGTGAGACAGGAATGTCAGTGCTTTCAGCCTGAGAGGCAATCACGGGGATCTCCTTCACTGCAAGGCTTGCACTCTACAAGCAAATAAGAATGCAAACAGCTCCTTTGAAATATTTATAACGTTTGGAATGACTTGCATGGCACAAACCCAAGGAAGATGAGGGTGCTGGGAATTGCTGGCGCTGGGTACACCAGGGGACTTGCTTACATGATTGATCTGGCTTGCAAAGTTCTGTTTTGTCCTTTTATAAAATGTCTGAGTGCTCAGGCAGGCTCTCCTCCTCTTCTCCTGGGTTACACATCTCCTGAAGGTCCTGCTTTCCCTGTCACCATCAGACCCCTTTTCCCACTGCTCAGCTTTTCTCTGCTGTGGTCACACCTAAACCAATCTTCAAGTGACCAGGCACTGACCATTAAACTCCTTCTTTCAGCCCATGCCCAGGTTTTCAAGGCCCTTTGCTGATCCTCCCACACTGCAGCAGCCACACACTGGTGCCCAGCTCCCTTTCTCACAGCTCTCCCCATGTGCCCATCACCAGCCTGATGCTTCAGCCTTGCAAATTTAGCAGGGGAAAGTTGCAGAGAGGCTGGTGGCCTGGTCCTGCTGGGAGAACAGGCAGCACAACCAGGTCAGCAGGGCTTATATGCAGAAGGGACTGGGAACAATGAGCTTTTGGAGAGTTTAAAGCCAATCTTCCCCTTGCAGCCTGACCTAGAGAGATTACTTCTGTTAACCTCTGGTATTAGTGCTGGCATCTTCATATCACAGAGATTAGGTGCTCTATAAAGGTGGGGAGACAAGATTCGATTAGAGAGATGCCTGTCAAAGACTTAGGACAAGGGGGAATGGCTTTAAACTGACAGAGGGCAGGGTTAGATTAGGAAAAAATCTTCTCTGGGAGGGTGGGGAAGCCCTGGCACAGGGTGCCCAGAGAAGCTGTGGCTGCCCCTGGATCCCTGGAAGTGTCCTAGGCCAGGTTGGATGGGGCTTGGAGCAACCTGGGATAGTGGAAGGTGTTGGAATGAGATGATCTTTAGGGTCTCTTCTAACCCAAATCATTTTGTGACCAGGTACTCTTGGTCCTTTGCACAGCTCCAGATCCCAGTCTCCTGTTTTGCACAATTTTCAGCTTTTGGGTTTTGGAGAGAAAGAACTGGAAAACATTTCCCAGGAGTGATCTGCAGGCAGTAATTACTGCAGCTGTCAGGGACAAACCTTCCTGGCTTCTCTGCTGCTACCAGCTCCAGCAGGTTTCTAAATTTGATTTTGCTCTTTCCATGCAGGAAATTCTCCTTCCCTTTTCCATTGATTTCTGTGGCTTTGAACTGCCACCACACACCCACCTGGCTTTGAAGAGGAAATGTCACATTTAGAGAAACATCTGCATCCTTCTGATGAATCGAGAGTGAGAGATAATCAATTCCATTTCACACAGTCCAGACTTGGTGAGGCAAATTCTTGCCATGCAGTTAACCCCCCCTGTTTGTTTTTGTTTTTTTAAAAAGGATGCATTGATTTTATGATGCCAACACCATTATTTTTTAACATAAATGCTGATAGCAGCCTCAAGTTTCCAGGCTTTTATGTTCCCCAACACTGCAGGAAAAATAAAAACCATCAGGCTTTACCCATGAATAAATCAGCCTGCTGGATAGAAATAAAACAAAGCAAAATACTTTTAAGTGATCAGGTAGAAATCCAAGTGAAGAAAGAGGAGGAAACTGTGACTAGTATGTGATAGCTGAAGATATTTTCAAAACTTAATTTCCTTTATTATCCCTAAATTCCTGACTTCCTCAGAAGAGCTGAGTCCTTGCAGATGAATGTGATACTTCTGGGACAGTGTCTTTGGATGCAGTAGTGTTGTGTCATAGGGGATGATGGGCAGGGCTGTAATTGGGAGATGGATCTTCCTCTGAAATTTGTGCCTGAAGCAAATCTCTGACCCACAGTTTGAGTACACTTCATTGCCACAGGATTATTACCCTGGAAAGGTCTTTAGATTTTGCTGTTTGAGTGCAACATCCCTTCCTACAAAGAGGGAAGACAAGACACTGGGAATTGCTCCAGCTCAGATCTTCTCCCAGTGGTAACTGCATCACTTCAACTGCACAAACCCAAAGTGGAAAAACACAAAACCCCACCAAGTTTTCGCTTTCCATCCTCCCAAGAGGAGCTCGCTGTGTTTTGCCAGAGTATCATCTGACTTTTGGTTTCACAGTTGCTGTACAAGTTTTACAGGTTCAAAGCAGAGAAGCCCAAAAGTGCTACCCAGCTTGGTGCCTGCGGCAGGAGGTGGAGAAACCCAAAGAGGAGTGGAAGACCTTTGTCTTGGCAGGACCATGTGGATTCCTGAGCTGTTGACTTGCTGCAAGCTCTCAAATGGAGGCCAGAGATCAACACCTTAGAGACTGGGAGAGGAAAAACAACTCAAGGGCTGTGAAGTGGCAAGATGCTTAAAAGCTGCTTTGGAAAAAATCCCCACGCTCTTCCCAGAGGAGGAATAAGAAGCAGGAGAGAAGAAAGGAAAGGGTTGGGCACTTTCCTGGGAGAGATCTTGTTTTCCATTGAGCTGAGGGTGTTTTGGGCTTTAAGCATGTGCTGTAACTGCTGGGGCTGCCAAAGCAGGGCAGGGGGATGTCCTGCAAGGGAGACAGAGCCTGGTGGGTGCAGGACATTTGTGCCCTGTCCCCTGATTCCCACAGCAATGGGGCTGGAAGCTTGGGGTGGGTAATGTTTGGACACCAGACATTTGTTTGGACACAAGACATAAGGCTGTGTTTTTACATTTCTGTGCTAACAACCTCATGCTCTGGGATTTCCCAATTTCCTGATGCTAAAAAAAAAAAAAAAAAAAAAAAAAAAAAAAAAAAAAAAAAAAAAGAGAAAGAGAAAAAAGAGAGAGAGAGAGAGAAAGCCATAAAGCCACAACCATGAGTTCAGCAGGGATCAGAATATGAGAGGAAACCTCTGCAGAAACACACACACACAAATCTATCCCTTTGGCTTCCTTTGACTTTCATACCTGTTCTTCCATTGTACTTTTTCCTCTTCAACATCCATTTCCCTCCCACTCAAACAGGACTTTGTTTACTGACATGGAAAGTTGTGTTTGTGCCTGTGTACAAAAAGCCACCAGCAAGATCCCTAAAGGAGCTGACAACAGGATCACATTTGTATTTATTGTCAGCTACTGCACAGTTCTGGTTAAAGTACCAAACACAGACACACAGACAAGGACTTTGTCATTCATTCTCTCTCTCCAGAAACAGAAGTGAAAGACTTTAGGTTTGCCCACCTTTTTGTCCAGTATTTAAAAGTCCTGCAGACTTTACAGCATTTTTTTTCTCCTTGCCACTAACTGGCTGAGCTGCACCTCTTGTGGCACAAAGTATTTTTTGCAGTAAATAGGAGGTGAAATCACACTGGACATTCAAGGCAAGCAACACTTGTAACCCACTGAGGTGCAGAAAGAGAAAGGCAATCTCACCTGCCTAAGTACTCATTTAGAAAAGGTTTCAGAGTTAATAAATCCTTCAGTGAGGAAAAGAGTAGCTACTCCTTTACTGCTCCTGACATAAGGCATGAGTATCTATGATTACATCCAGGGCTGCCCAGGGGTTAAGGTCTGTCATCTCTGGCTGATGTTATGAGAAACTTGTATAATTACCAGGTTTTGCATCCTTAAAAAATTCAGTCGTCCTCTGTGAAGCAGGAAATGTCACTAAAGTATTTTGAGGAAAAGGTTCATTTATTAACGACCTGGTCTAGTGGAAAGTGTCTCTGCCCATGGAAGGGTTTGGAACTAGATGGTCTTTGACGTCCCTTACAATCCAAACCATTCTATGATTTTATGATTCAAAACAAGGCAAAGCAGATGAATTTATCCTCTAAACTACATCAGAGGTAAGAAACAGCTGCGTTCACATATTAAACACAAAGTCAAAGGCCACACATCCTGCCAGGAGCTGCCTGATCATCTCCAGCTGGACTTCAGAAATACCTTCTGCAGCCACAACCAGAAGCCAGTGGTGATGCGTGAGGATAAACCGAACTGATGGATGATAAAGGCATTGGGATTGCTCTTTAACTGCTCAGCACTTTGAATAAAATCACAGCATCACAGGGCAAGAGGGAAGTCTTTTATTGAAAGTGCTGTCTATAGGAAACACCAAAAAAATTCCCAAGCCCAGGTGCTACTTTCAAACCCATCTATGAGGAATCTACATCTCCCCAGAGCAGCACAGCAGGAATCCAAATTTCCTGGCTGTGTCCTCTCATTGCTCAGAGACAGCAAATTAACAGAGCACACACTGCTAGGCACAATCAATCCCTGTTTGTCTTTAAGGGCAACTGCCTCATCCCCTAAAGGCAGGAATTCCCCTAAAGACTCAATCATTACAGTACTGAACTTACTGTGACTTGTAAGCAACACCAAGTCCTCCATGATCACAAGCAGGTCCTGCTTTTTTGGGAAAAGGAATAGAGTTAGTCTTGCACCCAGCTAGGAACATGTTACCAGTGCCAGATGCATCCATACATGGGCCTCAGCTGTGTGGATGTTCTTGCTCTCTTCCAGTTTTTAGAGAATTTTAAATAACTTGTACAATTCTGGGAGTAGCTAATCCAACACTCCTTTTGTAAAGGACAAGAAAATCAGCAACAGACAGCTTGGATTCACTGAGGGGAAGCCATCCTTGCCCAGCTTAACCTTGCACAATGAAAGACTGGCCTGGCAGAGGAGAGCTGTGGGTTCTGTCTACCTGGACTTCTGTAAGACTTCCAAACATTGTCATCTGTAAGATCCTCCTCACAAAGAAGCTCCTTGAGGCTCCAGGAGCAGACACCAAAACCTGTCAGAATGCCTGGTCCCTGTGATCAGTGGCTCAGGGTCTGGCTGGAGGCCAGGGGCTGTTGGTGAATTCCAGGGGTCAATGCTGGGTCCAGCCCTCTTTAACACCTTAATTAAAGCAAAGTTGCAGATCACACAGACTGGGAGGAGTGGCAGCTACCTCAGAGGGTCATGATGCCACCCAGAGGGACCTGGGCAGGCTGGGAAGAGGGTGGCAGGAATATCAGGGAGCTCAAGGAGAAGTGCCAAGTGCTGTAGCTAAGGAGGAGCAATCCCAGGCATAAACATGGGATTTAATTCAATGTAACATAGGGTGAATCTTAGTCCTGCTCAGTGCCTCTTGCACCAAGTGCTGTGAGGACTGAAAGTTCTCACTCCCCCATTAGACTCCTGCTTGTGGAGCAAGAAGGATCTGAGAGTTTAAGATCCTCTTTGAAAGCTTCCATCTTTGTCTTTCTATCTTTAAGAAAACTGTATGAAGTTACAACACCTATTTTCTCTTGCACAGAAGGGTAAAATACCCTGACACACTCAAATCTCCCACAGGAGCCTGGTTTTAGCTAAGCCCCTCCCAAGGCAACCACTTACACAGACTTCAGCACATGAATTACATCTCCTCCTGAACCTGCTTCAGAATCCAAAGCTCAAGGCTAAGAGATTTTACCATTTTCTGTTGCCGCAATAAAAAGCAGCTCCACCAGGAATGTGGGTTTTGGTTGCAGGGTTGCAAGTACAGGGGAACAGGGTGTAATCCCAAGTCTCCAAACCACCTTCTGCACGTCTTTGGGCAAGATATTTCTTGTACCTGCCTCCCTCCCTCCTTGGCTACTCGGACAGGAAGTTCTTTGGGGCAACAATTCTCACCTTTCATGCAACAGTGGCAAAGCAAACTTAAGATTTTGACAATAGTAATGTTAAAAATGTTCCCTGCAAGCTCCATCTCACATCAGATTTTAGTCTGACACCGAGCAAGCAAAGTGATAAACTGACAGGTGAAAGTCAACATAGGTTAAGTGCAGAACAGTGCAGGTGAGAAAAAAAATCATAACCTGTGTGCTCAATGATGGGCTCTGATATAGCTGCCACTTCTCAGCAACACCTTGGGGGTTTAACAATTAGGAAAGTAATCAAGTCACTAAATCCCCACTATTAAAATAGTAGCCAGTATTCTGAATTAAGAAGAGAATAAGGCAGCAAACGCTGATGCCACTGAGCAAATCCCTGTTCTTAAGACCTCAGGGTTGTTAATGCAGCAGGCACCTCATTCAGCTCTGGGCTGACACGTCCTACACGTCCCTCTCAGCTTCCTGGTGGCTTCAGGACACTCAGGTCTCCCTAAGCAGGTATCTAATCTGAATTCCTAGAAGCAGTGAACAGTTCATACCTAGCCCAAGAGGAGATGCAGTTATTCAACACGTTAGAGAACCACAGGCTTTACACAGGTGCTTAAGCCAAGGAATTATAGCTTTAAATTTAGGAAATCATACCTGAAAAACACCCAGTGCTTCACCTGAAGCCCTATAACCAATTCTGCACTGACAGTAAGCAAATGTTCTTAACAGCCCATCATCCTCTTCACTTGCTGTGAAATCAGCACCACAAAAAAAGAGAGAAACAAAAATATTACTGCTTCACACCAGTCACCACATACACATGACAGAATGAGGTGGCTTCACAACTTCCAGGGTGTAAAGACAAATCACCAAATAAAACCTGGTAGTTGCAAAGAGCTCCAAATTAAGTGCTGCTGAGCCTTAAACAGCAAAGGAAAGGGCACTGATGAAACAGAGAAAAAGGGATGTGTAAGCAGGAAGAGCTGGAGGTGTTAGATAAAAAGTTATTTGACAAACAACTAGAAAAAGAAGTCAGTGGCAAGATTCCAGAGGAGGCCAATTCTCCAGCAGAGAAATAAATTCAGAACCAAATTTTTCAAAGCATCCAAGATACAAACATGCCTGAGGAAGTCTGGGCCAACACATTGAGAGTGTTGAAAAACAAGGAGAAGGTGCATTTGCAAAAAAAATGCTTCCTGCTAAGGAGACAAATGAAGTCTGACCACAGAGGTCAGTGCCTGAACCTTGGCAGGTTTGTTTGCATCACCTGCTGACACACCTGGCTCCACTGCCATGTGTTTGTACAGCACTCACCACACAGATGGAACTCAGGGGATGTAGATCTGTTCCAGGTTTGCTTGCTTCAGTGTCCCCATGGTACAGAAAAACATCCCATTTATAGCATGACTCTCCTACACAAAATATAAATGAACAAACCCTCTCCCCTACATTTCCATGGATAAACTTTACTCCTGTCTTCAACCACAGTAAGGATTCTCAGAATAAAATGGTTCACAAGTTGCCAATAAAGCCATTCTCAGCAAATGGAAAACCTCCAAGTTACCAGGCTGGAAGCTCAGAAGCTGGTGTTAAAAAGCAGAAGAGCTGGTTAAAGGCACAAAAAGCAGCCTGTGTACCCCAGGAAATGCTTACAGCCTAGTCACTCAAGAGGTATTTGCTGAAATAAGAGCCATAAATAAATCACACTGCTTAAAGCCAAGTCATATTTCAAGCTAAGTTCAGATCACACTCAATCTGTTACCAGTGATTAAACTTTCTACAGCAGCCACTGAAATTATTTACAAGCAAACCTATGCTAATTCATACCAGGCTAATATCTTTGTATTACTACACAGCAGCAAAGACCTTAAAGTGTTGCTCAAAGACAAAGAGAAAACAAAGAACAGAGGCAGGAACAGGATCAGATCCTCTTTTTGCCCCAAGTCCTGTGGTTTTGGCATCAGGCCTGTTCCTCACCTCTGCTGCAGTGAGGGTGGATCAGAAAAGTGCCAACTCGTGGTGCAAAAGTGCCCAACTTTGAGGGACTGCCTTGCACAGCACAAGAGCAGAGAAAGGAAGCCAACACACAGCAGGTAAAATACCAGTTTTTTAAAAAAAATCCTGTTTTACAAGCAAACGTTTGTACAGAGGTTGGTGGAACACAAGCAGACAAAATTAGCAGAACACAAGGCCCAAGGGTTTGTCACAGAAATCTGCAGCCAAAACTCAACAGAAGGGCAAGAACTGGAGATATTCACAGCATGGAACTACAGGTCTGTCCCCCTCCCCCCAGCCCAAGTGTGTGTAACATGAAGAAGACATCCAGCATCAGCTTTTAAACAGCTAAAATGCCCTCAGGGCTCACAGCCACTTCAGCATCTGCAAATTCTGGGTGCAATGGGGCAGAGAGACAACCACTCTGCCACCATTGCAGAGTCACTTCTTGCCAACTCTTTGTCACACACTGTTCCCAAACAAAAAGCAAACATAAAATCAGGAGCAGAGAGCTGTGTACTATTTTATATAAAGATAAAAATAGGAGTAGTGGTGTTTAGTAGTTTTGTGAACTCTTCAGATTTTTCAAGAGAACTTCCCTCCATGGCTCCTACTTTGAAAACTTCCACAAGAACTGCTTCCCAAAAGGAAAAGCAAGCCTAACCCTGATGGTATTTGACCTCAAATATAGAAATATAAACAGAAAAGAATAAATGCCAGGTTAGAAATGCTTACACAAAGTTAGGTGCCTATGTGTGAGTTAGAGAAGGGAGATTCTGACAGCTGGCCAGATACAGGAAGGAGCTTCCCTTCTCCCTGCCTAATGACCTGAAACCAGTTATCCCTGGATATTCCCAGCAGAATGCAACACAGCACAGAGCTCCTGCTAAGAGTCCATTAAATTCCCTCCTCCTTCCATTTCCCTGGATTAGACATGGATTTTCTTTTGATCTGTGAAGACAGACTGAATCCTTCTTAATTTAGTCTCCATTCTGGCACAGATGCTTTGTCCTGGAGTCAGGAGAACAAACCAGCTGCAACTGTCCAATGACCCAAACCACTGGTGTGCAGAGATGAGGACTCAGAAGAGCAAAGTTCTAACTCTAGGAGGGACCATCAGGGAAGAGAAGATCTGAGCACACAGTCCTTGTCCAAAGCTTCACACTTATTGTGGATCCAGCACAGGGACTCCATGATGAAGCACCAGAACAAAGAAAGCAGGAATACAGACAAAGCATCTCCTCAGCAGTGGATTTTCAACAGGCAAAGTCATCTGAAAGCTCAAAAAAACCAAACCAGGATCCCCAGAGCAGAAAGCAGGAATGTGCAATTCAAAACCACACAGACGTGAATCTTACTTTAAAAGGGCTTTATATTACAAAAACACATAAGTCACAATGAATGTGTAAAATCCATTCAATGAGGCTCGTTTCCAGTCTGCTAGGAAAGCTACTTCTCTCTTCTGTATTCCCAGCCTACTGCTGAAAACGTGATTGCCAAAACAATGACACCTCCAGCTAGATTTTTAAAATCAAACTTGTTCTGCCAGATCCAGCACTCTGAACTTGTCCAGGTTGTAGAAACAAGCCTTCACCACTCTGCCTCCAAAGTATCTTCCATTTAGATCCACAACAGCTGGAATTGAAACAAAGAGCAGATCAGCAATAAAATAAACATCTCTTTAACTGAACAGCCTGAGCAGTGAGACTGTTTAATCTCTCTGCAGAAGTTAACTCTGAGGTTCACAGGACACAGTTTAGGATCCCACCTTTGATGGCAGATTCAACCCGTTCAAACTCTAAAAATATTCTTACAGCTTCATCATCAGGGGCACCAGGGATCTGAAACAAAACAAAAACCATACGTCACTAGAAAAGTAGTGAGAACATTGTTTTCAATTATTGTTTTTCACAAAGGCAGTGAAACAGCAAAATAAAAAGGTTCCAAAACCACAACACTCAGGTGATTTTTGCACAAGTGCTATTGTTAAAAGTTTGTAGCTTACAGATATAGAAAATCCAGAATTCTAATACAGTAAAGGACCCTGAGAGATCTATGTATGCTCCTCTTAGGCAGTAACACTCCAGTTGTGAGGGATGAGTGTCCAGTTTACTTTCAGAGCAGCCAAAAAGAGAGACAGATTATCTCTTACCTCAAAGATGACACATTTCCCAACCTTGCCATATTTCTCACATTCCTCCTTAGTTTCAACTTCAAGGTCTTCATCCACCTCCCCAGCACCAACCATGTTCTGAAAGTCAAGGAATAAACCCAACTCACTGGATGGAGTTTTTGCAGGTGATTGTTCAGACAAATCACAGATGCTCTGTGAACTGTGACCATGAATACTTCAAAAGCTTAAGAGCTACAGGAGGAGACAGTTCCCTATCCCTAAGACAAGGGAACTGCACAATTTAAAGCAGTGTTGATTTAAAGTCACAGCTTGTACCCCAGGAAATCACATAATCTCTACAGAACACAGAACACCACATGGCTGCAGGCCAGAACCATTTGAACTGTGCAGAGTTTTGCATCAGGAACAGAGGTTTAAACATTTCAGCACTAAGACACGTTCCCTCACTCCCAACTCACCCTCAGTAAGACCACTTTAGTTGGGCATTTCAGTATCTCAGTCAAGGGGTTGGAATCTGCCTTCTTGCCTGTTTCTGTTGAAAGACAGAACAGTGAAACATGGAATAATTTAAGGTTAAACCTCAATTACAGACTTTTATCAGAATCTTATTGATCAAACAATGGAATAAAAGCAACAAAATGTAATTTCATATAGGTGAGGAAGCTACTCACAACTTGTAGCTACCTGGAATGACAGTAAACAGAAAAATCAATTCCAATGGTGTGAATTAAGCAGTAACACTGACAATGTTCCTTTTTTTGAGGGAAATAATTTCTAAGTTCAGAATTGTATCGTAAAAATTACTAGACTAAAAATATTCTGACTTCCACCACTTGTGCTCAGAAGCCTGGAGGTTGTCTCAAGATCAGGCAAGAGCAGGGAAATGAGAGCAATATCAACAGGATAGGACAGGGAAAAAGCCATCAGGGCAGAGCAGCATCAGCCCTGGAAGTGAAGATGCTTCCCCAGCACCAAAGGGGGACAACTGATGGAGGGAGGGGAGGATGAGCTAAAAATATATATATATATATCTATATCTATCTATATAGGATCACTTTACAAAAAGATTTAAAAATGTGGAATTTTTTCCACAAGAACAAATATAAGTCATTTTTCCAACTCCAATGTTTTCAACAAGAAAATATGGTAAACAGAAGCCCAGGACCTGCATTTCTCCCACACCTGGTGCAGGACACAATTACCTTTCTCTGTAGATTCACCAACAATGATCTTGCCACCTCTCTTGCTTGTTTTCTCTACTGACAGTGCTGTGCTGAGCCCCTGTTCATGCTTGCCCAGCCCCTGGCCCTCTCTGAAACCATATTTCTGCATGATTTTGTGAGCTACTGTCCCCCTGCAATGAGGAAAAAAAACATCAGTTCATAAAGGTTTCTTCCACAAAATAACAACACTGCATTTCTCCAGAGTGTTCAAATATTCTACCTCCTAAAATTTCCTTACACAGGTGTGGGTCTGAGAGTTTCAGCCTGCTAGCAGCTGCTAACTTTTTCCCAAGGAAAAATTTCTCAAGAAAGTTTCCTCTCAAAACAATCTTGGCAAAACACTATCCTTTCTCAAAACACACAGGGGCAGAAAGTACAGGAGCTTCTACAAGTTACATGATTTTTTTCTCTAAGCAAAAGGCTAAAAAGTCTGGCTGTGTAATGATGAAAGATTAAAACACAAAGTCACAGAATAAATAGCCAATTGTGTGGTCAAAGTAAGGCAGGTTAGGTCAGATTTTTAGCCCTTCCTTCAGTGAAGTGAGGGTTCCACGGTACTACTAATTAGAGGTGGTAACAATGCACAAGCTGGTCCAACAGTACCAAGTTTGGTTATCTTTTTCTGGACAATTTAAAAAAAAAACACCAAAGCAAAAAAATGAGGTGTCTAAGCTGTTTTTAGCTATACATTCACCTTCATTTTGTTGCCACAGTAGTTAACATGAGCATCACATACAAGGCAGGAAAGTCAATGGGCAGATTTGCAGCCACAGCTGCTACGTTCATGCAAATACACTCTGAATTCTTGAACAAAGCAGAGTTGAAATGATTTAAAGTATCAATTTGCTGATATGTACCAAATATAAGACAAAGCTGGAAAAGAAACCTAGAAGAACTAACATGCCACCTGTGTTTTCAATTTTTTGAATTTTTTTTCCCAATTGTTTTAATTTTTTGGTTTGTACAAGCCATAAACACTTTATGCTGGAGTGTGGCTTAATGCAATCACCTCAAATGTGTTTCCCCCAATCCTGTCAAATCCACATTTTTTCCTGTATCCTGCCAGTCTGGACTCTCTGAACTCAGACTAACCACATACATGGCAATGGGTTGTGCTCCTCTCTCCTGACAAACTATTTCAGCTTTTGGTTTCTGCCACCTTCCAATGCCTTTTCCTACCAAAAAAAAAAGGCAGGAGTCACTCATTTACCCCATGTTGGCCAGGAAGGAGTTGCTGGGTCCTGTGGGGGAACGTGGTCTCTCTGGCTCATCATAGACTGGAGGAGGAATTGCTGCTTTGGAAGAAGGTGCCCGAGGTCTCGACTCCTCCTCATATGGGAATGATGCTACAGCTGGAGAAAACAGAGACATTTGGGGTGTTTTTTTCTATAAAATCCTAACAAACTAAAAGGAAAAATCCAGTAAATCCAAATCAGAAGAATGTTTCCTTTGCAAATGCTGTTTTTACATCTCCTCACCCCTCTCTCTATCTCAGAAACAACATCTGAGTTATTCTGGGTTTATTAACCCAGAATTTTATTAACCTCTTATTAAATAGAGAAAAGGAACATTAAGAGACCACCTGCACTACAAAGAGTTTATGCAGAGGACAAACTCCCATTCATCAGGAACAGGATTATGACAAAAATGGATCAATGCACACAACTCAAGGCACAAGGGCTGTAATAAAAATACACTGATCATTTGCAGACAAGAGAAACCAGTCATCAAAAAGAATGAATGCAACTCATCTCACTGTGAATTTCTGAACTGCAGCTCTTCCTGGGGATGGAGATGGATCTGGATAGCTCAATCATACTGGTTAGATTATTAAATCACCTTCCAGTGACAAGTCAAATAGCAAAATGGAAAAAAAAAAGCCCACTAGAACACTAGAAAAAAATCACTTTTGAATGGACTTAGGGACTTTTATCAGACTGACCTAATTTAAGAATATTTTCTTGTACACTAGCTCTTGTATCTTATCAAATAAAAGGTCAGCCATGAAGTTTGAGGACACTGGGAAAAATAATTCCCATTTAAACAGCAGATGAACTGGACTATGGGACTTTTGCTACACCAGTATTCTGTTGTTTTCTTCCAGTCTGGATTTGAGCATCAAGTAAGAAGCCATAGAAAGGTTTCTTTGTGAGACAACGTCACATTTTAAAATATCCTTAAGGATATTTCTACTATTTCCAGCCTACATTTACTTTTCCTTGACATTGATCAATTGCTCTTAATTATTTACTCAAAACAATGTCTTTCTGTTTTGAATGTTTACACACGTCAAATGCTTTCATTGTATCATTCACTTAAGCTTTGAAGTATTTTTTACATTTTAGCTTCTCAAAAACACAATGAGGACTCCCTTTGTCTGCATGAGATTTTTTTCTTCTTATTATTTTTTAAAGTAGACAACATACTGGTAATTATTTTAGATTTTAAAATTTACACCATTTAGGCATGGAAAAATAAAAGAGAATGGTTTTGTTCCTACAGCAGCATGATGCCACCTCGTGGACAACTGAGATCCTCACACCACCACTGCACACAAATCTTTTCAGCTAAACTGCATCCCTTAAAAACCTGTAAAATTCTGTCTCTAGTGCATAGAAAAGATATTCACTAAGTACCTCCTCAAGGAAAGAGCAATGGAAAAATTCCCTCTCCACACTGTGGAGGTTTCTATCTACTCAGAGCAACCTGCCTGTGACATTTCTTATTGCATATCAGAAGTGAAGAGCTGCACATGGTTGTAAGAGCCCAGTTTGCCAAACCACTTGTCCAGCAATACAGAAAGATTTCTTCAGAACAGAGATGTGAAGCAGGGCACCATCACAGGTCCCCCGCAGCCTCTCCCCATGAACAAAGAACTTATTCATGTCCTGCTGCTACAAAGAATCCAATGGGAAAAGCAGGAGGACTTAACTAAATATAAAGTTGAGTGAGAAATTAACACTGCTGGGTTTAGAGAAGAGGATTTTGGAGTACTCACGTTCTTTGTCCTTCTCAACGAGAGAAGTGGGTGGTGCAATGGCAGCTCCTCCCATACCTATGAGCAAAATGGAACACAACACATTGGGAGGACATCACAACAGAGCTTTTTATTTACTGTATCTTTGTTGCTGAAAGAGAACAAAGGCTAATTTTGTTTATGCAAAGACATATTTCTAATCCACGTCACCTGACAAGTTCTAAGGGCACCGATGTAACAAATGCAGTAATGAAAAGCTGCAACAGTGAAAACACAGTGATTCTCACAGCCTGATGTTGTGTCATGCCTGAACCCTTCTCTGGAACCTACACCATGCAGGAACTTACAACAGGTATCTACAAACTAAGGTTAAACAGAGGTATCTCCACAAGTACTTTGGCTGCCAGCTGCCTCCATGGAAAAATACCAGTCTTCTGCATTACATTATTTTGTAATAAAATGCCAGATTAATTCTAAAGGCTCAGAATTAACAGTGTACTCATGTGAGGACAGAGAAATACAGAATCCATGAAACAGGACTGTGAATTCCCTCCCTCTTTTTCTCTGCTCTTTCCACACCAAAACCATAAGCAGTTCCCTTACTTCTTTTCCGCCTCTCCCTTTCATAATCTTCATCTTCATCAGAATCTGGGTCTGGTCGTCTGGAGAAGCCACTGGCCTCATGTCTGTCTTTACGCCTTCTAGGAGACACAGCGAGTTAGGATGAGACACCATGGAAGTTCACTCTTTGTTTAATTTGTGATCCCACCTCTGCAGGGTGAATTATTCTGCTCCATCCAACTGGCATTGGACATGATTCCCATGTAAGTGCAAGTTCACACCTTCACCATTTGTTTCTTTGCTTTTACCCCAATAGGGCATTTTTGATAAAAGAGAAGATGGATCTAAACCAAGATAACTTTCCACTTCCAAATCAGCCAAGAAGAATGCATGGAAAGGAGGAAGCACATGAATAAATCCTGTCCAAACAGACCAGAGTGACTGAATGGCTACTGTGGAACAGGTTGGATGGAACAGAGAGCAAATTAACAGACATTAATTAATCAATCAATCACCCTGCTTTGGACAGAATCTCTTTTACATTTCCCATCACAGGCTATACAGAGTAATATCATTTACTCAAAAAAAAATATCCTCATGCTTAAACATCAGATTGTTGAGAAGCTTGCTTGGCAATTAAAATAAGATTCAGGAATAACTTCTAATGTGAATGCTTCAAGGAATGCTTCAAGATTTGTCTGCACTTCAGCTGTTATCTGATGTGATCAGGAAATTATTCATTTTAATACAACAAAAAGGAAAAACACTTTTCCTCAAAAGTACAGGAGCACCATCTGGTGTACAAATCAGATCTCACTCCTAGCACAGCCACCAAAACAGTGCCAAAGGAAGATAAAAACAGCTTTACTGTGGAACCACACAGAACTTCTGAATCTCTACACTATGAAATCAAAACAAATGTACAGCCTGTACTCCCAAAACACACATCTGATGCAGGTTTGGCTGAGATTGTTTCCCCAGTTAGAAATCAGAATTTATTATGCATTTTTTGCCTTTTTTCTCTAATGTTTATATGTATAAAGACTCTTGGCCCACAGACAAGTACAAATACAACCAAAGAGCAGTCAGGCCTGAAGCTGTGGGAATGACATCCCAGATTCCTGAGGTCTTGCACGCCAGTAGAGCAGAGCCTCAGGCATTCCTTCTCCATTAAAACAACAAAGATTTAACCAAGAGAAGACAGAGAAGACCCAATGACTGGAAATATTAATTTCCACAATCTAAACAGGGCAGCAGAATTGTAATTCCAGACTTCAGATGATTCATACTGTGATGAAGATGGTTTATTCACTTCACTTGAAATGAGCAAATGTAATCTTCTGCCTGGCTGGCAGGCATTTTACCACTTAAACAATCAGATACTGAACCTGCATTCAACTTCCTTAACATGATTACAGAGATTTCTTATTTCAGGGAAAGGCCATTAAAAATAAAGCAGTATTTTCTTTTGTCCAGAGACAATTGATTAATAAACACATCATTAACTTACTTTATAATTTAATTACTGACTGCGGAGTATTAAAAAGGAAATGCAACTATGCCCCTCAAAGGCTGTGCTAGCTACATTTAAAATGGAATGCATTCAGGGATCAGTTTGTAGTTTTTTGAAGCAGAAATGATGGTTCATCACTGAGTGTGGAAAACGTTTTTCTGTAGTGAGGTGACACTGACATCAAATAGTCTAAAACACCTGCAAGGTCAGAGTCTGATAACAAGGCATGAAATACCCAAATACTGCTGCTATTATTGAAACAAAATAAATTTAAAATACTTTTGACAAGGGTCTTTCAGCCAAAGAGGCTTCAAAGTTGATAATTCTTACTGTTTTTACACTGTTAGGTGATTTTTACCAAGAGCATTAAAACATATTAATTAAAACACTGCACTTGTTTCTACAAGCATGGAGTATCCACAAAACCTCTAAGAACTTCCATGAAAGAAGAGAGATAAAATAAACAAATTGACATGTCTGTTCCTTAGATAAGAGTCAGTATGTCAAGTGTTTAAACAAAAGCCTTACTTTTCTCTCTCCTCAATCTCCTTTTGCCTCTCCAGCTCGCGCTGCCGCTGCCGTTCCTCCCTCTGACGTTTCACCACCTTCTCGTAGTCATTTGGGAACATGGGATCATACTCATCTGCCAGGGGGATCAACACATCTCCTGCAGAGAAACCACTAGGGACAGGATCCTGAAAAAAAAATTATATATATATATATATATTTTTAGCTGAGATCTGAAAACAACAACCAGTTGGAAAGCAAGAATTTAACACTTGATCCCGACTTCTGTGTTGTCAGGTAATATCTGGACCCCACTGGTGCTAGAAGAAATCTTGGCTTTATTTAAAACTAACATTTCATCCAGTCTCTCATTACATCAGATTTTTCCCATGAAGGAAGAATCATCCCCTCTCCCCTTGCAAAACGCAAAGTAGCAGTAAATCAGCATGGACAGGAATTTTTTAAATCCCATTAATGCATTATGAGAAATTTTATGACATCTCGCTGCTGCAACCATCTGCCAGGGTCCTCCCACACAACCTCATCAGGCTTTTTATCAGCTGCTATTAATATAATACCAACAGAGGCACACAGATTGTTCTCCTCTTATCTGAAAGAACCATTTCAGAACTTTTTCTTTGAAAAAGCTGGAGGGAGAGAGTTTCTCTTGACTCCTTACCATGAGAAATCCATTTAAAAGATTAGGTGGTTTTTCTTTAATTTTTCAGTTGATTAGTTACACAGGTCCAGCTCCAACACTGATGCAATCACAACTACAGTTATTATTTAGCTGCCCAAATTGCTGTCTTGCCAAGTAATTTGAAGCTGTCCAGGATTCTAAGAACACTGTTTTATAACTGCACATTAACTGTGGTAATTCCATGCTGGTACCACACGAAACTCTGAATAAAGTTGAAATGTTAATTAAAGAACTCTCTGCAGAGGAAGACATTCTCAGAAAATAACCACTTGTTTTTGACCACTGGGAAACATCCAACTTCCAAAAAATATTTGTTAACAGCCACAGTTTTAGCTGCTGTGCTCTCACCTTTAGCCCAGCTGCCACATGAGGGGGTGTATCCACGATCTGTCTCTCATCAGAGGAGCTGCCTCGTTTCAGGTCGATCACTGGAGCGAGGACTGTGGTTTGTTTTGTTCTCTGACTCTGCAAAAATCACCAAAACACACAAGGTCCAAAAAAGATAAAGCAGTTTTCTAAAAATCACCTTACTTGATATACTTTGCAGTGGTAGGTGAATGCTCCTAGGTTTTGACTGGGACCAGAAATGCACTTCAGGTGAGTTTGAACAGAGTTAGTTTCTAAAACCTTCAGATTTATTCCAAAGATCTGCTGTTCTTCCCATTTATCATCAGATAAAGTATTTTAATCTCTTCTGAACTCTTGAATTTTCTAATCCTATCCTATTCTTCTGTTAGGCTATGAATACACTGCACATCAGTTACATGGACAAAGAATATAACACAGCAGTCAGTAAATTTCATCCATGCAGCTTGTTCCAAAAATCAACTAAATCCTGCCCCTATTTTCAGCAGCATAAATCAGGAGTAATTCCAGTGTGCAAAAAATGCTGTGGCTACTTAAATATCTGGAATCAGTGCTGCTGCTTCTTTTAATTAAGAAGTCTCACTACAGAACCTACACACCCCAAAGGGCACCTGTCTCCTGTCTGAACCAAAATACCAACACTGCTCAAAGGAAAAGGGTGAAATAGAAAGAAGCAGCAATAAAAAGAGAAAATGGCTCTGTCACAGTCTAATAAGAATCAGCTTGCTCTCCTCCCTTTCATCTACTCTGGAAATATTTGCTGTAAAAATTTCTAATACATGATGATTTGCAGGTTGGCACCAAGAGCCTTTTAAATAACAATCATAAAATGATGTAAAAATGTAAATAATCCATTACAGTGTGACCTCTACTTACATTAAAAAAAATTATAAAGCTGAATCTCATTATCTTTAAAGCTAAACTTGAACATCAGCTTTTGGCTCTGCTGGTTAAAAGCTCAGAGGTTTTCAGCACATACATCAGTGCTTCTTTCAGCTTTAATTTTGCAACACTTCCTCTAAGAGACATTAAAAAAAAAGCTTTTTTCCCTTTTTCCCCTTCACCTTTGCCAGGCTCTTTGCTACAAACTCACAGACAAATGCCAGCAAAACTCCCCCAAATCCATATTCTGAGGTCACGAACACAATGCACTGAACACAAAAAGTCTGAAAAACAGGAAGCAAAACCACAAAGGGACTGTACCTTTGCTTGTGTGAGAGCTGCTTTCTTCACCTGCAGCTGAGACTGCAGCAGTTTGAAATTCTTGGACCAGCCTTCTGTTTTGGAATCGCTGGTCTCAACTCCCAGGTCATCGTAAAGTGACATTTTCTCTTCAATTTAAAACTGAAAGACAAAAGAAAAAAAACCAATAAACTCCAGATGACACCACAAACCTATTTCCAGGTTATTTGCTAATAATGGATACAGCACCTTTTATTTCACTTTTCCTAAAACCAGAGAAAATTTACTTTTTTCCTGGCTAGTGGTAAATAGACATAACTAGAGCAAAGCTGTATAAAAGTAACAGTTTGAAAGGGAATGAAAGCTGTTCAAGAATTAATTTAATCCTGAAGTGTAATATGAACAATTCAGGCTCAATAACAAGAAGTTTACTGCAAAAAGAAAAAGGGGGTTTTGAAGATTATTAAACCTCTGGCCTCGGGAGGAAACACAGCAGGGGTAATGAAGGCAGAGACTCACAGGATGAGGACAGGGTATTGTAGGAATTCCCTCCTGCCCCAGAGCAGTGGGATTCTAGCAGCAGGAGTGATCCTGTCCAGAGGGAGACAGGATGCACTGGGAAATCACAGAATCAATCAAGTTGGAAAAGATCTCTGAGATCACCGAGCCCAACCTGTGGCTAAAGACCACCCTGTCCCCCAGACCACGGCACTCAGTGCCACATCCAGTCCTTCCTCAGACATCCCCAGGGATTGGGACTTCACCACCTCCCTGGGCAGTCTGTTCCAACACTTAGCCACCCTTTCTGACAAGAAATTCTTCCTAATGTTCAGCCTGAACCTCCCCTGGCGCAGCCTGATGCCATTTCCTATTGTCCTGTCGCTTGTCACCTTTGAGCAGAGCCCGACCCCCACCCGGCTGTCCCCCCTCTCTCAGTGGAGAATGAGAATATCTCCCCAGAGCCTCCTTTTCCCCAGGCTGAGCCCCCCCCCAGCCTCTCCTCCTCAGACTTGTGCTCCAGACCCTTCCCCAGCTTCCTTCCCTGGACAAGGTACGGATGTAAGGATGAACGCAGGGAGGGCGCAGTCCCCGCAGGGAAGGGACAAGGGGGCGAGGCACAGGGGCTGCCCCACGATAAAAGGAAAGGTGGGCTGCGATCTCCGCGGCTCCGGGCACAGAGGGGGCAAAGCAGGCCCTGACGCCCCCCCAACCTTCCAAACAAGCCCG
>VWZU01008660.1:165700-197631 GCA_013397095.1 Sterrhoptilus dennistouni
AGAGAAGAGAAGAGAAGAGAAGAGAAGAGAAGAGAAGAGAAGAGAAGAGAAGAGAAGAGAAGAGAAGAGAAGAGAAGAATTACAGGAGACAAGGATTATGAAGATGGAATTAATAACAGGGAGGTCCAAAAGGCTGTGAATAAACTGATTTTCCCACTGTGAGAAGAGCCATCAGCCTCAATTGGAACCCCTCATTGCACCAACAGCCCACTGGGAAAAGGTGAACAGCCAGGGTGGTGAAATCTGCTGCAAATCCTGATTTTTTCAGAGTAATCAGCCAAAAGCTGGAAGCAAGAAGTTGCAGAAGGATGGCGTGGCACTGGCTGGGGGATGAGATGGCAGATGGGACCCAGTGTTAATGAATGCAAAGCAATGCACACAAGAGAAAATAGAACTAACAAAACACACACAGCGGCAGCTCTAAATCAGCTGCTTCCATTAAGGAAAGAGATGCTGCATTCATTGTGGATAATTTTCCAGAAATGCCTACTTAGTGAAGGAAGGAAGCAGGAAAGCAAACAGGCTATTGGGAAGCATTAAAAACCTTTAAAAAGGAGAAAGTATCGTCATAAATCCAACACGCACATGCACGTTTGAGTGGCCACCTGCACTCCTGGGTATCTCATCCTCTCCAAGAAGCAGCAGTGCAATAAAAAAACTAAAGAAATCAGATGTATTGGGTGGAAAGAGGCAGCTGAAGGGGTCCCTAGAATAATCAAGCACCCAAAATGATCCAGAAAAGTAGATAGGGAGTTCTCATTTTTCTCCTTGGTGGCGTTCTCTAAGAATGTGTAAAATAAAACAATATTTGGGGGGCAGAGGGGAGAAAGCAGCCTATAAATGTCTCATTTATGTCTCATTTCCCTAAAGCATTGGTAGCAGTTTTTGGTGGATGATTTGTTTTATGTTACAGATTTCCTCTGAGGGTGAGGGCTGCTAATATGCCGAAATGGCATTAGAGGGCAGTGCATGGCAACCTAATTGGAGTTTTTTGGGGTGGTTGTGAGAAACCACCTTTCAGGACCTCTGAGGATCAGGACAACAGAGCAGCTCCCACACACACAGGTGGAAAATGGTGGGGACCAGCACGTGGCAGGAAAGCAAAACATGAGGGCTGATCAGAGCAGTGTCAATCTGCTCAAAAAGTAGTTAAATCCCATTAAATGGTGGTTTCCAGCTAATGGTGGAGATCCCATGCAGAGAACCAACCCTGCTCCACACCACACTTTCAGTGGTGATCCTGGCAGAACCTCCAAACCTTTCTGGATTTGATTTTTGTTTTTCTTTTTCTTTTCCTCCCCACAAAATGCTTGCTGTTGTCCTCCCAATGATCTTCAGCTTTTCCCACAGGGCAAAATGAAATATGAAGAGGAAAGTCCCGGTGGAAAACTTGTCCTGGCTTGGGAAGATAGGCTTATGTTTGCTGCCTTTAAAAAAAAACACCAAAAAAAACCAAACCAAACTTCAAGGAGTAGCAATCTGAAGGAATTGAAAATGGTTAGAAAGGCATTTGAAATATTCTTTCTTCTACTAAGCTGAAAATGTGGCTGTGAAAGCAGTGAAGAAAACAGTGCCTTTTGTCGTATATAGAATAACCCAAACCCCCAGAAAATTGTGGGGGTTTTCCCCCTGTTTTTTACTTCACATTTTCACCTGGTTTCATACTTTGGCTGAGTTCCATAACTAAAATGAGTAAGAAATGTCTCAGAACAGAAATGTTTCAACACAGATGAAGTTTCCAACACATACACTTCAATATTTTTGATGACAACTAAAGAAACTCCATTGCTTTTGACCTGCATGGGGAGTGTTTTCATTTGGCCAGCCATGGAAAGAAAAAACATGATTTAAATGAGGAAATGACCATTTTGTCCTACCACCACTGTCTCAAGCTTGTTTGAAGAAGCGAGAAAACATCAAAAACATAACAGTGAAAATATTACACATGACTAGAGTCAGTACAGATGGGATATCTGCCATCACTGAGGAAAAAACGAGTTGTGCTGCTCTGCTAGAGGAAAGATTTGGATATGAAATTATTCAGAATTCCCCTTTGTTAGCCACACAGTGAGTTCTCTGTGCCAAAAATACAGGTTTCTTACATGCTAAAAATCCCACAGCTTGAGAAACTGGAGGGATTTCAGGAGATTTGGGTTTTTTTAATTCTATAAGATCCTGAGTTGAAAACAGAAAGGGACCTACAAAGATCTGGATTAAGAACCTTTCCTGGGAGTTGGACTCCGTCATCCCTGTGTGTCACTTTCAGCTTAAAATGTTCTGTGATTCTGTGGTTTTATGAAAACGAGGAGATTGGGGGGAGTTAAACCTCTGTTGCATGGGTCACCAGTTTTAAAACTAATAACTGAGAAAGATACTGGAAGCCAAGGCAAACAGTGAGAGAGGGTTTGGAAATGGAGAAGAAAATCAGCTTTACAAACATCTGAATGAAAGCTCTATACAAATTTACAGGTAGTCTTTTTGGGCTGAAATAAAATTCTGGATATGAGACAGAATTCTAAGAACTGTGCGTTGTTACAGAGCGGAGCGACGTCGCTCTGGAAATGCCTCTGCTCTGATGATTCACAGATATGTGAGGTTACCCTTCCACTTGCTCAAGATTTATATCAAATTCTCATGAACCACTGTTTTCAGCTGAAAACAGCTGAGCCCAAGAACTTGAAGTTCAAAGAGAATTCTCTGATATCCTGTCATGGTGGATGTCTTGACATTCTTGGCGTGAACGGAGCTGTTTGGTGTTAAAAGCAAACTGATGGGCACTGAGATGCTCTTGGATAGTAACAGGTTGCCCAGAGAGGTTGTGCAGTCTCCATCCTTGGAGGTTTGCAAGCCCCAAGTGAATAAATCCAGGTAGGATCTCATTGCCAGCCTTGTTTCCAATCTGAACTGTTTGATGCGTCTGTGACTATTTCTATGGCTTTGTTACATTCTGTACTTTTCCAGAGAGATGAAGGAGAAGATTTAGCATCCAGACTCACTCTGGATTTACTCTCCAAATGCTCTGACTGCTGTGAAAATGTCAAAAGGAGTTCTCCTCCTCCATTGAGGATGCCCAGCTTTTAAACAGAAATTCAGCTTATTTTCCATGCAGAATTTTGTGCTGGGACATGGTTTCATTTGTCTTTTTGTGTGGATTTCTTCCCATGTGGATCATGTGCAGCATCCTGGGCCCTGAAGTGTGTCCAGTGGCATTGATATTCTAGGGGAATTTTTGAAGCTAAGGCAGATGTTCGGAATCGGTTGAATGAAGAAATGCTGGTTTAGGGTAGTCTTAGAGGACTTACATGCCAACCTTTCCAGACTGTTCCTGCCACAGAGGTGTGTGATGCCAACAGAGACAGGAACACTGGAACATCCTCATCCCTGACCAGTCTGGTCTAAGGGATATGACTAGTTTAGGATTTAGAACTTCCTCAAACCCCAAGCAGCATTATCCAACTGTTTAGAAGTTACACTTTCCACCTCACAAGAAGACCATATATATGGATATATGAACTCAGAGATGTTGTTTTATACAATTGTAATATAATTAATCTCATCCAAGTTTAGCTTTCTAAACCTGAGATGCCCAATATGTTTTCAAGCACGGGCTGTGGTCAGGTGGTCAATCATTTCTAGAATACAATCCTTGGAAAAGCACTTACCTAATTTACTGGGACACTTTCCATATTCCATTTTATATCCTAGGACTTGTTTTTGGTCATAGTTTTGATTTTATGAAAATGCAGAGTTGTTTGCCGTGCAGTTTTTGATAACTCTGCAATTCACAAGACGCTGCTCGAGTAAGAAACAAAGAGCTGTGTGTTTATTCTGAGTGTGTATCTCATTCAAAGCAGAAAAGCTTTTATATGTTATAAAACAACCTAATGACTGGAAGTTAAAACAAGATTAGGAACAAAGGCTGATTATTCTCATTTTTTCTGGGCAGGATTTCTTGCCTCTTCTTTCAGAAATATTATCCTGATTATTGAAAAGGACCTGATACTGAACTACCCTGACAGGTAATGTAGCCCAACCTGTCAACTCTTATACTTCTTAAAAACACAGAAGCAGTGTAGCCAGAGATAGAGTCCTCTAAAGTCCTTAACGGTCTGATCCCACTCTGGAGCAGATCATTGTGTCATGGAAGGCAAATGATGGAAATTGAACACTGAGCTTTCATCTTTTTCAACCTGACAATGTTCACCATGTGCCTTGTTTTTCCTTCTACACTCATTCCAATGTCCTAACCATAAAGGAGCAATGGCCAGGTGCGAGCACTGTCCATCCTTCCGTTCCTGAAAAACAAGGAAGACATAAAAACACTCACCTCAAACCTACTCTTCAGGTAAACAGCGTTATCTCCACCATCAGACCACACCACATGTGCGTAAAAGGATGTGTTATCAAAAATATCTGTAATGGTGACCTTAAAAAAGTACAAGAAGTGCTAATGAATTTCTTGTTATTTTAGAAAGGGACTTTCTTCTCTGTTGGTGCAGAGAGCTTCCTGAGGCAAAAACAAATGAAGCTTTTCTCTCTTTCTTTTTTAAATGTAAGGTAGAACCATTTTGACTAAACTTCTGCTCTGTTGTTTTCTAGTTATTCAGAATGAGGAGGAGATGTTTTCAATGATCCTTCAGCTCAGAGAAGAGAAGACTCTGGGGAGAACTTCAGACACCTTCCAGTGTCTATGCAGTCTCCAAGAGAGCTGGAAAAGGGACTTTGTGTGAGGGCATGGAGTAACAGGACAAGGGGGGATGGCTTTAAACTGGCAGAGGACAGCGTTAGATTGGATATCAAGAAGAAATTCTTTACTCTATGTGTGTTTGGTGAGCTCTGGCACAGGGTTCCCAGAGAAGCTGTGGCTGTCCCATTCCTGGAAGTGTCGAAGGCCAGGTTGGATAGGGCTTGGACCAAAATGGGATAGTGGAAGGTGTCCCTGCCCATGGCAGGAGGTTGGAACAAGGTGATCTTTAAGGTCCCTTCCAACCCAAATGATTCTGTGGTTCTAAGACACAGTCCTGTCTTAGCTCAAAGGCTGCACGTGGCATCAAGCAGGAGAACATAGAGACATCTCTGCAGTTAACATGAAGGGTTTTATCAAAAATTTATTGTAATCAAGAGTTCACAGGTGTTGGGCAAGGCAAGGAAGTGACCTCCCCAATCCACATTTGGAGTTAGTGGATGAGCCAAATTTAGGATGAGGTGACCTTAGGTCTCCTCTGGGCTCCTTCTGATGCTCGTTGCCTTTGGCAGCAGGTCCCTCTCATTAAGTTCTCCCTCTCTTAGCTCCTCTGCTTTCCCATGTATCAGAAATTCCCATTTGTTGGTTATGATTTCTCATTTCAAAGCTCCACACTGGAGCTGGATATTGCCAGAATGAAACATTCCAAGGGCAGAGCCAGGATGTGCCACCGTGAGGAGCTCACAGCAATGCCTGTGACAATCAGTGAGTGCCAGCAGCTCTGCTCAGACAATGTCACTTCTGGGGGAGTGTGAGAAGCTGAGGTTTGACTGTGCATGGATGTTTGAGATGCCACAGCAACCAGGGCCAACCCAGTTGCATTAAAATGGGTGCAGTTACTGTCTTTGTGCAAGTATTTAAATTTGTAATTTTCTTGATCCAACTAAAGAGAGATGATACAGATGTAATCATCTTGGAGAATACTGAACAACCAAGCAAGTAGATACTATAATTCTATTATGATTAATTTTTTTCATATTATCTTTCATCTATTCTTTTATTGTCTAAGCTGCACATATCTGGCAGACCATCTAGAGTACTTTCCACTTCTAACTTTAAATGACCTGACAAAAACACTCCAAATTGAGAAGGTTCAGTGTATGGCTTTTATTAGTAACATCACATATTTCAGGTTTTCCTCTTGCTCACCATGAAAATGGCTAATGAGATTTTTTTTGAGTGCTACTCTTTGTATCATGCAGGTGACAGATATAATGAAGATGGTCATGAGGGCATCTAAGCGAGGGGCAGTCTGGCTGATGGGAAGTAAATCAGCCCTGGAAATTGTTCTCTCTCTGTTCCTTCAAGTGACAACAGCCTCTTTGTGACATGGGGACATGTGAAACTCTTTACCCAAAGTAATCTCACTTTCAGAGACTTATTTAATAATTCCCTATATTAAAAATAAGTTGCAATTCAAACCATTGAGATGAGAGAATGTTAATCTCTGGGAACCAAAAATAAAGAAATTTAGGAGTTGGAACCGTCCACCTTAGGACAGAGCCTAAAATAAATTAAAAGATTGTTTAATGCTCTCTTCAGAAGACTGTATAGGGTTGTCCTTGGTTATCTCCATGCAGTGATCAAAATAAAGAGGACTTCAGAAGGGCTGAACTGCAATAATCAGAGGCATCAATAGAGAAGCGGGTGAGTGTTCATCCAGAAAAGATATAAAAGATCCCACATGTTGTTTTTTTTTAATCTGATTTCCTGCCTGCAGTGTCACTGTACCCTTTCAAAGCACAAGACCATCCCACACATGATAGAATTCTGCTGGATGAAGATGACCTCCAGTAAAATTTGCCCATTTTGTGTGGTTGGTAAATAGGATCAGATTCAAAGCCAATTGCACTCACTGTCTGAGCTCAGCATTTTGGGGTGAGGACCCCTTTTCAGCACTGAATGTCTTTAAGTTACAATGAGCTTTGTCCTGATCTCTGGGAGAAAGTTTGAGGCTGTTTGCCCCACATGAATGATTCCTTTGCAACTTCTAAACCAACCACCAGGCAGTTCCCTCAGTTGGATGGATGCAGGTGATGAAATAAGGTCTGGCTGTATAATGGGGACAGTTTAATTCCTTAGGGTCAGAGGAGAACTTCCTCAGGGTAAGAGTACTTGTGTTGAGCAGCCTGATATATAGCTGCTGTTTTCTTGGAAGAACAGCTCCAGGGCATGAAATATGAACTGCTTTATGGAAATAACTCCTGCATTTCATTAGCATGCTTTACAGTCAGCTTGATCCTCTCTAGGTCACCTTCCTCTTTTCTTCCCAAGAGTAGAGAGACATTGACCATCAGAGGCCTTGAACAGAACAGGTGTTTGGACTCATGTGGACATCTGGGACCTTTCCATGCTACAGATTTGTCAGTTGCAGTCCATTGCTTTCACCTTTAATTGCATTACCCTTCAAGAATGAGGCTGTCCAGAATTTAGCTCCAAACCTGCTCTGCTTCAGCATTTATAACCTGTGCACAAGAGTCAGAGAGATGGTGGGGTTGGTGACAGGGTCTGGATCCAGGACAGATGACAAATTTCTAGCTCCTCTGATTGAAGGGATTAAGTCTGGTGGCAGGTAGGCTGTTTTTGCCAAGGTCTCTAAGCACTGGGGAGGCTGTTATGGACACCAAGACAACACAGGGCAATGTTCGGTGCTAATTATAGCAGGCAGAGTTTGTTTGTGGCAGCTGAATGCCATGTGGGAGGTTTGGTGGGTATCCTCAAACCAAATGTGACATCAGCAGCATTTGGGTGTTCATGGACAGTACAGAGAAGCAGCCACTTCACAGTGGAGCTCATTTCACCCCAATGCAGACATCAGAAATAGGTCATCTGAGCTGCTGCTTCTCTGCTTCACTGTGACAGCAGATGGGTGACTAACTCAAAAGTCTGTGTGTCTACACCAGCACCTCATTAACTGAAAATATGTGAAAACCACCCTGTTGATCCAAAATTCTTTTCTCATCTTGTCTCAGCAGTTGAGCTCCCTCAGGGGAAAGACAGAAAGTGTCCTGGAATCCTCCACAGACCTGTCAAGTTACTCAGATCTTTGCACATCAAACATCCATCATCCCATGGTCAGGGAGACCTTAGAGCAGCATTCCAGTATCTAAAGCAGGCTCATAAGAGGCCTGGAGAGGCACTTCTCACAAAGGCATGGAGTGACAGGACAAGGGGAAATGGCCTTAAACCAAAGGACAGTAGAGTTGGATTAGATATTAGGAAGAATTTCTTTACTGTGAAAGTGTTGAGATACTGGAAGGTTTCCTAGAGAGACTGTTGGCTCCCCATCCCTGGAAGTGCTCATGACCCAGTTGGACAGAGCTTGGAGCAATCTCGGATAGTGGAATGTGGCATTACTCACAACAGAGGGGCAAATTGGATTATCTTTAAGGCCCCTTCCAACCCAATGCATTCTGTGATTATCTTTGTATTATTTGATAATCCAAAGATCCAATCCTTACCCCACCCTTCTCCACTGCACAAATAGTGCTTAGTCAGTGAAAATGGTTTTAGGTTAACTGCACCAAAACAGGCCATGGAGATCTGACCCAATGGAAAGGGTACCCACCAGTGAGCTGTTTTTGTTTTTTTTTTTTTATATCTGACCCATAATTTTCTATCTTCAAATGTCCAGCTCTGCTGAATATCAGTGCTCCCTCATTAGTGCTTAATTGTCCCATTTTACTTTGCCTCTGAGCACTGGTGTCACTGCAGTATTTGAGAACCACTGAATGTGCAATAGAAAAATGACCTACTGAGAAAATCCTACAGCAACCACAGGAAATCATGGTTTCGAATTTCTCTCCCAAATCATCAGGTCTGACTTCTGTAACAAATCTCAGCCTGAGTTACTCTGGCAATAATTGGAAGGATTGCACTTGATTCAGTAAGAAGAGGATTTGGGATTCATCACAAAGATGTTGGACAAAGTCCTGAGCCTCATTAGAAGCAAAGAAACAAGGCATGAACCCTTATTCTGCACTGAATAAAAGGGTCAGCTTTAATAATTTCTGCTCAAGAAGGAAAAACTCCTATTATTTTCTGCTTCTTTAGCCTGGCTGAAGCAAAATGCATCCTGAGCTTTCTTAGACAGCTTTTCATTTTCTCACTCTGTACTTGTTTCCTGAGTATGACACCAAATTTCACATTTGAACACCGATTTTCTTGGTTAGTGGTTAGACCTAGAAATTTTCCAAGTTACTCAAGCTGAAGAACTTCTCTAAATAGTTCTCACTACTGTTTGCACTTAGAAGTTCTAATTTTTTTGCATTTCTCTAAGTAATTTTCAAAATTCGTTCAGTTCAGAAGGTTTTTTCACTCCCAGGGTAAGGCACTACATTTAGTGAAATGCAACTGTTTGCTTTTCATTTCTGTGGCAGAGAATTCAGCCCCAGTTCTAGGAACATCTACATCAGCTTCCTATGAGGTGGTAAATTCAGAGCTGACTCAACAAAACTCATACAGACAAGATTAACTGTGATTTCACTGAGCTGAAGGAAGGCACTGAGCTCTGCCTTCCTAAACAGAAGCATCTACCCAGCCCATGAAGGTAAAAAGATGCAGAAAGGTGCCTTCTAACATGCAGCAGAAAGATTTCCAATGGTGATCGTCAACCATGGGAAGTTCCCTTAGCAATATAAAAGCCAAAGGTGGGATGGGAATGGTGGGATGTGCCAAACTGAGCATTGAAACTTGTTCACATCCATCTCTCTGGATTTTAGATGCCTCTAATAAAGGGGATGTGACCTATTTAAATAGTCCCTAGATTTCAGGAAGAAGACTTGAGGGCTCATCTAGTCCATGCCTGGACAAGCTTCATCACTACCTCTGCTAAGGCTCTTACCTTGTCCCCTTCTCCATCATCATTCCTCAGACAGCTTCAATTTATTTGGTACTTTCTTTTGGAAAATGTTTTCTAGGTCCCTTTTTCGTTCCCACTTCTGCTCCATGCTTTTCTCAGTGTGCAGTGCCCACAAGCAGGGGCAGCATCCTACCCATGGCTCCACTGTCACAGCACAAAACAAGGGATTTCTTTGCATGTGCTGTACAGCTCAGAGTTAGATTTAAGTTTTTCATGTGTGACATTGCTAGCTGGTCTCCATCATCCAGGGAACTGCTGGAAATACTGAATGAGCAAAGACTCACCTGGGCACCACCTTTCAGTGCACCCTTCTCTTCTGGCAGTTGATCAGTGCCTCTCAATACACTCTTGAATTTGACACAGTTTTGAACCATTTTAAAGGCACGTTCTTTCCAGGGATTTTCCCATAAATTTCATACGCACCTCATAGTTCATCTAGGTAACATTTCAATAACATTACAGAAAATATAAAAAATTGTTACTGAAATCAAGCACAGAAATGGTGCCTTGAGAAAGAGCTCACTGCAGGAGCTGTCTTAAGACTTGTGCACTTTACAGGATTAAATATACTTGATTCACTATAACTTCCTGGTAATAAAAAGAAGAGAAGGAGCAAATATGACCATGCAACTATACACTTCATTTCTAGTTCCTCAATTTTTTTTAATTTTTTTTTTTTTTTGCTCAGGCCAAGGGAATGATTGCAAATAAGAATGGGAAGGAAGTTATCTGTACTATTCAGCTGTATTTTCATGGGGAAATATTAAGGAACCCAGTCTGGGCATTGGTGTGTTGAGGACATTGTGGCAGTGCTCACTACATGGAAACTAAATGTATCCAAGAGTTTTTCATGTTCCTCCCATATTTATCTCACAACTCAGCATCAAAGAAAGGAATAGTTAATATGAGCCATGATGACCCATATCCAAGATGTTTGGCAGAAAAGACTGTTCTCAGTCACTAAACAATCAATTTAAATTCTATTTCCAAACTCAGGATGGATTTTCAGGTTGGATTTGCCTCATCCAGCTGGGACTATCTAAAAGACGTGTTGTGCTGGTTTAACAGTTGTGCGCAGATGGAAGGAAAAGAAGATAAGAGTGACTCATCTGGTGGATGTAGATGTTCAAAAGAGGAGGTGAATCACTCTTTAGATGCCCTTATTGACTCTCCACTGACTCAAGGGGGAACCCTGACAACTGTACTGACCATACAACTCTCTCTTGAGCTGAACCCTGTGGACATGGAGAAGATGTTCCATCTAAGGTGTGGAATTTGTGTGCCTCCTCTCAGCTCCATCTCACTTTTATGGGAAATCAAAACTGTTTAAAACCTGTTTGACCTCTATAGATAATTAGGTTGGATGAAAATTTTCTGATGACAATTTTGAGGACATGGGCTTCCCCAAACCTCTGCCCTGCAGCAGAACTGGATGCTGCTGTGGAAGTTGGGAAGGGACCTTGTGGGTGCACAATGTGAGTTCACAACCACCATTACTGTAATTTTAAGGATGTACAAGCAATATGCTGATTAACAGAGTTTGGGTAGCTGCTAGAGCCACCCTCACACCCTCCCTGGGAAGGCCCACATGAAATGTTATTTCCTTGAATAGAGGGCATAATGTAAAAGTGATTCACAGCAGAAAAGTTGAATAAAACACAAAGCTTGCTTATATCAGTGAGTTACATGGATGTTTACAACTGCTTTGAATGGGAAGGGCTGCAATAAAATCACGGTGTTGAGAGACCAGTTTAAGGAAAGGAGGACACTCCTCCAGAGCAGATGAGTTTATGCAGAGTTTTTAAAGCACTTACAGGGTTTCAAAATGCCCTTGTTAAACCTAGACCTAAGAAGGATCTAGCTGTCTTTGTGGTTTACTCCCTGGAAACTCCATTTCTGTACTTGTGGTCTTGTGAATAAAAATAATCTTTATAATCTTGTCTGTGGTGGCCTGAGCTACGTGACAAGCTCTTTTCCTCCCAGCTCTCTGCTGAAACAGAGGACTTACCTGAGCAGCAAAACTCTGCTGATCAATGGAGAAAAGTCAAGGAGCAACAGATATCCCAGCACCTTCTTTTCCTCCTACATCTTCCTTAATTCTCAAAATGTCTTAGTTCTTTTTTTCCTCCACCACTTCCCAGATACCCACTGAGTTTTTGCAGCACCTCCCTTCTTTTTTGCCTCATTCTCTTGCTAACACCTCATGTTAATCATCTAAATTATAATGCTAGTTATGTTGGGATATTTTTTCTCATAACCCCCAGTTTTATCTGTGCCTGGATGTCTTTCTCCCTTGCTGGGTCTCTCTATTCTCACTCTCCCCTTCTCTACCTCGCCCTACTTTGGGTCTGTTCTGTGCAGAATCTGCATTTTTTTTTTTTCTTAGAATCATTTGGCAAACTGATTTCCCAAAACTGATCTGGCTAATTCCTCTCACAAACCATAACCGTTTTTTCTGACCTTTAAGAGGTGTAAATGCTGAGTTACAGTTTTTTTTCATGCCATCTGTTTTTGTAGCCATGAGCCACCTGAAGTTACCACTCCTTCCATTACAACTGACCGTACTTTCCATTCATTCCTAGATAAAAACTCACCTTTTATGATAAAATCTTTGTGGCTGTTACCTGTGCTGAGGTTTGCTACCTGAAAGCAAATGGCTGCATGAAAGATTGAGCTGGAGGACTGCAGGAAACATCCCTCATCTCTGTGTCCATCAGTAAAATAGCTTCGGGATTAAATAGTTAGACCAAGCAAGAAATTGAAGCAGATGTTGGCAAGCAAATCTCTTCACCTCAAAAGAACAAACCTCATATTTAGTAAGGAAAGGATAAAATTTCTTTTTGGGAATTCTTTCCAGGCAACATAATAAATGTTTTACCAGCCCAGATGACTGCAGGGTTCAGGCAGTTATGTATCTCCAGACATCTTGGTAAAAGGTGGAGGATTGAGGTCTAAGACTTTCAGACAGATTTTTCAGGAGTGAAATTCTCTAAGTCCTTCTGATGGCTTTGGCATGAGCTTTTCCTATTACACTGTTAAATATGGAAGATGATTTGATCCTAAACAAAGGCAGTAAATATCTGTGGAGCATGAAGCAGCCCCAGGGTGAACAGAACATTTTACCCACAGCAGTTGCTTCAGAAAACATCCTTCTTCTCCATGCCCTGTTGCATTTGGATTTGAGAAGTAATCTCCTGGCACAACCTTGCAGCTGGCAAAGCCTGCAGGAGGATTTGTCACCTGCATCACAAAGCTGCACAAAATCTCTCATGGAAAGAGCAAAGGGAGCTTTATCAGGAGAAAGGTGGCAGACTGATGGATGCAGCCATAGCAGCAGTTAAAAATGTATTGCATATATTCTTTAGGTTGCCTGTTAAGAAGGTTTAATTCCTTGAGGATTTATAGAGGACAAATAAATGCCCAGCATGTAATAATCATGATAGAATACCGCAGATAGTTTAAGTCTGGTTTTTTTCTATAGTCTATCCCAATAAATTCTCTACTCACTAAAAGGAAATTATTTCTGTGGAAATGGCTGAAGAAAAACTACATAAAATGTGATATTTCCTTGGTAATTTCCAGTTTTTCACTGGCATTTGGAAGAATTTCAGCATGTCACACCCAGACAATTTAGGAGCAAGGGAACCCTTTTCCAAACCTCCCAGCCTCATCCTCATGTTTTTTTGTTTGGTTTTATTTTTTTAATCAAGCTGTCCATCCTTCAGAAGCTCAGCTGTAATTCAGAGAAATTGCACACATGCTTCCATCAAAAACAAATGCAGTGTGGCTTTATCCTCATTAACAGAAGACCTCTGAAAAGCTAAAAGGATAAGCCATGGAACCTTTTTTTTATTTTGCAGGTAGAGCCCACAGATATTGCCTGAGAGATCCATTGTCATGTACTAGACATCTATTCAACACCTATAGTCCCTCTCTAATACCTGTCCAGCCTCAGAGTTGGGGCTGAGTGCCTGAACAAACCTATTAAAGCCCCCTCCTACTTCTACTGACCTCAGCTGTAGTGAAATGTGAAAGAGCTCTGGAGCCAGGAGCTCTGATGTGTCAAACCACTTCCTACGCACGGTGGCACGCTCCTCCACACCGAGCACTGAGTTTGGTTTCCTGGATAACAGACTAATACCTGAACAGAAAGCAGCCTTTGTTCTTCCCCCTGGAGCCAGCAAAACCATGATTTGCTGACCGAAGCCCTCACTGCACACATGGGTGTTGCTCCCAGGCAGGATCAGGTATGACAGATGCCTCCTCAGGCATTAATCATCTCCTTGGCTTGGTTGGCAACAGCTCATCACTTCTGAGAAACTTCACCATCCTCGGAGGTGTGGAGAAAAGATGTGGACAAGTCCCATGAAGCTCAAGTGGCTTTTGATGTGGCTCTTGTTTGGATTCATCAAGGGGGAGCAGCCAGGTAAAAGATTCTTTTTGGCATTTGGGGAAGGAAAATCTTATTCAGGTTTTTTGGTAGCTGTTATAGGGTGTTCTCAACATCCTGACTCCTTTCAGCAGAGGAAGGATGTTAAGGAGCTTAAGGAATTTATTATTTTAAGGAAATGAGAGAAATGGGTTCTGTGCCCACAAACTGGCAACTGGCAGAAAATCCAGAGCTTTAGAGGATATTTTTTGTCTGACTAATGTATGTATCCTCCAACCCATCATTGGAACAGTGGGCAGATCAAAGCAGCCTGAGGCAGCCCTTCGAATTTCCTTTTTCCATTTTGCTTGTAACTTCAGGAAACAAAAATAGACACTAAAATGCCAGTACCTCTGTAGGTAAAATTGATGGCAATGCTATTAGCTAAAAAATACCATCCATAAATTTGCTATGGGTTTTATGGATATGAAATATTTTTTCAGCCATGCCTCTCAATCAGCAGTGCCTATAAACTGTGAATGGAGACAGCTATTCCAATTCAGCATAATCTTACACATTTATAAATGGTGACATTGCTTATTTGGCTTATTTATCATGACAAGTGTGTGCATTGAGAAATGGTCTGCTGACGCATTGGTGTATTTAAATTTAAACTGCTTTGTTTGAAGGCAGGAAAAGAAATAATCTTCCATTCTCAAGAGCTCCATAAATGTGATATTTCCTTCTGTGTCTGATGATGGTGTCCAGGCTGAGAGGTATGAACAGGCATAGCCTAAGGCAGGTTCTCAGATATGCTGGTAACTGCAGATGGATCATCTTTAACAGGGGTGGGAATTTTCCTCAGGGCTGGCCATCCCAAGGGAAGAGTTGCTAATGACTGAGCTCATGAATGCTGGAAGGACCTTCACAAACGTTGAAGCCCCAGGTAATTTTATTCTCATTATTTGGCCAGTAAATGCTGCCCCTTCTCCTTCATGGGGCATTTTCACTGCCAGATGAGGCACCAGAGCCCACGGGAAGTTTTTGGTGCTGTGTGCAGGAGCAGCCAGAAATGTGTCAGTGGGATCAGTTCTGGGATGAGTCAGATTCCCCATACCACACTTTCTTTATTACTCTGCCTGGAACATGTTGTGAAATTTCTTGCTGGCAAGTCTCGTTTATCAGAAATCTTTCTGGTTTTTTGGAAAAAAAAATTGGGGGGATGTCAGAGCAGTTGCATTTTGTGCTATTTGATGTAATTTTATTCACCATTGAATGAATAAATGCACAGCATTGCATTCTCCACTGTATCTCTAAGGTCTTCTTTCCTCAGCTTCCTGTGCTTATTCTCAATGTCTCTCCCAATGTTTAAACATAATATTTTTATATACATTTGTAATTTCTCCCTGCAAATAATATGCTAAGGTAGAAACATCACCTTTTACCAATTTAAGGGGTTTTAATCATGGAGATACTTAAGGCATTGTGGCTGTAAGACCTGTTGGTTTTAATTCCTTAGGGGAATCAACAAGGAGACCTGGGGACAGACATAAGCAAAGCAAAGGGAAAGGGGCTGAGTCAAAAGTGGTCAAAAATCAACCAGGTTTCAGCACATATAGTGCTTTTTAAATTATTTTGCCTCATTATTTTCAGCTTGTCCCAGCACTGCAAGTTCAGTTTTGTAAATAGATCCAGCCCTAGATGGTATTTGTCAAAATGCACTATCAGGAATAAATATAATTAGAGGGAAAAGGAAATAAAAAGCAGTTATTTTATAGAATAATTTCACTGATAGTTCTCAAAGTGTTTTGAGAGAGCAAAGTCCTGGGGACTGGGGAAGTTAAGGCATGGGATGACTATTCATTGAATAAAAATTAAACTACACCTTAGTGCTAAAAAGAAGAGAAATGCTGAAGAGAAATTTCACAGGAGATGGTTTTCCTGTGAAAAGCATCACATTTATCTCCTTTATTCTGCACAGAGCAGTGCCTGGAAGCTGCAGGCATGAGTGAAGCCTGAAGTGAGGGTCAAACACAAGGTAAAAGCTGAGCTGCACTCCTACAACCTTTCCATCTTGCTGTTCATCATACAGGGATACACTGGATAGATTTGCAACTTAAACCTGAAAAGGGTTAAAGCTCATAAAAGAAAGAAAATTGATTCAAGTGAATTTCATTCGCACAAGATGGGTACCAGCTCTCAGTCATTTAAATGGGAGGAATTTCTTACCCATTATAATTGCATATTAGTGCTGGCCCCCATGGATTTGAAGTGCAATGCAGAATACATTAAAGTTGTCAAATGTGGACAAGTGCTTCTTGTAAGGTCAACTAGAGAGCAAATACTTTTATAAACCTTTCAGCTACAGCGGCCCTCAGCAACAAAGGGCTCAGTATACAGCTGCGATTTAAAAAATGTAAAAAAATGTTTAACAAGTGTGATCCTACTGAGCAAAAGCAGCTATTACAGGCAGAAGTCCTGCAGTACCTGCTTTTTCGACTGGAGGAATTGTTTATCCATCTCATCAGAGGCGAGATATTATGTCCTTTTTCCTTTTATTGCAGAAAATAATCCACTCTTTATCTACTTCTTGAAGGCCACTGCTTGTGACTTTGCTCACTGTTACCCTCAGAGTGTTGTTATTTTGCTCTCTGTACCCTCTCGATGTTCAGCTTTGTCAGCCCTGTTTCTCTTGTTGCATTAATGCTATCTTCAAAGCCCAGCTCCTGGATATTTTCTACTCACAGATTCCATTCCCTGACCGTGGTCCTGAATTTTGGAACAACGTGGCTCACTGAGTCTGTGCTGCATCTCCTTCAATGCTTCCCCAAAATCCACATTTCCAAAGTCCTTCCATAACTTTCCTCGCTTGACTCTCTGTTCCTCAGCCCTGCCAAGGGAGCAGAACTCTGTCATCTGCTGCTTTTTCTTGATGTTCTTCCTTTTTTTAAGTGTGAGCCCTCACATAAAGAGTATATAATCCTCTCTATATGGAAAAATACTTCATTCATGACATCAGAAGAATCATTGCCAGGTGCAGAATATTTCCATCTCACTCTTGAGATCTTCAGGGCAAAGCTCCATGATCATGCTAAGTCCCTAAGTCAGGTGAGATGAGTCCTTAGGGCACATTTGAAATCAAAATTTCCTCACTAGACCTTTTTTTTTCCCACTTTCCCAAGACTGGGACACACACCTGTCAGACCATTCAGTTTTTTTCAGAGAGGATATCCTCTACTGCCCTTTCAGCCCTACAAACTGCAAGGCTGAGAAAGTTCCAGACAAAGGCAAGAATCTGTATCTCTGCTGGTTTTTGTTTCCTTTTACATGAAAATATCAAAGAAATGTGTGTTACTGAGGTTGTCTATTTAAGCAAAAAATGTCACACACCAAAACAAAGCTTTCACCTGTGAAATTCTCAAAACTTTGCTCTGTGTTCTGCTACAAAACCACGTGCTGTGGTTGCACTCAGAGAGTCTGAGCTCTGTGGCTTTACCACGGAACCAAGGATGTTACAAACACCCAGAAACAAAAACAAGTGTTCCCCTTTCTTCACATAGTACACTTTCTACACAGCACACTTTTCCCAGGATAGTTTTCCTCCCTCTTTCCTAATATTCTCTCTTCTAATTCCACATTTTGAGTCCCAGTCCTCATCCCAGCCTCCCTGCTAGGGCAGGTGTGAGATCTATCAGTGCATCAGGTAAACCACTCTGATTATCAGTGTGAGCATGCAAGAACGTTCTGCCACCACTGCAGCTGATAAAAAGAAAGAAGCACCTTAAAGCTTTGCTTTGGAGAAGGCAAATGGGGTGTGTGCTGTGATCTAGTGAGGTTTGCCCAATTCCACTTATCACAGAAGGGGCTAAGAAGGCACATTCCTGAAGGGAAAATATACTCAGCATGAGAAAGCTTAGTCCACTGTGCAGCCTGAGAAAGTCCACTGTGCAGCCTGCTCTAGCCTTGCTGTATATGGATTTTTTTTTTTTTTTTTTGCATTAGATTCCACTGCCTAGGTCAATGGCAAACAGCTGGTCAGCAGGATTAAGCCAAGAGGTAAAAGTGCATTTCTCCCAAACCATTTTTTATGGTCCTAGAGCTCCTAGCAGTTCATATTCCACTTTATTTTACACTGATTTTCAAACAGAGACGTCTGGTACAGCAAACGCAGCAGGGACTGAACTGCCAGATCCTTAGAACAGGATATTCTTCTTCTCCACTGCTGGGAATATACAAACCCACCTCCATCCCCCTAAAGCTGGTCTCTCCTCCATTGCTGTTTGTATTAAAACTTGTGCCTGGACATTTTATCTGCACTGTATTTCTGTCACTTACACTGCAGACTCACTACTACTCAAATTATTTTTTAAGGTATTCTCTCTATAATCTAAGATACAGCTAATTATAATCTCACAGGCAAATTACAATTTACAAGTTGAGGTCTGTACCCCAACCCCACATCTGTGGTCTATTCCCATCTTACAAATTCACATAAGCAATAAATGACATAATATGAGAAAGAATCATGCAGAGGTGAGGCTTGCTTGTTAAAGGATCCTTTGGGAATAAGTTTTGAAGTTAGAAAAAGTTCATTACCATTTCAGTCCTGTTGTCGGTATCGGTTCCTTCACTTTGCCTGTATCAGTTTCATCTTCATGCACCGTTTAGAGAGCCCAGTTTCACACAGCACATAAATCCCCAGGGCTAATTTAGCTTTTCAGGCACAGCTGGGAAACTATCTTCATTTTAGCCTGGTTTCATTTGTTGCTGTCTCTGGGAAGAAGTGCTCTTCATCTCTGAACAAAGCAGGTGTGTGTGCAATGCCTCGTTTCTTCCACTGCTTCTGCCCAAAACTTCAGAGCATCCAGTTTCCTACCAATCCCATCCTACTGCCTTTTTAGTAAGGGGAAAATCATCCTTTTTTTGCACGTTGCTGCTTTAAGTTGACATCAGAATAATGTTAGCGCTGGTGACACACAGCCACGTGACAGGGGAAGTTCTGACTTTAGGTTATTGTGGCGTGACTCACTGTCTGTGTTTTACCTAGCACTAAAAATACATGTTAGGAATTTTCCCCACTCCCTCCTTGTGGACTGAAGGTGTTGTTTCAAAGCCTCATCTACCACTGCTCTGCCAACTCAGATGTGGAAGAGAAACAGGAGGGAGGGTTTCATGAAGCATGGTACTGCCAGCACACCCACCAAGAGCAGTTTTGTGGTTGGGTGAGTAACATACTCGAGTGGGAAACGTGAGGGAGGAAACCTGAAAGAACTGATGTTGATTTAGATGAGGGGTTTCTTTCCCTCCAGTATCTCCTGTGTGATATATGACAGCTCGTGTGGAAATCCCAAATACCCTGAGACATCTCAAATGGCATCAGACATCCCAGCTCACACCTACCTGTTGGCTCAGATGACAAGGCTTGCAGGTCTCAAAAAACTTTTCAAACTTAATTTAGGGTGCACTCCAGCAGAACCAATAATAACTTTTTAATTTTTATGTTTCATGGCTGTCTTTTGTGTCAACACACAAGTCTCCTTCTAATTCCGAGGGTTTCTCTCCATCCACTCCATTACAATAATTGAAACCACCTCCAGAATTTCCACAAATGCTGTAGGCACCAAAAATACATGAATATGGGGAGAAACAGAAATTCCCATCTGCCTTAGGAGAGCTAAATGTTCTCATAATTATGCAACTGACAGAAGGTCTAAATCCCTGTGAACAAAATTACCAACCTTTCTGGCCCATTTAGGACCTCTAAGTGCAGAGAAATGGAGTCCCAGGACACTTTTGGGGTGGGGGAAATGAGAATAGTTGATAGAGGCTGATGGATTTTGTGAATGAAGGAAAGAGAGAACAGTGAACATCAGGATAGAAAGAGAAGGAAATAGTGGCACACAACACCTTGTCGTGGGCACGAAAAATTGGAATATTTTTTGCAGAGGGAAAATGAGAAGGCAAACAAAACATCAAGACATCTCAAGGTAATGTGAGGGCAATATTTCAAACCAGTAAAAGCAGGAGTGAAACCCTGGAGCAGCTGTGGAGGGATGCAGAATCCAGGGAAAGCTGGGATGTGTAAGACTAGATCACCACAGGCTGTGAGGCAGGTTATGCCCACATGTGCTGGCCTTTTAAGAGATTGATATTTTCGTATCAGACCAACTCAAACAAGTTGATAGACTAATTACCCACAAGGTGCAAAACAGCAAAAAAAAATCCCAAAAAAACCCCAAAACAAAGGTAATCTTCCCTGAAATTGTAAAAAGTCAGAAATCTAGTGAAGGAAAAAATCTTGCCATTCCCTGCTCCCTGGATACTTTACATCCCTTGGCTACTTTACCACTCACACAGCAAAGATGTTGATTTTTTTAGAGGCAAACCATGCAATTTCCTTGGGCACAAAGATGGAATGAAGTTTTAAGCACAATTCACTCCAGAGGTCAGTATGGTCCAGACCTCACTAGGTCTGTGTCCTCTCTGCAGTCTTCCCAAACTATTCCAGGAGGTGCCATGACAGGAAACCAAAAAAAAGACTTGGAGATGCTGGAACAGGTCCAGAGAAGGGCAGTGGAGCTGGGAAAGGGTCTGGAGCACAAGTCTGATGAGGAGAGGCTGAGGGATCTGGGGGAGCTCAGCCTGGAGAAAAGGAGGCTCAGGGATGACCTTTTCACCCCCTACAACTGCCTGGCAGGAGGGTGATGGGTTACATGCTGAGTGCATACTTTTTCTAGAAAGAAGAGTAAAAACCACATAAAGAGAAGCACTTCTGAAGGTATATAAGATACTTTGAGATAATTAAGAGCAATCGTGGCTAAGGGTATTTTGCAATATCCGTATTCATACATAGCTTTGCCCAGTGTGAGAACTGGTGCAACAATAAACCCAAAACCTGATGACTTTGATATCAAACACACTGGTGAGGAGCTCTGCTATGGGAGGAGAAGCCAGTGTTTTAAAAGGTTATGACGGTTGCAGAGAAGAAGGTTCTTGAGAATGGGAACAAAATATTTTAGCTGACAATGAAGCTGTTGAAAGTCAAAGGGAGGAAGGCACAAGGTCACAACGAGACCTGGGAAATTCATCTTCCAAAATTCATTCTGGATCAGAGAAAGGAATATGGTTGTAAAGAAGATACTGCAGTTATTTAGATGTGAGAAGACAAGAATTTGAGCAACGTGGATGAAATTAAAAGTCTGGATCCAAGGAAGGTTGTGGGAGATCCAGCTGCAATGTGGATGTTCACCATGTCCCAAGTGCACCATTTCTGCACAATCTCTGTTTGATGTGTGCAAGTTCAGAAGAACCCAACATCTGATCATCAATTAAAAGAATGTTTGCCCTTTATGATGGGTAGGTTAAATGTTTTGGGTTTTCTTAAGAAGAGACTAATGAGTTGTAGGTTTGAGTGCCTTGTGCTGAGATTCAGATCTGCGATCTGCTTCAAAGAGGCTTTTGAAGTCTTGAGGGAAACAAGCCTTTAGCTTTCAGGGAAAGTGAGAGTACATGATCTCAACTTGCTGCTGATCTGATAACTCTTTAATTTTAATCACCCTGACAGTCTGTGGTAAACCATGTGGTTAACTATTTAGGGTGCAGTCGCTTCTCTCAAAGCCACAGTCTGATTTGTAGTTTACATGGCGAATCCTTTGAGAGCACAAAGGGGATTAAAACACCCTTTATGCAGATTAGCTGTTAAACTGCTCACATGCTTTTTGTTGTTGCCTTCTTCAAACTTTGTGACTTTTTCTAAACAGCAAGACAACGTAAAGTAAAAAGGGCAGAAAATATCAAAGGGCTGGGAGTTGCAGGTTGAGTTGCTGTTGGTCTTTCAAGGAGAAGGCTCTTTGGGAGTCAAGGGCAGACACCAGATGATGAACAGCTATCAGGGACTCAAGGGCCTTTTGGAGTCATTCCTGCTGGTTGCTAAGGCTGCATTAATTATGGCTGCAGAAAATGTGAGGATATGATGGCTAAGAAGCTAAGAAGTGTCATTCCTGATAGAAATGTCACTCCTGATAGCTGTTACTGTTGTGCATAAAGGACCACGGATCGTGCACCCAAAGATCCAGACTGCCAGCCCTGGTACAACCAGGCTATCTAATCCTTTAATTTCTCAGCCTTTAGGCCTTAAATAATCATTAATTAGTGCCTTTATCACCTTCTGTGTCCCCAGCTCAGGTTGAGCAGGGTTTTCAAGTGCTCTGAAATGATCTAACTTAATTCATTCCAACTGATCGAGAAGTATATTTAGATATGATTTGCTGATGACACAACACTTCACGTCCTTGTTTTGGGACAAGTTATATTTAGGTTTGCAAACTTATTTCACAGTAAGCTGCCCTTTGGTGTCCTCAGACAGAACTGAGAGTTCTACACCCATTCCCAATGTTTGCTTATAGATGATTGCAACTTTTAATTGCTTACTTTTGCCTATTGTGCCTCACTCCATATAGACTGAGGGCTGCACACTCTGGTGCTGGTAGCTGCTCTCCAAAACAGTTGTGTACAGCTTCATTAAGAAAATATTGATAGTGTTTCATATTGTCCATCTGCTGGACATGTCTGGTATTGAGAACAGGGAAGTCCTTGATGCATAAAGTAAACTGCCAGGCTATCCTGATTGTCAGGCTTTCTATTTGCAGTGAAATGCCCACAACTTCCAAGGACTGAATTTGCTGATGTTACTGCTGAAATGTATCCACGAGGGACCAAACTGTACTATAAGTGTGACCCTGGATATGATAGAAATGCTGGTGTATACGCAGGAATTGAGTGTAAGAAGGAAGAGCAGGGTGCTGTTTGGAATTACCAACAATTTAAATGTAATGGTGAGTGAGTGTTGTTTTCTTTCTATACATAGAGGTGTTTCTCCAAAGTGTTACTTGGTATAAAACAAATCTGGGCATTAACAAAAGATATTTTTGTGCTTATTTTTCTGTGTTAGAACTTGAAATGCTTCTATCCAACCTCTAAAAGCTCTGGCACTTTTTTTCTGATATTTGTCCTGCTGTAACTCAACAAATGTAGCTTCTCCACAGACATGAAAAAATTGTTGTCAACGGCTCCCACAATGGAGTTAGAACTGACACAGAAGCCAGAAAGAGAACCCCAGAGGCAAGAAGACTTTTCAGAGTCCAAACAAAAAGGTAACTAAGAGCTCATTCAATACTGTAATGCTTTTCCTGCTGACTTCCATAGAAGTAGTGTAAAAATGGTGAGTAATATTTATTTTGCAGACAGAGGGAAAGAACTTATTTCTGTAATATCTTGGCTGAATAAGTGATATGGTGTAAGCAAATGGGTATTTTATATCCTAACAAGAATTAGAAAGGCTTGTCTATATTTTCTCAGAACACAAGATTTTCAAGAACAGAAGCAGTGTCCAAAATCTGTCAGCTTTAACCGTGTGCTGCCTTGTGCTCCCACAGATTTCTGTGGTCCTCCCAAGGCTATTCCACATGCCTCCGTAGGGCTGCCCAAACAGTATTACGTGGGACAAGTCTTACATTTCAAATGCCAGGCAGGTTATGATAAGAGACCTCCCACCTTTGGCAACAGGACATGCAAGAAGGAAAATGAGAAAATCTTCTGGACCCCCCTCGATATGATATGCACCAATGACAGCAGCCAGTGGCCAACACAGACTGTGGGGACAGGTAAGACGGTTGTGATTTCACCACAGCAATGTCCTGACCTGCTCACGTGGGCTTCCAGACTCCCCAACAGTTGTGGGGAGAGTGGAAGCTTCAAAAAAGTTTACTAAAGAAGCCCTGCCACTGAGGGGAAGAAAGAGCTCCCTTTCACAGAAAGGGCTTTAAATGAAGGCAAATCCTTCCTTAGCCTCAGATTTTTGTCAACAGTTTAAATTTAAGGAATCACTCTGCCCTGCAAGTTCTATTGATGGCATATCAGATGTATTTATATAGAAATGAATTGTTTATTAAGACTAATGAACATGAGGTAACAGACAAAAGATCTTCATCAGAATTACTTATTACACAGTATAAAACAAAAAGAACTACAAGTAGATTATAGTATAACATAAAACAGTGCACTGTATCAAGATACCTATATTTAAGCCAACAAAAGAAATAGTAGTGATTAGGAGTCAAATGGAACTTACCACTGAAACTATGATAATGTAGACAGATTCCTTCACTTAATTCCCTGGGAAGTAACTATAAAATAGGTGTCCCTACTCATGGGAGAAACTTCACACATTTCCAGGAAAGTGTGCAGATTTCTGCTTTGTGAAAGTTTGCTGTGGCTTTTATAGCTGTAAAATGAATGGCTGTCAGGGAGAAATTCAGCCTATTTTGCCATTCCAGCCCTTGTGACCATACCAGACCACTGCACACACTGTTTCAGCCTCAGCCCAGGACTTTCTCCCCTATTTCAAAGATCTAGTTCCCTGTGGTTCCTGGTTCAGGATGTTCCCAGTACAGAAGTCACAATTTGCTGTCTGGTCTTTCCTTTTCCATCATGACACTATTGAAAACTTCACTTGATGCTATCAGGATAAAAGCACTTCTTGCTGTGATGGATATAACCCATCAACAAACTAGTCCCAAAAAATAATACAGCCTATTGAAATTACATATATTAAAAAAACTACAAATATTTTTTAATTTTTAAATTTGGATTGTGAAAAACATGGGACTGGATAACAGAAGAAGCCCCCTCAGCGTTTAATTCAACAAAACAGTAATTCCAGTTTCCTGCAAAATTCTCTTGTTCCTCAGCAAGGTCAGGTCCTTGCAAATAGAGCACCAAATATTTATTCCTCTAAAGTGTTGCCTTTGTATTTGTTATGATGTGATGTCTGTAATGAGGCTGGAACTTTCTCAGTTCTCCTTCAGCATTCAGCACAAAGAAATTTATCAGGAAACCACTATTACAAGGATGTCTTGTTAAAAATCTGTCCATATCGCATACTGGGGCAAGTTCAGAGCTTCCTTTTCAGGATAATAGAGAAATTCAATTACTATCTTGCACCAGGGAAGTTTTAGTTTACATTTCTGGGCAAAACCATGTCTTGGTTGAAACCATGTTTCCAAGAACTAACTTGACAGCTTGAAAGTCATCCTTCCAGTCTCATATGAAGTAAAGATCTTAGATGGATCCCATTCCAGTTCACTTCATGCCCACTATTAACAGGTATCAGGTCAGCAGATATGTTGGTATCCAGGCTGGAAAGATCTACTGATGGCCAAGAAACAAACATGGCATTTTTAAAGTGTTCTGTGCAGAGGGTGAGCTGTCAGACTCTGCTTTGGTGCTGGAATGAGCTGGCCCTTTGCCTGACTCTGACCTCATCACTGCTCTGGTGTTCTTCATCAGAAGAGCAAATTGATACAAAAATCAAGAATTTCTCTCTCTTCGTAGGTTTGACTCTTCTGTCCTCTTCTTCCTCATCAGAGGCACAGCCAGTGACAGGTATGCTGTTTTATTAAAGACTTCATCACCAAGTGCACTTAGTTGGTCTTTCAGTTTATTCTATTCCAAAGAGGTTCATTTCTGTTAGAAGAGCAACTAAATACACTGCAAGACAGATCTATATCCATGTATTGTGTGAGAAGTCAGTAAAGACAGTATAAACAGACTCTTTAAGCACTTAAGCCTTTATAAAGAAGTTTTCAAAGATTTGAAAGGAACGTGAAAAAAAAACAGATCAACCAAAAGTCTGGATTTTAAATGAAGTAATTTTCATATTCTTCTCTGAGATTTTCTGCGAATCCAACAAATCACTTCAACTGGAAAAAAGAAAAAAAAAAGATAAATAAAAAGAAAAAAGGTAAACATTTAAATGCTAAGTTTCTTTCATATTTTCAAAGGAATAAAAAAATATGGGCAAATAGAACATTTCTTCACTTCTAAACCAGTGCATTTAGATCAGTCTGAAGAGATTTTCTTCTCCCCCTTCACCATTTTCCACTCAGCCATTAGCTGATGAAATAGAAATTGTGTCTTGCTGTACATATGTTCAAGACTTTGCACAAGGGTCATTGATTCCAGTTGGAGTCTGTCAAAACCTGTGGTGCACATTATGGTGAGAAGGAATAATGTAGTGAGCTGAAGGAAGGGAAGGAGGAGTTTTGCAAACTACTCCAGAGACCACAAAATCAGTAGTCCCTTGTTATTTGACTGTGGTCATTTTTTATTTGCCCAGATTCCCTCTGGCTGGGTCCTGAGAGCAATGGGGAGACATGGAAAAATTCCTGTCTCCAGGCAGAGGGGCAAGATGAGACCTTATCCCTAATCTTGCCTGTTTCTCCCAGCCGGGGTAAATGCAATAATTAAGATAACTCCAGGTGCTAACCATATTGACTTTCATGTTTTACAGCTATCTGGTTTGTTCTGCTTATCATTCCCACTGCCTTTATGTGACTCACTAAGCAGACCATAAGGTAAGTGGGACAGAATGGAGAAAATGTGAAATCTAACAAAAAAATCACTAGAGGTGGAAGAGTTATCAACTGGATCAGCCTCTCCCTATTGCTCTGCCTAGATTTCTGGACATCTTCTTTGGTGTTAAATATGACCCTGGATTTTGGGATTGTCTGATTCAGCCATTAAACACCAGCACAAGAAAAGGAGGAATCAGAGCTTTTGAAACAAAAAAAAAATTTAAAAATCCCAGAACAAGTTGCCCAGAGAGGTTGTGGACTTCTTATCCCTGGAAGTGTCCAAGGCCAGGTTGAATAGCGCTTGGAGCAACCTGGGATAGTGGAACATCCCCATGGCAGGGGGATGGAATGAGATGGGCTTTAAGATCCCTTCCAACCCAAATCGTTCTGTGATTCTGTAATTCTAAAAAGCAGTCTTTGTCCCAGCCATTGTGGAACTGAGAATGGCAGTTCAAATAATGGGTGGGAGATTAATTCTGTGGGGAAATAGAGGTTAATTATGCAAATATATTGTTTCAGATAGATTATGCAATCAGTCTTTTTCTCTCTGGCCAAATTGTGGGAAGTCTGGGGGAGCATCTGCCACCACAACCACGTAATTCTGTTTCCTTCATCCCCCTGATTTCAGAGTTGTGTCATGACAACTTTATACTTCAGATTTATTTCAGTCTGGCCTCCTCCCTGTTTCTGTTACTACACTGAGATGCACCAAGCCCATTCCTGTTCACAGGCTCCCCAGCCTAGTTAAGCCAAGATGTCCTTATTTAACATTTGGGAATTCTCTTCTCCTCTCTCTTTGCTAATCCTTGTGCCTGTTTCTCTTCCTGTTCCTTACTAATTACTCACACTTCTTAGCTGAATGGGGATTTTTCTTGAAAAGTGAGAAGGGAGGATCTCATGAAATCACATCAAAAGTAGGCTTTTGTCAATTTGTGGCTGGATAAAGCCATATGAAGTGTAAACAGTGCTTTGAAACATGCTTTAGTGAAGATAGTCAGCCATGGTGCAGCTTGCCTGGACCATTGTAGGATTTCTGAAAATATGCTTTGTGAAAAAGTGTCAAGAATAATCTACATTATACTGGCTCTGTGGTGGAACAAAAGTGAAATAGCCAATGCCAGATGAAATAGTAACTGACAAATGAAAGAGTAACTGAGATCCTAAATGGTGTCTTCTGCAAAAAATACTCTGTTGTTTCTCATAGTAAATGTAGAAGAATCCATTGAAAATCTGCTTTGTTCCTACCTGTAGTAAAGTCTTTTTCTTGTTATAGGGAAGACTTGTCAGGGAATTGTGGCATTCAGATGCAAACTCCTGAAATTAATGACCTGTCATAGAAGAAACCAGACTGTACCAGCGACTCCATGACCAGCAGTGGCAAATGAAGAGGAAGTCTGGACACTCAAATCCAATGTATGAAGGAGGCAGAAGATGTCACAGCTGAACTCTTATGGGGACAGCATGACTTTCCACCTTCAGAGTGCTGGTAGGAGGTCTGCACCCCATCACTGACAGATGGGGAAAGAGCCCTGCCTGAAGCTGCTTCCCAAACCCACTTCTCCTCCTCCTACCATGCAGCAGGTGTATTTCTAATATAACTGCAGCCCCTCCCAAGCCACCAGGAGTACATATGGACCATTCTCCCAAGCACATCAATTGTTGCCACCAATATTACAGCCCACGCTACCCTCCCCACAAACAGAGCAGCTTTGCTGGACGCCTGATGTCCCCCTGCCTCTTCCACACCCAGGTGGGTCTAGTGCAGGCACACTTTTCTCCTCAAATTGTTCCCCTTGGAAATTAAACTCCTTCACCCCCTGCACTGCAGCTGAAAATGACTGGACTCCCTTATGGTTCACTATATGCATGCATTCCTCATCACTGCCCTCTTCCCAATTATTTTGTATTAGTGCTTTTTGTGACAGTTCCTACATCATTCCTCCAGCTCAGACAAGGATGCTGCAGATAGTGGCAGTTTAATTTGACAGCTCCTTTCGTAGCTGCAGAGTGTGAGAGAGCCCAGCACAAAGGCATCTGAGGACAGGCTCAAACACACATAATACTTGACATATTCTTGTATTGTTGGGAATTTGTGAGGTCTGGATATTCTTCTGCCTTGTTTTACCCACGCTCAGCTGGGTAAAATGGTTTCAGCTGACTGAATGCAAATATCTGTGTCTGAGGCAGGCAGTGGGGAGGAACAAGTCCCTTTGGAGAGCAGTTCATCCTACCCTATTGCCTATAATAATAATAATAATAATAATAAAAATCTATTGCATATAATATATATATTATTATGTATGTGAATATGTATTTATTTATACACACACACACAGAGATATAGCTATTTATGTATATATACAGGTCAAATGACTCAGGGTCATGACCTGCTTCTTTGCATTGACTTTAACAATGCCCAGATTGACCAGAATAACTACAGATGCTTACATGGCATATGACAAAAGACAAATGGGATAGATCCCTGCCTTATAATTCAGAAGACATGAGGAGGTTTTGGTCTAGTTTTCTATTTCAAGGTAGAGTGTATGTGTCATTGCTTTACTGGTTAGTATTCCTGTTGAGTTATTCTGACTCTATAGCCTTGATGTTTATATTTACCATGGCTTTTTTTATTCCTGTTGGAATAAGACTTATTCGTACCATGTATCTTATCCTGTGAACCCTCAGTAAGTTCATGGATAACGTCAAGTATGCTGGGAATGTTCATCTGCTGGAAGGTAGGAAGGGTCTGCAGAAGGATCTGGACAGGCTGGATCAATGGTGGGAGGCCAAAGGAATGAGGTGCAACAAGACCAAGTGCTGGGTGCTGCTTTTCAGCCACAATAACCCCAGAAAGTGCTACAGGATGGGGCAAAGTGGCTGGAAAGTGTCCCAGTGGGAAAGGACCAGGAGTGCTGGTGACAGCAGCTGAACATGCCGAGGTGGCCAAGAAGGCCAATGGCATCATGGCTTGTAACAGCACTAGTGTGGCCAGCAGGACATGGGCAGGAATTGTCCCCCTGTACTTGGCACAGGTGAAGTCACACCTCGACTCCTGTGACCATTTTCAGGCCCCTCAGTTCAAGAAGGACATTGAGGTGCTGGAGTGAGTCAGGAGAAGGACAATGAAGCTAATGAAGAGTCTGCTGGGCAAGTCCTGTGAGGAGTGGCTGAGGGAGCTGGGTTTGCCTATCCCAGAAAAAAAAGGCTCAGGAGAGACTTTGTGGCTCTTTGCAACTCTGGTGAGGGTCTGTCACTTCTCCCAGGCCAACAGCGACAGGATGAGAGGACACAGTCTCGAGCTACACCAGGGGAGGTTCAAATTGGACTTCATGAACAATTTATTCACCAAAAGGGTTGTTAAGCATTGGAATGGGCTGCCCAGGGAGGTGTGGAATCATCATCCCTGAAAGTGTTCAAGAAATGACTGGACATGGCACAAGGTGGTCAAAGATTGGACTCAGTCATTTTGGAGGTCTTTTCCAACCTAACTGATTTTGTGACTCTGTGGCATGGCCCTTCACTCTGAATTGAAAGGAGTATTTGAAGAGAAAAGTGCAGGCAGAAAGGGTAAACAGGAAGCCACTTCCTCTTCAGATGTCCCTTTTCTTCTGAGAAGGTCTGCAGGCTTGGATGGCATGAAAGGAGACAAACCCTGAAGAGGTCAGTGTTGTTGGAAGTGAGGGGATTATCCATTCACACAGGCAGTGGATATTCAAAGAGAAACTCTCAATTTGACAGTGCTGTCCCTTAGATTACTCTGAAACATGAAAACACAACTTGGTTTTAAAAGAGGGCTTTTATGTTCAATTTGAAAGTACCTGTTAGTTTAGTATGTGCTTTGCAAACAGAGATGTGTTCTAAGACTAGTTCTCAGATTTCCATTTTATGAGTTTACCTGCCGTACAATGCTTTCATATAGAAAATTCTGGCACCACCAATGACACTGAGAAATCTTTACATGCATTATGTTAGGAGCACTCCTGTTGAGTAGGAGCTGTGTCCTGTAATGATCTGTGATACTCACTGCAGTTCATGGGGCTAAAGATGGGCAGTTTGGATTCTCTGTCTGCAGCCATATTCCAGGGTACACACTGAGACAGCTGGGGGTGTTCAACCTGGAGAACAGATGACTCCATAGATACCTTGGAGCCACTTCCAGTGCCTACAGGTGCTCCAGGAGAGCTAGAGAGGGACTTTGGACATGGACATGAAGTGACAGGACATGGGGAAATGGCTTCTCACTGCCAGAGGGCAGGATTAGATGTTAGGAATATACTGAATAGGTTTGGTGGTTATTGTATACAGGGAGAGTAACTCCGCAGGATCCCATCCAGGTACACAACAGATAAGCAGTTCCTCAGAAATCAAAGGAGGTTTAATCTTACAAAACTTTCAGTAGGTGTAGCCTTTGTATCCAGAGGCTAAGATGGTTAAGCAAACATCTAATATTCACCTAATTTCTTAATCTGACTTTGGATGTGAAAATAACATGTGAAAATAAACATTTGGGTTTTGATAAATTTAACTTCCCATTCTTCTAATAGCTCCCAGCAAGATAAAGCACTTAGATTAGTGAAAATAGTAAATTTTTACCTTTTTCTAGATTAGCATTTAATTTAAGACAGAAAATCTCCAGCAGGACCTCCTATGAGACTCGGGAATGACGCTCATGTCTTTGGTCATCATTTCCCAGAAAAAAGCCTCTCCCTGCAGGGTGAGATGAAGAGAAATGTATTTTCCCTGAATGAGCAGCTGGAGATTGGCCTGGCAGCACCACAAACACAACGTGTTTTATCCAGAACCATACACAGTACATTTGCTGCCTACATGAGAGAGATCTGGTAGCTCCCATGTGTCCAATCCAGCAGATGGGGATGGCATCTCCTTTGCCCAGGGGATGGCAAAGCACCAGGAAGCAGTTCCCAGGCTGCCTTCCCAATGAGCAGCCAAAGATACTCCTGGGTGGACCAAAGGAGTTTTGCCCAGCATAGGCCAGGTTATGCCATTGTCTTAATTTTCTTGGTTCCTTCTCTTCCAGAACATCATTTGACAACTGGTTCATTTAATGCAATCTGAACCCTTGTTGTTATTGGAAAAAGGCTGAGCAAGCTGCATTATCCAACACTTAGCAGTGAAGTGAGTTTAACTCCCAGCATCTCTTCAAAGCTTCCATCAAAAATAATTTTTCTTTAGTGTCTAAAATCCTTGTGATACCCTGGAGCCCAGAGCTGTCCCCAAAGAGGTACAGACACAGAGCAAACTGAAAAATTGCCCTGCTATGTCAGTGCAGCTGCATCTTCCCAGGGAACAGAGATGCTTCCCACCCCACTGTGGGCATGGGCCAGCTCTGGGCTCAGCAAAGGGCTGCAACCCTATTCCCCATTCACCCCAGACTCAGCAGAAAACAGAGGCAATCCCAGATGAAAGGTGCCTGGCTGCATGCCTGTGGAGCTGGGGCAGCCCTCTGCTCAGCTGCAAGCTGGGCTGCTGTGAGAAGCACCTCTAATACCTGTGAGAAGGCAGCAGTCAGGCTGATCATTT
>VWZU01008661.1:0-10729 GCA_013397095.1 Sterrhoptilus dennistouni
GTTCAGGGAGAAAAAGGCAAGCTCAAGGTGTGCTCCTTGGTGAGGGGGAAGTAGGGGTAGTTTTAGCCTACTACTTGAGTGACAGCTCTGAAGACCCACAGAGCATGCATTCATTCCTTCTGTACCTTCTGCCTTGCTTTCCAAGGTGGATGCCCAGCTGCAGGTTGTACATAAGCTGGAGGAAAAGCAACACTGCAGAGCAGTATTGGAACAGGAGAGGATGAGTTGGGTCTGTGAACACAGGCCCTGGAAATGAACAAACGCAAGGTGAGAGGCCCCTTCATTTCCTCTTGGGTTGTGAGGTGGAGCTGCTGCCTTGTGGGAGGCATAGAAGGCTCTGAGCTTTCACTGGTATTACAGAACCCGGTATTCCCTGGTTTTGGATGAGTGTGTCAGAAGCTGAGGATCCTGAGAGAATTATGATTAAAGTACTAGTACTGACATTTTCCTTTGATAAGGAGAAGGTGGTCATACATGTTTCTGTGAAACCTATGGTGAAAAAAGAGACAGCAGCCAGATGAAGTTAACTGTGGTCAAAGCTTTTGTAGGAAAGATGGGATAAGCAAAAGGAAAGTAGAGTTGGGGAATGTGAACACTTTTAACAAATTCCTAAAATCAAAAAAGTAGATGTGTTACCAGTAAAATAAGACTTAAGTCTTATGGCTGATGCTGCCTTCATTGTTAAGTTTTAGTAGAAATGCAGAAATTACATCAAAACAGGCAGAAAGGAAAGCAGGAATATCACTATGAAGGGGAGCTGGGGTGAAGTCAGCAGCGTCACCTGTGCTCAATACAACGATTTGTGGTATTTAAGGGCATTTGGTTATGTCTTGGGTTATGAAACCAAAAATGTGTATTCTGTTTCATCTGTTGAAAGCAGCTGGGGAGCCATTTTTCTTTATCTCTTGGAGTAACTCCAGGATGGGGAGGGCGGCAGATGCCTTCTGATAATGGCTCAGCTGTTAAAACCAGGTGGGGCAGTGTTTCATATCTCTTTCACTTCTGTTAATGGACCATTAAGGCTCACCAATGGCACAACACATTACATCATCCCATTGGGAGATGCTCCCCCCAGTAGTGGGGGAGCCAAGCATTCCTACCAAGATAAAAACTGAGATGTAGAAACACCAGGCATCCTGTTCTCCACTGGATTTCCAGAGGCAGATCGGGCCCTTCTCGCCATCACTGGACCCTTTTCCTGCAGGATCATCTCTCCCCCACCAGAACCACATCTGCCGCTCCAGGAGGACTTATTTTGGACTGCTTCCAACACCCTGACCAACTGCGTGTCCGGTTGTATTTCAGACTCTGTCAGGGGTTCTAGGATTTTTTGTTTCCTTGTTTTTTGTACTACTACATTTGTACTGTTAATATTCCTAGTAAAGAACTGTTATTCCTATTCCCAGATCTTTATCTGAAAACCCTTAATTGAAGAAGGACTTAAACTTCAATGAACTCATGGTCCTGAAGATGACTGGGCATCCCAACCTGGTCAACTGTTTAGATAGGTGAGTTGTTGTGCTTTTGTCCCATGGATGTTTGTTTACGTACTACAAACACTCCAGCTAAAAACCCACTTTGGTCACTGGCAGAAAAGAGAGCTGTTAACCTTATTGGTTAATTATTATTGCCCTGCTCATCTCCAATGGATGGGAGGAGAGTGCATCTTGCCTGCATGAGCCTTCCCTGGCACGTGTGGTTTGCAAACTGTTCAATAACCCGGATCAGTCGTATCGAAGTAAATCAGTAGCCTGTAATTTTACTGCCACCATGTTGTTTTGGGGCTTGATTTTTTCCAAGTGTCTTCTTAGGTGCGGATAAACTAAAGGAGCATTTGCCTTGGATTGCGTCCCCTCTTTTCCATGGCTTTGCATGCCAGGAAGACTAGGAGCCTTTTTTCCCCAGAAACATGGCAGCTTGACAAGTCTTTTATCTGGCCTGTTACTAAACTGCATTTTTCACTTGCTGGCCATCTAAGACATCTCCTTTTCCACAGCTGTGCCTTTCTCCTTGGACAGATTGCAAACACTGCAGAGCCTAGAGGCAATGTCATTCCTTTTCTTCTGTCCTTGTCGCAGAGGCACCTGGAAACAAGAATCAACCATGAAACCAAGGTAGCCATGCACGTTTATGTCCATGCCCTTGTTTCCTCCTTTCAGCTACATTGTGGATAAGCAGTTCTGGCTGGTTATGGAGTACGTGGATGGAGGCACCCTGAGTGATATCATCAGCAAGACCTGGCTGTCTGAAGAGGAGATGGCAGCCATCAGTCGAGAGGTCAGCAATGCCATCTGTGCTTCCCGGGGCTTGGGCAGGATTATCGAGGAATCTGGGGCTCAGAACTGGAGTGATTCCATGTGCCAGGTTTTGTTTCTGTAGTGCTGGTACGCTATGGGCAAGCAAGAGCATCCCAAGTGAACTGCCTGCCAGGGCCTCTGCACTCACTGTACTCTCTTCCTGTACTCTCACCTCCTGCTGTTGTATTCTCGCTCTCTCTCTTGTAGTTGTATCTGCTGTTCTCCACTTTACCTGTCTAAAAGCTGATGGGAACTGCCCCAGGCTTCCTGCCAGGTTGTGTGGCAGAGGCAGAAATGCAGGACCCAGTGCCACGTGGCTGTCCCTGCTGGGAAGGAAGGTGCCATCCAGCCCAGGAGGGGCAGGGCATGGAAAGGCAGGCACTGTTCTGTGTCCCTGTGGAAATCAGCACAGTGCCTGTCTTTCAAAGAGAGGGACCCATGAGAGTCATTGGAGTTTCCTGAAAGGAAGAAACCCCAGGGACAAAAAGCACCATTTCTAGAGCCCTGGCAGGGCAAAAGTCTTCCCAAAAGATGAAGACCCCAGAATAAACAGACCAGTGAGATTCTGGGCCGGGTTTGCCTACGATGGCGAGGTCCTCCTGTGAAGTTGTAGGTGTAGATTGTCCTGTTGGTCCTGTTTCTGGGTCTTTCGAGGAACCAGAGGGACCCTGATTGAGCCTGTGAAGCACTCAGATTGGAAAGTCATGGTTCATTGATTTTTGGGGTTTGTTTTATTTTTTTTTCCTGTGGACAGCATCCATTTGTAATATCAGCAGAACCAGTTGTTGAGGTTTGAAAGCAAAACGAATGAGAGGCTCCAAGTCAGAAATATAATTTAATAAGAAAAAAAAAGGTAAAAAGGTAAAAATAAAATAAATGCAATAACACAAAGGACCACTGACAGAGTCAGAATAAACCTGAACAGGATGGTGGAAGCAGTCCAGATGAGATGGTCTTCCTGAAGCAGTGATCCTGTAGAAAGGTCTGGTAGCTCTGGTCCTCTGGGAATCCAGTAGGTAAGGGCTGCTTGTNATTAAACAGAGATAACTCCTGGAGGGAGTTACCTGTGAGTCATGGGCAAGGTGTTGATGGGCCATTAGCAGAAGATGGCGCTACACTAGAGTACTGCCCCGCTTGGTTTCAACAGTTCATGAAGATGGTGATAGAATAAATACTTTGTGTACATCCCACACTACAACCCAGGACACCAGTGTTCACCCTGGCACTGCTCATCACGACACTGAAGGAGGAGGAGGAGGAGAAGGAGGTAGAGAAATTAATGTGACAACATGGTTATCTCCATAACCAGCTTAGAGTAGGCTTCTAGAGTAGCAGTTTAGAGTAGGATTAGAGAGTAGGATCATAAGGTTATAAAGTTTCTGAGACTTAAGCTCATCTGGAAGTTCCTTTCTTTCTGACTCTGTCAATAAGCTCAGCATTTCCCTTGGACTTGTCAGTTGTCGCTTAAAGGTACAAAGTGACATTTACAGCTTCTTTGATGTGCCTTCAAAGTGGGCAAGGCTCTTCTCCAGTCATCCCCTCTAGACCACAGTGCCTTTGGAATAGGGCCCACCGGCCACAGGATTTTGCACACCTGTGGTACTTCTATTTGAGGCAGAAAGGGCAGTGGCATTTACAGGCAAAACCAAAGGAGGCGTGGGGCAGCCAAAAGATCCTGTGCAGATGCAGTTCTTCAGCCGTGACTCAAGAGCCTTTGGGTTCCTGCCACTTGGATTTGTATCCCTAAGTGCAATCTGGCTGCAGGAGAGTCTTGCTCAACTGAGAGATCAAAAAGATGACTGAGGGTGCTCTGAAAGGTCTCCTCTGGAGCAGAGCTGTCAGCGACTGTGAGGTGAGAGCGGGCTCAGCCTTGCCCAGGGCGGAGGCCCATGGCAGAGCCCGGAGCAGCATGAGCCCGGGCAGGGGCAGGCTGGAAGAAATGTCTGTGCTCAGCTTGAAGAATCTCATTAAGAACAGCCTCAACTGCACTAGACTTGCTGCTGCAGTCTTGGTTTGTATTTCAATTCTATAGAGCCTTCACAGTGTTCTAACTAAACAGGTGCCCCGAGGGATACACATCGCTGGTGTGCAGCCACTGCACCACCCGCCTCAAGCAGATCCATCCTTGTTTTCATCACCTCACAGTCGCTAGGTCTCCTGCCTGGACCAAACCAGTTGTGATGCTTCTTTATGCTAAACAAAGTCCATCTGCACAGGAAATGCTTTTGACCCTCTTTTGAAAAAAAATTAAAAAATAAAAGATGTTTTTTAAAAAATTCAACCCCTGGAGTTTCTTCCTATTTTCACCTCTTTGAATTGCCTCGACATCAAAATACTGCCAGCAAACGTTCCAAACCGGCTGGTATAGGGTTGTGTGCACAGACCAAAGGTGACACACCGTGTCGTTTCCCGGATGTCTGTTAATGTCCACTTAAACAGACGGCTGAGGGAGGGGGCTCTGCTTGCCCCGCGTGGCTCCGGGGCTGGGGCTGCGCCGGCCAGGGGCCACAGATGGCGCTGGGAGACACAGCCCCATCCCCAGCTGCCACCTTGTCCGTGGCTGCCTCAGCCTTGGCCTCCATCTTGTGCGTGGCTGCCTCTGCTCTCTGCCCTCCATCTTGTGCACCAGCCTGGTCCAGCTCTGAAGCGAACGTGTTGCTGCTTTGTTGGCAGTCAGGGTCAGCACCAGCCACGCCAGTACCAGCTCAAGGAACAAGGGGCTTTTACCGTAGTGCAAAGTAGCCAAGAAGTACCAAAAGATAAGCTAAGCAATGCACCTGATTCTTTACTATAGAAGGCTGCCTGTAGGGATTAAGAAAGGTACGTCGCCAGTTACTCTAATACTTGACCATCACCCTGACACACTTGTCAGAGGGAGAGCCCCTGTCACACGAAACAGTGGGGGAGGCACTCCCAGTAACTGGGGATTCCTTGGCGGTTCGCCCACCCGCAGGCGAGGCCACCGACTTTGCTGGGAGAGGCCCCAGATTTTATCCTGTTGAATAAACAAGCTACCATAACTTCTAGTGCAGGAACATCCGGGTTCATCCTCCTCTTGGCCAGGGCTCAGCGAGGAACCAAGGCAGTTTGCTCTCACCATACATCTTCAAGCAAGACCAGACAGAGAGATGTGATTCTGTGGCCTTGTCTGGCTTCTAAGTGTGGAAAGGTAAACACCTGTTTCACTAACAAGCAGATTCATATATCATAGTGATAACAGTAATGCTATTTTGTTTATGAACAAATGTAAATGTTTGGTTGGAAGGGTAATCTGGAGCTTAGCTTTGGCTTAGGGCCTGTTGTTCAGTCCTAAATACTTCACTAGAATTGTCCTTTTACAGGCAGTGATCCTGTCCCCTTGGCCACAAGGGTGTCTTCAGCTGGTCCCACAGGGACTGCCAACGCTCTGGTTGTGCAGAACTCCTTGCGAGTGGAGTCATCGGTCTCTTGGGTGAGCAGATTCTCTGTCACAGAGTCCAAAATTTTGCTCTGGGATTCACCAAGGTAATAATAGGAAAGGGGTTCTGCAGCTCTGATATGGACATTGTCCTGCTGGGGGGCTTTGCGGTGAGTCTGAAACACAGCAGCTCTCTGGCCATATGGGGCTGCTGGCAAAGCTGGCTGCTGCCTACTCAAGGCTCAGGTGGGCACCTGAGCCGCCTCGCTGCACGGCAAAAATCATCTCAATGCTCATGGCATCCCTGGATGCCTGGTCTCAGTGGGAGTCCCACTGGCAGTGTCAGAGCGGTGGCTCCTTGGGATCAGTGCTGGCAGTGCTGGCCCTGGCCCTGGCCCTGGCCCCGGCCCTGGCAGTGCTGGCCCTTGCGACGGGGTGGCTGTTCACCCAAGTGCTGCCGGCACTGGTCAGCCCTGACTCCGCCACAACACGGGGGCCTTTTAGCCTGCCACGTGGGACCATAGCTATGGCGTGAGCGAAAGGAGAGACGGGACTTTTCAGGCTTCAACCACAGAGGGATTTATTCCTGAGGGCCGGTGCTCCGAAGAGACACCAGACCCTTGAGTGCGGTCTCTTTTAACAGGGGGTGTTACACAAGGGGTGGGTAGAGCAAGGACCAATCACAGGGGTAAGGGGAGTGGCTCAACACATATCAATCATANAGCTCCAGATTCCATCCAATCACCCTGGGCCTAGCCTAGAAGTTTCTAGTCAGGGGAGAGGCCTGCGTGTGATGGACAGAACCAGGAGTTACATAACCAAATGATTGACATAAAATGAACTTTGGGTAAACAACTTGGGGATGAACCAAGGGAGGGAACGAGAGGGGGGGAGCAGGGAAAAACCATTTCATAACTGTCATAACATTAATATCTTAAAACAGTATAAATAACATAAGAGGAATCATTGGAATCCGCCCACGCACCTCCACAGGCCCTGGCCCTGGCCCTGGCAGTGCTGACCCTGGCCCTGGCCCTGGCCCTGGCAGTGCTGGCCCTGCTTCCACGCACACACGGGAATGGGAACTACTGCCTGACATTTTTTGAGCTGCGCCGCTGCCGTTGCTGCTGCTGCTGCTGAAGACACCTTGATGAATGGATTAGTGGGATTGTGGGCCATACTAGCCTGTGATAGCAAGGTCCTGGACATGAAGGCAGAGGTGCAGAGTGTCCTGCCAGTCCTATTTCGGCATGTTTCTGGAAACCAGGGAATCTGGCTGGATCCTGTGAGGCGCTGAGTTTGCAAAGTAATGGTTCCATTGTTACTGTTGTTTGTTGCTGCTGTTGTTGTTGTTGTTATTGTTGTTTTCCCTTTGTGCTGCATCCCTATTTGATGCTAGCCGAGCCTCTGTCCAGATGGGCATCTGAGATCATTGCAGTGAAGCAATGCAAGGAGTTCAGGAGGTGGTGACGACCATTTCAGGATGACTCTCTCCAGTTCAAGCCCTGAGTGGGACTCAGAATAAAAACTCTTATCAAACCTCAACTCCATTGGAAGGTTCCCTTCCTTGTCACCCTGGGAATAAGCTCTACATTAACTTTCTGGATTGTCCGTTGTTTTTTCAAGATGGAAAGTCCTCTTCATGGTGGTTTTGACACGGTTAGGAATCAGGGAAGGTTCTCCTTCTGAGGCCAAAATGATTTCTGCTTTTATATTTCCTTCATATATATTCCTAGCTCTGTAGACTATTGTTGTATAGTTCTATAGTTCCTGGGTAACTTCAGTACTTTTCCTCCTATGATGGACAGAAAGACAAAACACGTTCCAAGGGCTCCTATCCTATCTTGCCTCCTCTGGGAGCCAAGCTTAAAACAGCTTCTCAAGACACTTTCTCGTAAACTAACTAGAGCCAATACAGTAATACAGCTAGGAGCAAGAAAGAGAGGCTCCAGAGGAGGTAGAAGCAAAGTGGGGATATTTCCTCATTACTTGTGCTTCTAATTGGGAATTCTTGTCAATTATGCTCATTTTCCAAACTTAGAAACCACATTCACCCTAGGTGGGGTGGGCCTTTTTCCATGTCTGCCCCTGGAGGCCTCCAGTTAAAGACCAGATTTGATATTACCTCGCATACTAATGTTGTCTCGAAAGTGTGTTGTTTTATTTCTCAATCATTAGGGCCCCGCTTCCTCCACACTGCGGTGCCTTTGGCATACGGCCCACCAGTCGTCATTTGCACAGCTGTGGCACTTCTACATGAGGCAGAAAGAGCATTTCCAGCCAAAAGCCCATGAGGAGTGGGGCAGCCAGAACATCCTGTGCAGATACAGGCCTGCAGCTCAAGAGGGTTTTGGGTCCTGCCTGGCGGGTGCGTCCCTTCTGTGATTGCCCCTCTTCCCGGGTGCCCATGGAGAGCAGGTACAGCGAGGGCTCTGCAAGGGGAATGGAACAGGTTGGTGATGTCTGCTGGCAAGAGAGTGCAGTGGAAAACGTTGGGAGAATGTTTGACTGTAACAAACCGTGAATTCCTTAAGCTTCACCAGACAGGTCTTAGTCCTGTATTCCCTCAAAGCAGTGATTAGGGTGTGCAAGTGGATATCTTAGGCTTGGGAATAAAGAGAGTGGGCCTGCTGAAAAGAGAGCTTCAATGTATTCAAGGGGAAGAAATGCGTTTTTGGAGGCTCTTGACCATCAAAGGAGAATTGGAGGCATGAGATGTTTCCCAAATGACCACCAGTGACTTTTAAGCGACCTCTATTCTGATGCAATTAGTTTTGTGGAAGTGATTTAAAGATGTGAAACTATTACCAGGAGAGTGGGGTGATGCCTCTGAGCGCCATCCCGCTGTAGTGTCTGTCACAGCCACTCTGAAGGACATTTCCTGGTATCTTGAATCTCAACTGCTGCCCTGGACGATGGAACTAGTCCTTTGGCCTTTTGCCAGCAGCCGTCCAAATGGATTCCTGCTAGCCTCTTCCTGCTCTCCTTGTTTCTTGAGGTGTTTTTTACAGTGGAACATGGTGACCCAGATGGAGGATGGAAACAGGCTGTCTGTAGCCCTTGTAAATCTGTTCTTTCCCTTTCCTCGCAGCTGATGACCCTTGGCTAACAGGGACAAGCTGTAGTCTCTGACGGCTTTGTTCTCTTTGACTTGAGGTGGAAGTGTTGACATCTCACCGGACAGCCTGCAAAGGCTTCCAGCAAATGACTGGCAAGGAGGAGCCCCAAGATCAGCATGAGGCACAGGAACGGTCTCCACCAGAAATGCTGCAGGCTGAGCATGACCTGAAGGCGGTGGAGGAACAGAGCGCTCAGTGGGAGGAGGTAGAACATTGGAACAAGGAGATGCAAGTGTGTCTGCAGCCCTTGGAGGGGGAAAAGAGTCCTTGGGAGGATGTGGAATGGTCATTGTGGCAGTCATCCTTCAGAAAATCCATGAAAATGGAACATGAGTCTGGCCATGGACTCCAGTAAAACCAGGCTTTGGCTTTGACCCATCCAGTCAAAGACAAGTGGACATCAGAAAAATCCATTTTAAGAGCCCTGCATGTGACAGGCTGACAGCATCTTCCGAAGGGCCTACCTTTGGAATGGGATCTCCGGGTAATCTGTGCCAGCCACCTTTCTGAAACAAACTCATTCCTTCTCCCAGATCTACACAGGCTCCTTCCCCAAACCTGCAGCAGCAGCAGCAGCAGCAGCAGCAGCAGCAGCAGCAGCAGCAGCATTGTGTCAAGGACCCTTGGCTCCCCAAGCTGAGAAGGGGAGCCCGGGCACTTGGTTCATCTCCAGCACTGACACAGCTGCTGCTCAGCACCAGCAGATCCAGGATGACTCCCTGGAGCTCCTGAGTACGTCTTGTGTATGTTGTGTCTGAGGGACAGTGCATTGTGTGCACGTGTCAGCGCAGCTGTACCAAATGTTCCTCCTCAGTTTGAGATCACAGGGACAGTTAGGATTCCCCATAGGAACTTCTGTAGAGAATCAGTCTCTGCTGGCCGTCTGTGCTTCAGAGCAGTCTGTCTGTCTGGTTGTCGTCGTTGTTACCCAGCTGACCACAAAGGGTTCAGAGCCCCACGCAATGGGGCTGCCTTTTGTGTCTCCTGGAAGCTGGCATCTCTGCTTTGAAGTGAGCTTCTTGAATTTTGTTTCCCTCAGGGAGAATTGTGAGCACAAAATATCCCAGGATGAAGTACACCAAACTCAAAAGGATCGGCAGCGGGTGAGTCCGACCGCAAAATCATGGGCCGGGTGTTTTCCTGGTGGAATATCTATCAAGTCTGAAGTCAGGCAAGCTGCAAATGTGTTCAGACACTGAGGATAGATTGTCCCATCTCTCAGTACCAGTCAGAACTTGGGAGCCTGGCCAGAAGGCATTAGCAAAGACATCTCCACGCTGCCAAGCTCTTGCCTGCAACAAGGAACAGGACCTGATTGATCTCCTGGTAGATCTCTCAAGTGTGGGACAGCTCCCAGTTAATGTCCGTAGCATTTTTGTGCATCTCTAAATCAGCTGGCCACAAGAATAGAAGGAGAAGAATCTTGCTTGCCTGAAAGAGAAACCTACTCCCTGACAGCTGTGAGATAACAGCTCTCAGGAACATTTCTTTCCAAGAGTTTGCTGCAGGAAATACTCTGTGGTCAGGAGTTGAACTGCACAGTTTAGAAACTGAAACCCAAGAAGAAAGAAGCTGCTCTCTTGATGAATTTTACTATGTCACTGACAGGTTTCTACAGGAACTCTGCCTTGCCTCTCTGGGNCAGCTGTGAGATAACAGCTCTCAGGAACATTTCTTTCCAAGAGTTTGCTGCAGGAAATACTCTGTGGTCAGGAGTTGAACTGCACAGTTTAGAAACTGAAACCCAAGAAGAAAGAAGCTGCTCTCTTGATGAATTTTACTATGTCACTGACAGGTTTCTACAGGAACTCTGCCTTGCCTCTCTGGGTTGGCAGGACAACAGTTGATTACTCCATTTTAACTAAACTGACACTGAATTGCAAGAGGACTTCAGAGAGTCCATTTTCAAATGTGCA
>VWZU01008669.1:4837-22319 GCA_013397095.1 Sterrhoptilus dennistouni
CCCCCGGGCGCTGCTCGGCCCCCGCGGCCTGGAGGGGGATAAACCCCCGAAAAACACCTGCCCGGGGCAGGGCTGGAGTGCCCATCCCGGCAGGGATTTAACAGCCGCCTGGATGTGGAACTGGCGCACATGGATCAACGGCTGCGCTGGGGTGGGGCTGGACTCGGTGACGATCCCAGTTTTCCCCCCGGATTCTGTGATTCGAAACCAATCCCGGCCCTTCTCTGGCCCTGGCAGTTACCTACCCTCTCCCCCTGGAGCAGTGCTGTGGTGCAGGATTTCCAGTGGAGAATAAACAGGACAGCCCGGGTGTTGCACCATCTCTTATCTCAGCCGAGCCCTGAGCGGGGCCGGGCAGCAGCTGGTGGGTGGCAGAAACTGCTCCTGTCATAAAAAGGACTCGAAAGTGTTTGTGAGGTGCTTTAGGAGAAACTCTGCTGCCTGCCAGGTAACAGCAGCCACCCTCAGCACCACAAAGCCATGAGCAAATGAAGAAAATAACGAGGATATGAAACAATTCTCATATTTCCCAATATGTGGGAGAAAGACAGCCCTGCACACTTGAAGTTTATCAACAACTCAGAGCCCCTGGCAGGGCCCAAAGGGCCTCCAGGAGAGCTGGGGAGGGACTGGGGACAAGGCCTGGAGGGACAGGACACAGGGAATGGCTCCCAGTGCCCCAGGGCAGGGCTGGATGGGATCTTGGGCAGGAATTGTTCCCTGGCAGGGTGGGCAGGCCCTGGCACAGGTGCCCAGAGCAGCCCCTGGATCCCTGGCAGTGCCCAAGGCCAGGCTGGACACTGGGGTTGGAGCAGCCTGGGACAGTGGGAGGTGTCCCTGTCCATGGCAGGGGGTGGATTAGGGTGACCCTTAAAAGCCCCTGCTCACTCACACCAGCTGTGATTTCACGATTTCATAGAGCCAAGACCTGGTGTCTGCTCACAGCCACCACCACAGCAACAGTCCCCAAAGCATTTCAGGTGAAGGGAGGGAAAGAAAACAGCCAGAACTGGGTTTTGTCCTGATTTATTGCAGTTCCATCAGCGACATTCATTCATCAGATGCATTTTGCTCATTCCAACAACATTTGGACAGCATGGAGCAAACTGCCCCCTCAGAGCCCAGCTCAGCCCTGGGACTGAACCTGCTGCCCCAAAGAACTGCTCCTCCCACAGCATTATCTCCCCTCTCAGCCCACCCACCTCCACTGCTTCACATTCTCCTGATCTCCAAACACAATTCTCCACAGAGAGCTTTGGAATAAGTTTTGTTCCCCAGTGGGAGAAATCCTGAAGAGTTACCAGAGGGATCAGACAGTTACGAGGAGCCTGCAGAGACTCAGAGCCACATTAACTGTTCCTCTCCTGGAAGTGGAATAGAGCGTGCTCATTAGATAAAAATTACTGGCTGAGTAGATAAAAGGGATTGACAAAGGCCACAAATCCCCTCTCCAAGAAGGATTGGGTGTAGGATTTATTAGTGCATTGAAATGGCATCGCCAGGCACAGGACGCAGGGGCCACACTCCCAGTGCTGTTACTGGGGGTAAAGCTCCACGAGCATTGCGTGTCCCTGCAACAGAGACAGACAACACATCACAGAAATGCCTCATTAACAGAGATAGGACTAATTAATACAGACACACACCCAGGCTCCCAGGCACAGCATCAAGAATGAGCCACAGCAGCTGGATACAAACCCAGGGGTGCCCAGGTGGGCAAGAGCCCTCTGGCCCCTGGGCTGTGGCAGCTCTGGGGGGGCAGCAGGGCCAGGGCAGTGTCCTTGTCCCCTGTGCTGGCACTGCTGGGGCACCTCCAGTGCTGGGGCAGCTCTGGGCCCCTCCTGACAGGAGAGACCTGCAGGGGCTGGAGCTTGTCCAGGGCAGGGAATGGAGCTGGGGAAGGAATGGAGCCCCAGGAGAGGCTGAGGGAGCTGGGGAAGGGAATGGAGCCCCAGGAGGGGCTGAGGGAGCTGGGAAGGGAATGGAGCCCCAGGAGGGGCTGAGGGAGCTGGGAAGGGGCTGAGCCTGGAGAAAAGGAGGCTCAGGGGGGACCTTGTGGCTCTGCACAAGTCCCTGCCAGGAGGGGACAGCCAGNGGTCCAGGCCCTGCGCCCAGGGAACAGGGACAGGGCTGAGTGGTGATGGGGGGCAGCCAAAGGGAAGCTCTGAACACCCAGCATGCAGAGCTGGGGTAACCAGACAGGATTGCAGAGTCCCAGCAGGATCAGCCCTCTCCCAAGGACACAGGCCTTGGCACAGCACCATTACCTGCCCTCCTGCAGCACAGGCAGCGACCAGGCCGTACTGTCCCCCCTCCTTCTTCAGCCTGTGGGCAGCAGTGATGACCAGGCGGCAGCCGGTGGCCCCAAAGGGGTGTCCCAGGGACAGGGAGCCCCCCCAGTTGTTGAACTTGTCCAGGGGAGGGGCTCCAACCTGTGGGGACACAGAGGGACATGCTGAGGGACACATCCCATCATCACCTGGCTGGAAGGGAGTCATCCCACCTAATCCCAACCCCAAGCCTACAGAGGTCCAGGATGGCACATCCAGGCGGCTGATGAGGGGATAAAACCACTCCAAAGGAGTTCCTGCTTCACCTGCAGCCCCTCAGGGAAGCCCTGCACTGTTCTAAACACCCTCCTCTACAAGGATTGTGGCTCTGGATCTCCACCTCCTGCCGACCACGGGAATAGCATCCCAAAGAAATTTAATTTCCCAAAGAAACTGCATAAATTGGGTAACCCGAGCTCAAGGAGCATCACTGCTCCTCACAGGACACAGCCAGAGCCCAGCTGGGCAGCGCCACCACCAGCAGCTGCCAGGAGAGAGTCCAGAAACCCCAAAGTTGAACTGAACTGGAGAGAAAAGTGGGTCCAGATGAGGCCACAGAGCTGCTCCCAGGGCTGGAGCCCCTCTGCTCTGGAGCCAGGCTGGGAGAGCTGGGGGTCTCACCTGGAGAAGGCTCCAAGGAGAGCTCAGAGCCCCTTCCAGGGCCTAAAGGGGCTCCAGAAGAGCTGCAGAGGGGACAAGGACCCGGAGGGGCAGGACAAGGAGGAAAATGTCCTGACTGTGCCTTACCTTTGACTTCCTGCCCATGTAGTTCTGTGCAAACCAATCCGAGTCCATGGCTTTCAGGTTAGCCAGGATCTGCCCCTGCAAGGGAGGAGAGGGTGACATTGGTGATAACCCCAAGCAGGTGGCTGCAGGGAGCCATCCCAGATTTCCAGCACTTACAGCAAAAGCCTCGTGGAACTCAAACACATCGATGTCACTCAGGGAGAGCCCGGCCTTCTCCAGCACTTTGGGAGTGGCATAGGTGGGGCTGGAGGAGGGAAGACACACAAATCTTGCATCCGTGTTCCCTGTCAGCACCATCCCCCTTTTTCCAGAGTCACATCCTTCTCTCTGGGCTCATGGCCCAGCTCTGCCCATCCCCACAACTACTGCTGAGGTGCCCCAGCAATCCTGGAGTGTTCCTGCCACGGCTGCTCTCCCACCTGGTGAAGGCCTGAAGAGATGCAGCATCTCCTGAGGCACTTCCCAAAAACACANGCTGGAGCCCCTCTGCTCTGGAGCCAGGCTGGGAGAGCTGGGGGTCTCACCTGGAGAAGGCTCCAAGGAGAGCTCAGAGCCCCTTCCAGGGCCTAAAGGGGCTCCAGAAGAGCTGCAGAGGGGACAAGGACCCGGAGGGGCAGGACAAGGAGGAAAATGTCCTGACTGTGCCTTACCTTTGACTTCCTGCCCATGTAGTTCTGTGCAAACCAATCCGAGTCCATGGCTTTCAGGTTAGCCAGGATCTGCCCCTGCAAGGGAGGAGAGGGTGACATTGGTGATAACCCCAAGCAGGTGGCTGCAGGGAGCCATCCCAGATTTCCAGCACTTACAGCAAAAGCCTCGTGGAACTCAAACACATCGATGTCACTCAGGGAGAGCCCGGCCTTCTCCAGCACTTTGGGAGTGGCATAGGTGGGGCTGGAGGAGGGAAGACACACAAATCTTGCATCCGTGTTCCCTGTCAGCACCATCCCCCTTTTTCCAGAGTCACATCCTTCTCTCTGGGCTCATGGCCCAGCTCTGCCCATCCCCACAACTACTGCTGAGGTGCCCCAGCAATCCTGGAGTGTTCCTGCCACGGCTGCTCTCCCACCTGGTGAAGGCCTGAAGAGATGCAGCATCTCCTGAGGCACTTCCCAAAAACACAGCCTGGCTGTTGTGGGAGCAGGGGCTGTGGGGGGATGCTCTCCATCTCCACCTACCCCAGGAGCAGCTGGTCCTTGGGATCCTGGGACACGTAGACGAAATCCCTGTGCAGGAAAAGGGCTGTCAGTGCCAGGGAGAGGAGCAGGAAGAGGGAGCAGAGGCCGCTGGAGCAGCCCCTCCTACCTTAGGTAGGCCTTTGGTTTGTATCCCATGGCCAGGGCCTTCTCCTCAGACATGATGAGCATCGCCGACGCTCCGTCGGTCTGCAACGGGCAGGGAGAAGGGTGAGGGGTGAAGAACTGCACACCCTGAGCCCCACAGCCCTCACCAAGAGGGGACCTGAACATCCCCAGAGCCTCCAGGACACCCCACCATGACAGGGGCCAGAAGACAAGGCTGCTGCATTGAGTGGATGGAGGGATGGATGATCACTAGTGATGCCAGCACACACACGGCTGAAGCATTTCCTCACAGCCCACAATTCCCATAACCAGGCACAATTCCCCCTGGTTTCACCCAGGACAGAAGGGCCTAAAAGCTCTGCTAGGCCTGGGACAAGTTGGTTATGCCAAACACTCACTCAGCTGCCCTCCCAGTTCCATCCCAAAAATGAGAATAATTTCAGGCTGACACAAGCCACAGGCTCCCCACAAGACAAAAATGAGCATTGTGGGCTTGGCACATCAAACTACAGAATGGTTTGGTTTGGAAGAGACCTTAAATCACATCCAGTTCCACCCCCCTGCCATGGGCGGGAACACCTCCCATTACCCCAGGTTGCTCCAAGTGCTCAAAGTTTTTTTAGGTATTCTTCATGTATTTGTAGCTCTGTAGACTGTTAAAAGCTTAGGTATAACTTCCAGTGCTTTTCCAGCTTTCTTTCCCACAGTGAACAAACTCTTATCCATGCATTCCTAAAATATTGTTTAGTCTTGCCTGTTACTTCTCTGAGGACTTTTAATTTTGGACCCTGTTACCACAGACATGATAAAGGTAGGGTAGGAGACGGGGAGGAGCTGCCATGGGGCAGAAGCCAGGGAGGAAGTACTGGTTCTCTAATTGGACTACCTGCTCCTCTAATTGGACTACATTGCCTGGATATTTTAATTGCCCAATCTTGTATTAAATGGTACAAATCTAATTCAGGATGTGGATTTGCGCCATATTCTGTACCTGAAGGCTTTCAAGGAGAGGTTTGCTTTTATACTGTCATTCTAATGTTGTCTGGAAAAGTTTGTGTTCTATCTCCAGGCATCACAAACCCCAATGTCCAACCTGGCCTTGGGCACTGCCAGGCATCCAGGGGCAGCCACAGCTGCTCTGGGCACCCTGTGCCAGGGCCTGCCCACCCTGCCAGGGAACAATTCCTGCCCAAAATCCCATCCTGCCCTGCCCTCTGGCAGTGGAATGCCATTCCCTGTGTCCTGTCCCTCCAGAGCTGTGGCTGCCCCTGGATCCCTGGAAGTGTCCATGGCCAGGTTGGACAGGGCTTGGAGAAACTTAGGATAGTGGAAGGTGTCCCTGTCCATGACAGGGAGGTGGGACTGGATGAGATTTAAGGTCCCTTCCAACCCAAACCATTCCATGATTCTGTGAAGTTCAGACTAAACCTACTGACTTCAGTTGTGCAACGTGACCAATCCCATCCTGGGACAGAATCCCTCCATGAAGGATTGACCCTTGTGAAGCAGCTACAGAGAAGCAAACAGGTCAGACAAACTTCAGGGGCTTTGTGATGGACTTTAAAATGAAACAATCCAATACCCAAATTCACCAGATTACAATGGAGTTCCAAGTTACACCTGGAAAATCCAGCAACAGTCCATTTCACAAAGCTCATTCCCAGGTGATGCCAGCTAAGGGAGGCAGAGGGTCAGCTGTCCCCTCTGGCTGACAGTGCTGGGAACAGGAATTACCAGGAAGGAGGAGTTGGCTGCTGTGACTGTTCCATAGGGTTTGACAAAGGCTGGCTTCAGTTTCCCCATCTGCTCTATGGAGGACGGCCGGATCCCGTTATCTTTGGTGACTGTGTCTTTGCCTGGTGAAGGAAAAAAAAAGTACATTTAAACTACAGAAAACCAGCAAAGCACAAGAATTTCATCATCAGGACTCTGGGGAGGAAAAAAAAAATCAAAAGATTGTGGGGTTCAGGACAAGCATGAGGAGGGAAAAAAGGAAGATCTGTTGGTGGCATCAGGATACTTAACATGGCTAAAAATAGCACTTAAAAATTGAAGCTACCTCACTTTTCCTCAGAAGACAGCAAAAACAAAGTGCTGCCATCTGCTTACTGGAAGGAAAAATTGCCACATGGGAAACCCAGTTGAGAAAAGAATTTAAATTTAGGTTAAAAAGCCTAAATGGAGAGCTGAGCTTAAAATCAGTTTACATTTACGTGCTGAGTTTGAGGAATAAAGAGCACTGGGAAAACCCAAATATATCCATCTGCAACTATGCTAACTGCTAAGTAAGCCTGTTAAGAAAAGGTACCAACTGTATAAAAAAGAGCACATGGAACTGTGGATCTACAAGGCAAATTTCTCCAGGATATCAGTTAGAGTTCCCAAAAGATCAGGTATTGCAGCAAGGAGTGTCCCCTGGCTCCTGGGGGGTGAGGGGACATCTTAAAGGTCTCCCCAAACTGTTTCACTTCCCAGCAAGGAGTGTGAGGCCTGGTGAACTGGAACCTCTCACATTCCAGCTCTCCCCATCCAGCACCTGAGTTACCAGAGTGGGGTTTTGTTAGGCTTGTAGATGTTGTTGATATTCTGGGGTATAAAGGTGGTTTATTTTGCCTGGTGGAAGAGCAGGGGGATTCCACATCCAACTGTCCTGATTTTCCTTCCTCTGTCACCTCATTAGCACAGATGTGGGGTTGGCAAGAAAAAAAATTGAGATATGTGAAGGTATGACAGAGGGCAGGGTGATGAGATATTGGCAGATGAGATACTGGGAGGGAACTCTTAATTGTGAGGCTGAGGAGGGGCTGGGATGGAGTTCCCAGAGAAGCTGAGGCTGCCCTTGAATCCCTGGAAGTGTCCAAGGCCAAGCTGGATGGAGCTTGGAACACCCTGGAACAGTGGAAGGTATCAGAGCTGGAACTGGACCCTTTAATGTCCCTTCCCACCCAAACCACCCCGCAGTTCTGTGTGGGATGTTCTGATTCAGAAATCCCCTTTACAAACACATCCCTGCGCCAGCAGCTTTCCCTCCAAACAGATCCCTCTAAAACCCACCCAGACCCCCCAGAACTCCCTGGAGCAGCGAGCAGTGCTGGCTGTGGCACATGGGCACTGTCACCTGGCACTTTGAAGGGCACCACGTCCTGCAGCAGCCCCTCATCCTGGGCTTTCTTGGCCAGCGTGTGGGAGCGCAGGGCGTACTCGTCCTGCTCCAGGCGGGAGATGCCGAAGGCGGCGGCCAGGCGGTCGGCAGAGTGTCCCATGGTCTCGCTGGTGGAGAACTCTGCCACAGCTGGCAGCTGGCAGCCAGGGGAGGGAAAGGCAGCACAGGTTAGAGAAAAACAAACCCTCCTGGGAGCACACAGAGGTGTGTGGTCAGAGGGAGGCGCTTCCCTTCGTTAATTCGGAGCTGCGCGATTAACGCACGGCAACCGGACCACAACAGAGTCTGTCAAATGTGTCAGAGAAACCATCCCTTTCCAAATATTTGGGAAAAAACCAAGGTCCAGGCTGCTGCTTGTTGGGATGCAAATCCCTCTGGGCCCTATTTACAAAGTACTCAGAAATATAAGGGCTGAATTAAAACCTTCAGAGAAACTAAAATACATAAATCTACACAAACATGAAGCAGAAATGTAATTTTTAATTTTAAATAAGTAAAGAATATTTTAAGTGCCTTAAGCAAATAAAGAGCCTGCATTAGTTAATTAAGAAAAAGCTCTAAAGCTTAGTTTGAAGTTCAGTAGCAACGTTAACTAAGCCCTAGACATAACAAAAAACATAAAGTAGCATTGCTACCACTCCTAGATAGAACAGATAGAACTATTTATGTAGAATTTGTGTAAGAAATTACTCCAAGGGTTCCAGAACTGTGTTGTGAACAGTTGCCTGTGCATTTAACAGGGAATCCATGACAAAGGGTGACCAGGCCTTTTGGGTTCAGCTCAAACACCACATCCTGGGACCTCAAAACTCCTTGTCAGACACCTCCTCACCCAAAAGCAGAGCCCAGAGGTGATTTTGGCTCAGTTTTAGTTCTTCCAGCAGCACTCAGGACATCTCTGCATGCATTCAAGTCTGAAATTTTCACATCTTATGCTTATCTCAGCTCTGCCACACTTAAACCTGGGCCTTGCTGCACTCACACTAAAGGGAATGACACGGATGCAGTTTCCTTGTGAAGAGCTCAGGGTGGGAAGGAGGGAAGTGCTGCCCCTTTCCATCTCATCACATTGCAACTCACCCCACAGTGACCCCCAGAACAGAGCAGTGGCTCACTGTGCTCCTGACATGGCCCTGTGGATGCTCTTCAGGGGAGCTGAACACATCCAGCCCCTGGCAGGATTTGGCCAAGAACAGGAATCATAAGGCCTATTTAAGATGCATTAATCAAATTCATATACTGAGGATATTCCTGTCTAATACTAAGGGGGTTACTTCTGTTATCAACTAAAATTCCTCTGACCCTAGAATTCTTCTGACACTTCAGAATAACCTTTATATTTATGGGGAAAAAAACCCCAAACTTCTATTTCTGTCATCTGCAGCAGTTTGTCCAGGAGTTGCAGAAGGAGGTTTTGCACTAAGTTGGGTTTACTGAAGACAAACATGTGGGAAGAAAAAGCAGAGTCTCAAATGCTGTGAGATGCATTAAGCAATGTTTTAACTCAAAGCAGAGGACAGAGAGAAATCACAGTGAACCCCAGGAGCCACCTCACCCATCTTAAATCCCCTCCATCAAGGCCAAAAAATTTCCCTGTTCACACCTTCTAAACCGGTTTACTGAATACCTAAATGCCCGAAAACCAAAAATACCTCGGGAGTAAAGTAGTCAGGGCGGATTTTGGAGATGAGGGAGAGCTTCTGGCCCAGGCTCTTGGCTCGGTTCAGGGTCAGCATGGTCTTCCTCATCTTCCTGCTGTGGCGGATGGGGACGTCGGACATGAGCTCCACGCCGCCGGCCACCACCACGTCGCACTGCCCGGCCGCGATCATCCCCACGCCTGCAAGGACAGGAGGAGCAAAAAGGTTTCTTACAGAAAGGGTAAAAAAGTATTGGAATGGTCTACCTGGGGAGGTGGTGGATTCACTATCCCTGGATGTGTTTAAGAAAAGACTGGATGTGGCACTCGGTGACGTGGTTTAGCTGAGGTTAAGGTTGGGTCGGACTCGATGATCTTGGAGGTCTTTTCCAACCTAATGATGCTCTGATTCTGTGTGAAGGAATGCACCCCACACCCCAGCAGGTGTTTCCATATAGGGAAAGGTTTAAGACTCACCCCTTGCTGTTCTTTACAACGTAATAGGAGCCAGAAACTTCTTTGCTCTCCTGTGTCTTGGGTTGCAATATGTAACTAAAAGTACGTATTCTATTTTCCATCTCTTGAAACCAGTTGGGGAGGTGTTTCTTTTCTTTATCTCTTGTATAACCCATTCCTCATAACTCCAGGAGGGATTTTCTGTGAACAGGCAGCTGTTAAACCAGCTGTGTCACTGTTCTTTATCCCTGCCAGGCCCCATCCTCCCCCCAGGGGATCTCTGCTGTCCATGGCCCATCCAGGCTCACTGCAGGGCTGAGACATTCCATCAGCCCACGGGGAGATGCTCCACCCAGGGGGAGGAGCCCAGCATTCCCACCTGGATCAAACCTGGCATTGAGAACCCCAGCACAGGCTGTTTGCACTGGATTCCCAGAGGGAGACCAGACCCAGCTCAGCACCACTGGGCCCTTCTACAGGATCATCTCTGCTCCACCAGAACCACATCTGGCCCTGCAGGAGGATTTATCTGGGCTGACACCAGCACCCTGACCAACAGGGGGGCAGGAGTGTTCTGACTCTGTCAGTGTTTCTAGGATTTTTTTCCTTGTTTGCTTGGGTTTTCTACTCTACTATTACATTTGTATTTTTAATTTTCCTAGTAAAGAACTGTTATTCCTATTCCCATATCTTTGCCTGAAAACCACCTTAATTGTAAAATTATAATAATTTGGAGGGAGGGGGTTTACATTTTCCATTCCAAGGGAAGCACCAGCTTTCCTTGGCAGACACCTGTTTTTCCAAACCAAGACATCCTGGCAGTAATTAGCTCACACCAAGACAAAATACTGATGGTCTCTTTAGCTGTTCCTCAGAAATGGAGCTGTTCTCTATTGGGTTGTTTGATAAAAAAACCACTCAAAACATTCAATATTTCAGGAAGAGCATGAGGCTTCTCAGAGCATTTTCAGCAGCTCTGTGGGACCTGTCCCTGCACTGTGAACAGCTTTGTTCTTTTGTTTTGTATTATTTTCTTCTTTTATTAAAACCTTTTTGCTTTTTCAAGACACACTGCATCATGCCATCTCACTCATTATTTTAAGCCATTTTCTGTGAGGTGCTGGACACCCTCAGAGGTGTTGAACCCTCACAGAGCTGAACACATCTGGCTCTTTGAGAAATTCAATAGAGAGGCACTGCTAGGAATGCTGCCAGAGCAGCGACACTCAACCTTGACAGAGCCCTGGCTACTCCTGCATTCCTCCTCCAGCCCCTGGAAGAAGCTGGAAGCTCACACAGTGTGAGCTTCTGTCACTTGGCTCCTAGTTGTCCTTGTCACACAGAGCAGGGAGGGAAGGACAGCCCCAGCAGTTTGAGCTGTGGCTCCATTTCTTAGCCCTGTTTAGGCTAAACCAAAGATAAAAGGAGCCTGAAAGGAGAAACTTTCTCACCATGGTCAGTCTTTACCTCCCAAATAAAGATGGGCACTGGGCAGAGATGCTGCTGCAGGCCTACAGCAGACACTCTGTTCATGTTGTATTTTTTTGGGTAAAAAAATTCCACAGAATCACTGAGGCTGGGAAAGACCTCCCAGAGCATCAAATCCAACCTGTAACTGATCCCCACCTTATCAACAGCGCAGAGCACTGAGTGTCATGTCCAGGAATTCCTTGGACACTTCCAGGGATGGGGACTCCACCATTCCCTGGACAGTCCCTTCCGATGTCTGATCACCCTTTCCGGGAGAAATTCCTGCTGATGTCCAGTCTGGACCTCCTCTGGCACAGCTTGAGGCCATTCCCTCTCATCCTGTCCCTGTTCCCTGGGAGCAGAGCCCAACAACCTCTGGCTGTCCCCTCCTGTCAGGGACTTGTGCAGAGCCACAAGGTCCCCCCTGAGCTTCCTTTACCCCAGGCTAAATAACTCCATTTTTCCTCCCATTCCAGCATTTCTTCAGTTGGCTTTTTACATTCACAAGCAGTGCAAGTTGAATAAGGGCTGTAAAAGGATTCCCAAGCTCCCTTTCAACCCCACAGCTCGTCCTTCCAGCCCACATACCTGTGGTCATGGCCTGGTTTGAGGAAATGCAGGCCATGGTGACGGTGTGGGCCGGAGTTTTGTCGGAGAATCCTGCTCCCAAGGCAGCCTACAACAACAAGAGTGGCTGTTAAACCTACAGCTGCTGCTCCCAGATCAGAGCTGCCCATCCAGCACACCTTGCCAGGTGGAGCTGAAGACACAGACATACAGTTTTCACCTAGTTAATTATGGCAGCAGCTCTTCCCCTCCCCAGACCCTGGAGGCAGGAGCTGAGGTTCTCGGCCACACTGAGAATAGTCACTGCCCCTCCACATCTTTTTAATAAAGAGACAAACTAATCACACTCCTCACATTTAAAAAAATCACATCAAAAGAGCCTCCAACTACTCAGCATTATCTCTGCTCCATCTTATTGGCAAATAAGTGAAAAGGGTGATTTATACGACTCAGCACAAGGCGCTGTGGCTTCACAGAGAGCAGCAAACTGCAGAGCAGTGACTCATCTGAGCAGCCCAGAGCAGCTCCCAGAGCCCTTCCCTACTTGGGACGTGGCCAACTGGTTGAAAGTTCAGCAGTTGTTCCCAAGTTAAAATAACCGTGCAGCCGCATTTGACTGGCAGGTGACCAACGCCAGGCCTTGCCATTCACGAGGCTGAGGCTGCACAGGGAGCCCAGGTTACATCATGGATTTATCCAGGTGCAGAGCACAGCAGAGGCTCCAGGTTCGCAAAGATCAGGCTGCCTGTCCCATGACTCCAGAGGATCAGCTGCTCTGGGGACAGTACAGGAATTGTGTTTTCTGGCTGTTGGAACAAAGGGCAGCAAAGCTGCTCCACTTCAAATCCTGTGAACGCTGTGTCTGAGCAGCCAACTTGAGGAAATAAATAAATACCACAACAAAGCAAAGCCTCAGAGCACCCTCTGCTCCTCCCCAGGACATTGGGCAAGGCAGCATTCAAGTGCAACTGGTATTTAGGAGCTCAGGGATCAGCAATCCTCAGCAAAACTCCCTTGCAGGGAAGAGTCAAGCAGAGGCTTCACAGCACTGAAATATGAAAATCTGATAAAAAATGTTGCTAAATGAAATCTGTGGGAGATTTCAACAGGAGGCAGAGAATCACAAAATCATTTTCCTTATAGTCCCAGGAACTAATTTAACAGACAACACTACACAACTACTTCATACTCTCAAACCATATATAAACAAACAGTAATACTGGGAATTAATTTTCAGCAAGGAATTATCATCTCCAGAGCAGTTGCAGAGGTCAGACTCCCAGGGAAATGCTGCACAGAACTCACCTCTCTGGCAACATTACTCGTTTTCACCTCCTGGATAACTGTGCCATAAACAATGTAATCAACAACATCCCTTGGGACACTGGTCCGGGTCAGCAGGCCCCTAAGGAGAGGATCAAAACAAAGGGAATTTGCATCACATAAATAATAACCTCTCCAGCATCCTCTTCCTGCCAGCTTGGCTGGAGAACAAGGCAACAACAGAGCCACAGCTTCTGTCCTCCCCTCAGAAGAAATCTCATGTGCCTGTGGGAAGTGGAGCTGATTATGGGCTGCAAACAATCATGGTGATAATTTCACTGTAAGTCATTAAAGAACTTCATTAAAGCAACTACTTTATAGCTCCCTTCATCCCTCTTTCCACAAAATGGCTGGCAGAAACATCAAATGGTTCCCAGAATGGTTTGGGTGGGCAGGGACCCCAAAGCCTATCCAGTGTCACTCCAGGGACACCTTCCACTATCCCAGGGTGCTGCAAACCACATCCATCCTGGCCTTGGACACTGCCAGGGATGGGGCAGCCATCTCCAGGCTTCTCCGAGCCTTCTCTCTTCTCCACAGCACTTTGCTCTGCCTCTCAACAAAACAAACCCTTCTAATGACCCTCAGGACAGAAGGGACAGGAGGGTTACAGAATTAGCTCAATATCCTCATTGTCACTCCATTTCCTCTGTGTTGCCCAGGTTGTTTTCCCCACCAGATGTGAGCACACCTCAGCAGCAGCTCTGATCTCTGTGTCTGGGAAACCACACCTAGGCATCAAATTCATTAAAATTTGCCACCACCACCACCATTTCTTTGCATCAACACCAACCGATTGAAAACCCCAACAACAACACAAACCCCAATGTTTAAGCCACCCACCACTGTGGAGAGAGCCAGGAAAACTAAAAGTGCCTCAGCTGCTCAGAGCCAAGCCCAGAGTCTTGGCTCTGCAACTCTGAAACTTCAACAGTTTAATAAGAATTCTGAGCCCTTCCAGTGTTCCATTTACTTACTGCAGTGCTGCTCTGGCTAAGTCATGTGGCATCAGATCAGCATACCTGGAAGGTGAAGAGAGGAAGAAACTCAGAGGTGTGAGAAATCAGTGCAGAATTCTCAGTACAGAAATCAGGACAGAACTCTCCTGTGAGCACTGAGAAGCAACGAGAACTGAGGATGGACCAGAAATGCTCCATTATGCTTCTGAATAAACATTTCAAGGAATCACTGAATGCTTTGGGTTGGAAGAGACACTAAATCTCACCCCAGCCATGGCAGGAACACCTCCCACTGCCCCAGGCTGCTCCAAGCCCCAATGTCCAGCTTGGCCTTGGGCACTGCCAGGGATCCAGGGGCAGCCACAGCTGCTCTGGGCACCTGTGCCAGGGCCTGCCCACCCTGCCAGGGAACAATTCCTGCCCAAGATCCCATCCAGCCCTGCCCTGTGGCACTGGGAAGCCATTCCCTGTGTCCTGTCCCTCCAGGCCTTGTCCCCAGTCCCTCTCCAGCTCTCCTGGAGCCCCTTTAGGCCCTGCCAGGGGCTCTGAGCTCTCTCTGAGCTAACCCTTTTCCTGTCCAGGGGAGCACCCCCAGCTCTCCCAGCCTGGCTGCAGGGCAGAGGGGCTCCAATCACTGCATTAAACCCACAGAAAAGCAGCAGTGATTACATATAAAGAAATCCCTTTTCCAACCCAACAGTCAGGTGTGGCTCTAGTTCAGCTGTGGATTTGGTGGCACAACAATCCAGGAAGAAGAGCCTACAGCAGATTCTTGGTCCCTGTCCTGCCAGTTTTGTGAAACTTGTTGTTTCATCTGCTGTAGATTCCCCAACTGCTTCTTCTAGACACACTCCCTAAGTCCTTACCCTTCCCAGGATTCACACAGCCAACCTTCTTCAAACCACATTTTTGCACAAAATAAGGTGGAATAACTGCAGCAGCCCAACTCAGGGCACCTCCTGAGCCTTCAGGCCCAAGAATAACTACATTAAAATGAACAAGTGAGATTTGTTCCCAGAAAGAGTCGAGTATTAACCAAGTCAGGGGGTGTTTTCTGCGTTTTACTCCTCTTTGATACTCACGAGGTGCCGGACTGCAGGAAGGGAATGCGGACACCCTCCACCACCACCACATTCTTCACCCCAGTTTTGCCCAAGGTCTTCTTAGTCTTGGGCTGGACTGTGAAGAGAGAAGTGATGGTGACAAGAATATCAGCAATTTTAATATAGATCCGGCAGAAACTTCCAGAAAACAAAGAAAATTGTCCTCTTTTGGTGCATAAGTGGAAGGTAGGGAAGGCAGGACAACTGAGTTGGAATGTTTGAATGGTTTGGGTTAGGAAGGCCCCTTAAAGCTCATCCAGTGCCAGCCCTGCCATGGGCAGGGACACCTTCCACTACCCCAGGGTGCTCCAAATTCCATCCAAGCAGGTCTGGAACACTTCCAGGGACGGGGCCTGTGCCTCATCATCCTCCCAGCCAAGGATTTTTTCCTAATGGGAAGAAATTCTCCCCACAGTGGGAGAGGTCCAAGACAAGGGATGTCATGATCCAGCATCATTCCACAGGCCAGTGCCAGGCTGGAACTCCAGCACTACCTGGAGATTCCCTCAGGCTCTTCCCAAAGCCCAGGGGATGATGGGGAGCTGCTGTCCAGGCCTGTTCCCAAAATCCCAAAGCTTGAGCAACCCCCACAGTGAACCCAGAGCATGGATCACCCCAACCACTCACTGTGGACTATGACAACAAACTGGGAATGGCTGCTGGGAGCCAGAGGCACTCAGAGGATGAGAGGATTCTGCTGCAAACACTGGTTTGCCTGAAGTTTTCCTTGCTTGCAGCTTTTCAGGAACACCTGAACCACTCTGCACCATTTCTAAGATTTCAGGGGAACAAGACTCTGGGAAAGGGAGGCAGCTTCCAAAAGAGCCTTGTCTAGTACAGACCCACTGAGATTCCTGATGTTTTCCCCTTACCTGCAGTTTGGAACTGCGAGGAGCAGCTGAATGATCGAGCAACTGGAAAACAAGAAAGGGAAAAAAAATGCCCAAAAAATGTCAGAAACATTCCTGGTCTCTGCAAGAAGGGTTAAAAAATCAAATTATGTCACTGTAAGACACCTGACCACCTGAAGGGCGTTGGGCAGTTTACTCTGTCCAGAAACTTGACACACTTTCTGTCTGCTCAAGACTCCTCCCCATATGATGCCAGAAGGGACAACCAAGGCAACAATGTAATCAGGGATTAAAAATAAAACATTGTCAACCTTTTAAATGTGAGAACAGGGCAGATTGAGATCCCAGGGTCCCCTCCAAACCCAACAGTTCAACCAGAAGTTTATGGCCCAGCACTGAAAGCTGAGGATACTCACGGGCCCCGGCAGCCCACGCTGAGGACACGGGGAGGTTCCGCAGGGCAGAGCTCAGCATGGAACTCATTCTGGAATCTGGGAAAAGGCTGGGGTCAGTCCAAGCTGCTCTGTGCAGAACAATCCCAACTGGAGAGACCTGCCTGCCTCAGACAGAGCCACAAAGGTGAGGGGCAGACGCTCCAAGGGCAGCAGCACAGGGAATCACCTCCCACCACGCTCTGTGACCGGAGTCAGACCAGGAGGAGCCCGGGGCTGCAAATGTGCCTGTGAATAAATACTGCCCAGTGAGCTTCTCAATTCCCTCCCAGGGACTGCTGCTCCACCACTTCCCACTGGAAAATTGTCCCAGTGCCCAGGCAGCCTTGCTGCCAGCAGCACCTCCTGATGCAGTGTCTGCCCTTGGCACCCCGGTGCCAGCCTGAGGAGCTCGTGCTGTGCATCCCCACAGCAAACAGCCCCAAAAATCCCTCTGCAGCTCTCCCAGAGCCCATTCCAAAACTGGGTTTCCCTGTAAGCAAACCCTCAACTGCAGGTTTTATTGCCCAGGGCTCAGCATGGCCCTCAGCTCCAGGTCTTCGGTTGATCCACACCAACATTTATCACCCTCTGTCACACTTCAGGGGTTCAAATCCGGGCACTTTCTCTCCCAAGCACCAAGTTCTTCCATGGAGTGGCACAGGAACACCCATAGTCCCAAATCCAGCCCTCTGCAGCTCCCCAAAACTCAGCACAAGCTGCCAGTCACCCCCTTGGACACCTCCCAGCTGCAGCTCCACACCTGGAATGTGCCTCATTCCTCCCTTCCTAGCCCACAAGCCAGGCTCCTCCTGCCAGCAAAGATCCCAAAACCAGACCTTTCCAAGGCATCCTGCTCCTCCTCCACCTGTGCCAACCTCCCTCCCCACACCCGATTGAGGTTTTTCCCAGAATCTTCCCTGCCCAGCTGACAGAAGTTTCTCCCAGATGTAACCTCCCCAAGAGGAGGATTCCTGCCCCCCAAAACGCCCCCTCATTTTCGGCAGCCAGGGCTCCCCCGGGCCCCCCAAGAGCTCAGCCCTCCCGCACAAACCACCAGGGCAAAGCTCCTTCCAGAGCCTGCAGGATTTGCCTGGATTACACAGCTGAGCTGGACTCCATGATCCTCATCCTTCCAA
>VWZU01008669.1:23701-49952 GCA_013397095.1 Sterrhoptilus dennistouni
GGGCTGTGAGGAATGTTCCCAGGGAAGGGTCTGAGGACCGGGACTGGGACCGGGGGATCCCCGGGGAGCTCTGGGGTGGGAGGTGTCCCCACGTCTGTCTGTGCCCCATGTGAGGGGTTTGTCCCCATGGGCTGTGAGTCACCCAGGGGTCCCCCCAAGGTCTGTCCCCCCATCTCCTGGGGTCTCTGGGGGTTGTGTGTCCCCATGGGGGACGTCCAGTCCTCACACGGGGACACACTGTGGGACTCTCTGTGCTGTTCTGGGGGGTCCCTGTGACCTGGCCCTCAGGGGGGACACACCCTCCCATCAGCATGGTCCCTGCACGTGGGCTGAGCCACAGGGAGAGAGTGTCCTTCTGCCCTGACACATGTGCCTGTCCCCAGTGCCTGCCTGGAAAGGAGAGGGTGTCCCTGTGTCCTTGGGATCCTGTCACTGCCCTCCAGGCATGCAGGGTATCCATGGGAAGAGGCATCCCTGTAATCCCACGGAGGAGAGGGTGTCTCCAGGTGCTCCATGGTCACTCAGCTGAGGGAATTGGGATTGTTCAGGCTGGAGAAGAGGAGGAGAACTTAGAGCCCCTTACAGGGCCTGAAGGGTCTCCAGGAGAGCTGCAGAGGGACTGGGGACAAAGGATGGAGGGACAGAACACGGGGAATGGTTTAAGCTGGAAAAGGGGAGATTTATCTGGGATCTTGGGCAGGAATTGTTCCCTGGGAGGCTGAGGAGGGGCACAGGTGCCCAGAACTGCTGTGGCTGCCCCTGGATCCCTGGCAGTGCCCAAGGCCAGGCTGGACGTTGGGACAGTGGAAGGTGTCCCTGCCATGGCTGGGGTGGCACTGGATGGGCTTTAATGTCCCTTCCCACTTGAACCATCCTGGCATTCAGTGGTTCCATGATTCTGTGTGAGGCATCTCCCTTGCCAGCCCAGGCAGGGCCGTGGCTCTCTGCTGTCTGTTCACAGAGCTGGTTTGGTGCTTCCTGGCTGCCAAGACAGGGAGTCCCCAGGAGCCCTGGGAAGGCTGAAGGGCCTGGCTGGGTAGCTCTGGAAACCTCATATCTGAGCACTTTGAAGGGCCCCAGAGCCTGGTGTTGATGTTGAGCCAAAATCCAGCTGTGTTTCATTTAAACCCAAAGCTGGGCTGAGTGCTCTGGGAGCTCTTTTCCAACGTGAGCAACTCCACGATTCTGCAGCCTTGGAGCAAGTTTGTACGTGACAGGGTGCTGCAATCCCTGATGAGCAGACTCGTGGCAGCTCCAGGGAGCTCTCAGGCTGTTGCTGGTTGGAATTCTTGTTGTAACTGGTGAAGCTCTTCACAACAAACAGCCCTGGAGCTGCTCCGAGGATGCTGTCCCTGTCCATAATTAATTAATGCCCTCGTTCTGCCTTGCAAAGCATTTGGGAAGTGGATGCAAAGCTCTGCAGGGCAGCCCAAAGGCAGGGAGCAGTCAGGAGCCAGGTGAGCTCCAGGGCTGGCTGTACCTGCTGGGCCACATCCCTGTGCTGCCGGGTTCCCAGGGTGGATTGGGAAGCTCAGTCTGCCTGGAGTTTCCCATCTCACGGGTCACAGCTCCGTACTCAGGTGGCCTGAGCTTCATCCCATCCATCCTGCTGGGGCTTGGGGTGCTCCAGGACTGGAAAAAAGGCTTTTTCCCTGAGCCATCAGCCATGGAGGCAGCTCCCAGTTCAAGTGGTGTGCCACATCCCGGTGAGTGGAAGGGAAGGAAGGGGAAGTGCTGGGCAGGGAAGCAGCTGAGGCAGCAACAGGGAAAAGAGAAAGTGGGAAGGAGCAGGCTGGGCTGTGGGATGGGTGTTGTCCATTCTCTGGTGCATCCAAGTCCTTGGCAAAGTCCTGAGGGCAGCTGAAGTGTTGGTGTCCTGGTGTTGGGCAGTGTTTGAGCTGGAGTGAGGCTGGAACCGATTTTCAGGGCTTTGGCTCTGGAATGAAGGATGGGATATGGTGGAAGTCTGAAGCTGGGCTGCTGCTTCCTGCAGCATTTTGGGGCATTTTTGTGGTTCCGGTTCTGGCACGTTCCCATTGCAATGCTGAAGGGATCAGCACCTAAAGCAGGTGTGCAGGGACCAGGACCAAGGAGCTGCTTTTGCTTCCTGGCAAAAGATGTTTTCACAAATATGCTGGACTGAAAATAAACCACTGCCAGGCTGCAGAAACCTCACTCCAGTGTTATCCAGCTGGTGCATTGCTGACAGCACATCTCCCAAAAGAGTTTATGTTCAAGTGGAGTGAGATTTCTCCAGTCGTGCCCTTGATTTTTTTTTTCCTACTTCATTTCCTTTTTTTGTGAGAATGGAAAGGCAGAGTGGAATGGAGGTCTGAAGGTTTTCGTGGAAGGAATCTGTTTGGGAACTGATAAGGAAAAGGAAAGCCATGTAAAGAGCGAAAAACAGGGAATCCCAGACTGGTTTGGCTGGGAGGGATCTTAAAGCTCATCTTGTTCCACACCCCTGCCCTGGGCAGGGACACCTTGCACTGTCCCAGCTTGCTGCAGGGATTGAATGAGTGAACTCAGGGAGACAGTTCAGCCCTTGCCTTCTCTTTAAAGAGGTTGCATGGCTTTTATTGCTGACAAAGGTGCACGGTGTTCTGCTGGGCAGCATCTCTCACCAGAGGAATTGTTGCCAGCCCACACTTGGTTTGTGGGAATTGAATGTTGGTGCTCATTTTCAGGAGTACCTGACATGAGCACACAGAGAGTTTAGGGAAATTGTTGCTGGATGGAGCAATCACATGTGGGTATTAAATATTGCTGAGGAGCTTTGGGGTGGGAACCAGTTCACTCTTTGTTTATAAAATGCTGCTGGGGGCACATGACACACACACACTCACCCCAGACCTGTGTGCTGGGACAGCCTGACGCTGAATTTCCATCTCCCCGGCATCACACTGCATATCCTGGGCTTAGGAATGGGAGCAAAGGTCAGTCCCTGCTGCCAGCAGGCCACACAAGGTGGAAAGGAGGCCAAAGTGCAGCAGGGCCCCAGCCCTGAGCCCTGTGTCACGGGGCTGTGCCAGGGGGGAGACACCTGTTGGGGAGGCACAGTTTGCAGTTTATTCTCCTGGTGTTGGATTATTCTCCCTTCTCGCTGCTGGGAATGGGAATGTTTCATTCCTGGAGGTTTTATCAGTGTTGAGCAGAACTCTCCCCTGGCTAATTGCCTGTGTGTGGGCTGGTAGATACATGTGGAAGTAACACTTTTACTGAAATTCAGACTTAAAGCAGCTTTGGCAGAAATTCAGCCTGGATCTGAGTTAGGGGATCCTCAGGGTGAAGATCAAGGTTGCTTGAGTGGAGCTGGGGTTCATTCATGTGCTGGGAGATCGTGGGCTCAAACACAATTTCTGGGCAGAAAGAGCAGATTTGGGTCAGAAACTTGTGGGCAGAATTGTTAATCTCGTGGTCGGGATTTTCTGAGGGCTCTGGAATGTCTTCACATGTTTGTGTGTTTTGTATGTCATTGGTAGAGGTGGATCCAAGAGCTGGAGAGGGATCCTGGACAAGGGCCTGGAGGGACAGGATACAGGGAATGGCTTCCCACTGTCAGATGGGATCTTGGGCAGGAATTGTTCCCTGGCAGGGTGGGCAGGCCCTGGCACAGGGTGCCCAGAGCAGCTGTGGCTGCCCCTGGATCCCTGGCAGTGCCCAAGCCAGGCTGGGCAGGGCTGGGAACCACCTGGGACAATGGAAGGTGTCCCTGCCCATGGCAGGGAGTGGCACTGGGTGGCCTTTAAGGTCCCTTCCCACCTCAACCGGTCTGTGATTCTGAGTATTTTGTTGATAGATGGAGGCAAGAATAAATATTTTGTGAGCCCTTTGTGGCCCTCCAGTTGTGCCCCCTGAGATCTGTGTGGTCACACTTGGGCAGGCCCCATTTGCTGGCACCAGAGTGTGTTTTTACAGAAATACCCTGGACAGTTGTGTTTGCTTTGCAGGGAGTTCACCTTGAAGCTCCCCACCAAAGTGCAGGAAGGTCCCTGGTTTAGCATGTGAAGAGGTTGGAATGAGGATGAGAAAGGCAAAACTCCCTGTGCCAGCTGCTCCATCCCTCGCCAGCTGGTTGGGAAGAGGGGTTTTGTTTTTGCTGCTCTGGGTTGGGCACTGCAGTGTGGGGTCTGTGCGGGGAAGGGCCCTGCAGTGCTGTGGGACCTGCTGGGCTCTGGTGGGGACACAGGTCAGGCTGTCAGGGGAGGGACTGGCTCGTGCCCAGGGTTCCCAAAAGCTGCCCTTGGCAGGCGAGGGGAGCTGGGAGAGAGCGAGGCTGACACTGCTGAGAGCTCCTTTAACACCTGTGACATCTTTTCCTTAGGTTATGCCTGCCATAACATCTCCACCTCCAGTGCCCTCCAGAGTAAGTGTGAAGCCTTTCTGTAAATCCATTTTTTTTTCCTTAAAATCCGTGGAGCAGAAGCTGAGCCCAGCCTTGTGTTTGTTTGCAGACAGGACCCACGTCAGCTGCGATATCAAAGGGGATGTTGCTGTCGTGCGCTTCAACACACCAAATTCCAAGGTACTGAAAATTCCCATGGAAGGCTGAGAACTTCCCTAACCTGCAGCCTTACGAAATTGGGAGCAACGGAGAAGTAGGAAAAAGAAGATTTGGGGATTCTAATGAGACGCCTCTTGGAATACGTTGTGTGTTCTAAGCTAATTTGTCTCTCTCCCCGGCACAAGGTCTTAAGTTCCAAATCTTAAGGAAAACTTAAAAAAAATTTAAATCTTGCTTAGTCCTTGTATTCAAGTCAGTTAAAGAATGTGTCCACACTTCAGTAATTTGGAATCCATAAATGCTTTTGATTCTATTTTCATGAATACAATATAAATAGAAGCTAATTCTCATTTTTTAGGTCAATGCAGCTGCAGTTGTTTTGGTATCAGGAGGTAGGAAGTCTGTAAATGACATCTGAGGAATACATCTAAAAATGTATTTTGGAGTCTCATAAGCAGCAGTGAATTTCAGATGTCATCTCACAGATGGAAATGCTCTTTAGGAGCAATGGTAGAGCTTGCAATAAAAACCTGGTTTTTAAAGCAAAGCAGCTGAACAGCTCTGATATTATACAAGATATAAAGATTGAGCTACTACTGCTATGAAAAATCTTGTATTAATTGTAGCAGACCAGAAGGGTTTTTTTAACACACTTGTTTCCTTTGAGGAGCAACAGCAGTCTCAGGTTTGAAATATTCTATTTTATGTGAGGATTTGGTGGTACCTAAAGAGCCCAGGCTGGATTTGTCCTGCTTGTTGCAGCCTTTCAGTAAAGCTGGAGGGATGTTGTCAGCCTGGTCTGGGGAAGGTGTCCCTTCTCATTGCAGGGGTTGGATGACATGACCATGAAAGGTCCCTTTCATCCCAAACCATTCTGTGATTCTATGATTATATGGGGGGGAAAAAAACCAGTTTATGAGTTTATAAAATCAACGTTTGCAGCCACAAACCCACAAAGAGGAACTTCCTCATTAAAGATGCCCTGCTGCAGGGTTTTACCCTGGAGTGGGCTTCGTGCTAGGCTGATGCCGAAGTAACCTGCAGCAGGTGTGGGCTCCAGCTGAGCTGCTGCTGCCGCCTTTGCTCCCAGGTGAACACGCTGTCCAGGCAGCTGAGCGCGGAGTTCACCGAGGTCATGAACGAGATCTGGGCCAACGAGGCCGTGAGGAGTGCCGTGCTCATCTCCTCCAAGCCAGGCTCCTTCATCGCCGGAGCAGATCTCAAGTAAGCACAGTGTCTTGGTGTTGGAAAGACAAGTGTCTGCCAGAGAAAAAGCCAGAGCTCCCCTTGGAATGGAGAATGTAAACCCCCTCCCTCTGAATTATTATAGTTTTGAAATTAAGGGGCTTTCAGGCAAAGGTATGGGAATAGGGATAACAGTTCTTTACTAGGAAAATTAAAAACGTAGTAGTACAAAAAAAACCCCAAATGAACGAAAAAGAAAAACACCAACAGAGTCAGAACACAACCTGACCCCCTGTTGCTCAGGGGGTTGGTGTCAGCCCAGATAAATCCTCCTGCAGGGCCAGATGTGGTTCTGGTGGAGCAGAGATGATCCTGTAGAAGGGCCCAGTGGTGCTGAGCTGGGTCTGGTCTCCCTCTGGGAATCCAGTGCAAACAGCCTGTGCTGGGGTTCTCAATGCCAGGGTTGATCCAGGTGGGAATGCTGGGCTCCTCCCCCTGGGTGGAGCATCTCCCCGTGGGCTGATGGAATTGTCTCAGCCCTGCAGTGAGCCTGGATGGGCCATGGACAGCAGAGATCCCCCATGGGTCCAGGAAGAGGTGAAGAATCACTGCCCCACCTGGTTTTAACACCTGGCCCAGTAACAGAAGACACCCACCCCCTCCCCACCCCGGAGCCATGAGGAATGGGTCATAGAACAGATAAAGAAAAAAACCACCTCCCCAGCCTGTTTCAACAGGTGGGAGTAGAATACATCGTGCATTGAACTCAAGACAGCACAGGGCTTCAGGAGCTCATGGAGCTGTCCTTGAAATCCAGCAGTTTGTCCCTGACATCTCCCCAGGGTGAGGCACAGGCTGGGAATGAAATGCCCATGCTCAGGATTTCAGAGTTGCTGAATGAAGTGAGGGTCTGGGCAGAGAGGAACGTGGCAGATCCTTAAGCCCCTCCTGGCTGTGACACTTGGTCACTCCTTCTGCAGCCAAGGAGACCCATCCTGGCTCTGGGCTGGGCACTGTCCTTGGACCTGGGGTACAACAAGAGTGGATAATTCACATGCAGGACTCGTTTAAGCTGGGTTGGAGAGCCTGGCAGCCTTCCAGCCTGGCCCCTCATTTGGGCAGGGTTTGGCTCTCTGCCCTGTGCTAAGCAGCCTCCCGGGCTCCCTGGGTAGCTGTTCCAGGCTGTGGGATGATCCTGTGGGTGCCCCCTGGGACCTGGAATGCCATTGGCTCCTACTGCTGACACTGACAGGACAGAATAGTTGCTTAAAGACATTAAAAGCCAGAAGGGTCTGATGAAAGAAGGTAAATTAAAAACAGACCCTCCAAAACCATGTTACTTTTTTGGCTGGCTTTGTCCAGCAACAGAGACTCACTCCCCGTTCAGGAGGGAAGGAGGGGAGCAGAGCAAAGGCCAGGCTGTGGTTAAGAGGTGTCTCCTGGCCTCAGCGCCTCCAGCATCCCAAGTTACTCCTGCCTGGCAAAGGCCACGAGCCTCCAGGAGAATAATTGGCACAGGGAGTCTCTAATTGGCAGTGTGGCATCAGAGCACTGGCCATCTGCTCCTCTAAAGAGTGATTCTGGGCTCTTTCTTCCACCCTTCCTGGCAAGTGCTTTGAGGCTTCCTGTGACCCTTCCTCCTCTCCCAAAGGCTTCCAGAGCCCTGGCACAAGGGGTCCCATTCAGTGCCTCAGGCACAGCCCCTGTCAGTCTGCAGGGCCTGACCCTGCTGGGTTTAGTCTTCCTGTATTATTTGATCCAAAACTTGGGCCTGAACAGCTCTTGCCTGCCTGTCAGGCACTGGAGATTGTAGGAGAACAGGGACAAATTCATCAAAGCCTCTCATTTTCCTGCTGTTTTGTCGGTGTTTTTCCCCTCCTCATCCACCTCTCCTCCCCTCAGCATGCTCGAAGCCTGCAAGACTGCTCAGGAAGTGACTCAGCTCTCTCAGGATGGACAGAAGATGCTGGAAAAGATTGAGCACTCTCCAAAGCCCGTGGTGGCTGCCATCAGTGGCAGCTGCCTGGGAGGAGGGCTGGAGGTACTGGACAATGCTGGGGCTCACAGCAGGGGTGGCAGCTGGCTCTGCTGGTTCTCTGGTTACCCAAATGGTGCCGGCAGGACTGGTACTGTGAGACGAATTTGGGAGCTGATGAGGGCTCATTACATCATGTAAATGAGTTTGTGGCAAGTTAATGGCTTGGTTGTGCTTCAGGGCTGTGCCATGTGAGTTCTGCTGCTGCTGTGGAAAGAGAGCAAATCAACTCTGAACCTGTGTGGGCCAGGCTAATGTTTAGATAAGTGTCCAAGGGAAAACGGGCTGTTTCCAGCAGGCATTGGGTCTGTATCAATGCTGCTGGCAGAGTTCAGCCTGGGAAGTGCTGCTTTTCAGATGAAGTGAGCCTTGTATCCCAGCAACTTCCGTTCTTTGTGGGGCTGCTGTGAGAGGGGTGAGTGTGGGGACCCAGCCAGGCTCCACCCCTCTGGCACCTTGGACCTTCTGCCTTGTCATCTCCATCCAGGATTTGGTAAACTGCAAGGCTCTGCTAATTCCTGGAGCAGAGTTGTTACTAAAACAGTGTAATCTTGGAATGGGGTCTCCTCAGTTTGTACTGATTTCTCAAGCGTTTTACACCCACTGTGTTGACTCATCTGGACTTGGCAGTCCAGGGATAAACCAGGAGTCTTGGCTGATCCGTGGATGGGACTGTGCTCTTGATTTTAGTTAGTGAATTAGATTAAGTGAATAAGATTAATTTAGAATTAGTGAATTGATTAAGGCCTTGATGGTCTAGGTGAGATTTAAAATCAGCTTGGGAGTTTGATGTTCATCTCACACCTACTTGCTGTCATCTCCCAGAAGAAGCCATGAGGGCACAGAGGGAATTTGGGCAGTTGGATTAAGAAATTAGAGCAGGGTCACGAGGGAAGCTGGGGCAGTGTGTGGGAGAGAGCTGTGTGATGGGTGCCCAGTTCTTCTGTTGTCTTTCACAGGGAAACTTTTCCTTTTCTCTTCCATTTTAAGGTTGCCATTGCCTGTCACTACAGAGTAGCAACGAAGGACAGGAAAACAGTCCTGGGAACACCTGAAGTGTTGCTGGGTCTCCTGCCCGGAGCAGGGGGTACTCAAAGGCTGCCAAAGATGGTGAGGAAGAGGACAACTTGACCCCACAGCCCCTTCTGCCTGGCAAACTCCCACTCTGGAATCCTCTTTGTGCCCTTCTAGGTGGGGCTTCCTGCTGCCTTTGATATGATGCTGACTGGGAGGAACATCCGTGCAGACAGAGCCAAGAAGATGGGGCTGGTTGACCAGCTGGTGGAACCACTAGGTCAGACACAGTGTCCCCTCAGTCCCTTGGTGTGCTGCTGCCTGTCAGGGAACCTCTCCCCTCCCCAAAATGCGTGCAGAGGTCTTGTCCTACTCTGCAGGGAAATCCCTGTTCCCACCTGACAAGCACAAGGGACCTTGAAATGTGAGGCTGCTGCAGCAGCTGAGTGAACAGGAGAGGTCAGCATGGAGGGCAGGCCTGCTGGCTCTCCTGCTTAAGCTAATTACCCAGATCAGAGCCCACATTGCTCATTTATCCTGTCAGAGGACAGATTGCAGCCCCTAATGGAAGGGCAATAGATGAGTGATGTCTGTGTTTCTGCAGCCTGCAGATGGTAACCCCTGACAGGAGCTGGAGCAGGCAGCCCCCATGGCTTAGGAACTTGGAATTGCCAGCTGGCTGTCAGCTGGGTGGAGAAATTCCCTGCAAAGTGCAGGATTCCGAGTGCTGCTGAATCATGTCTTGCTCCTAAAATTCTTTCACTAGGGCAGCTTTCTTGGAAGGGGACTAAATGAGGAGTTTGAGGTCTAAGCCCTCCATCAGCCCCACTCAGGAGTTGGAATGGAAGCCACTGCTCCAGCTGGTGCTGCCATGGAGTTGGAGGGTGCTGAGCATGGTTTCCCCAGGCAGAGAATAGGCAGAACACACTGGTGGTGCTGAAGAAAATAAAATTAATAAAAATCTGCTGCTGCCCACTTAGAGCAGTGCCAGGGAAGCCCTGATGTCCCTGCTGTCCCGCAGTGCTCAGCTGGATCACAGGATCATGGAATGGCCTGGGTTAGAAGGGACCTTAAAGCACATCCAGTCCCTGCCCGTAGCAGGGACACCTTCCACTTATCCCCAGTGTCCAGCCTGGCCTTGGGCACTGCCAGGGATCCAGGGGCAGCCACAGCTGCTCTGGGCACCCTGTGCCAGGGCCTGCCCACCCTGCCAGGGAACAATTCCTGCCCAGTGTCCCATCCAGCCCTGCCCTGTGGCACTGGGAAGCCACTCCCTGTGTCCTGTCCCTCTGTCCCTTGTCCCCAGTCCCTCTCCATCTTTCCTGTCAGCTCCTCCAGGCACTGCAAGGCCACAGTGAGGGTCACCCCAGAGCCTTCTCTTCTCCAGGCTGAACAATCCCAATTCTCTCTCAGCCTTTCCTTACAGCAGAGCTGCTCCATCCCTCTGATCACCTCAGTGCCTCCTCTGGACTCTCTCCAGCAGCTCCTGGTCCTTGTGCTGTTGTCCCCAGGGCTGGGGCAGCTGTGCAGGTTGGAAATCACCTCAGCACAGGGGCAGAATCTCCCCTTCCCTGCTGCCCACGCTGGGGTGATCAGCCCAGGATACACAGATATCCTTAGTTTATCTTTAGCTGTATTCACTCCTATAAAACAGATCTGTGCTTCTCAGGCTGGAGTTAAAATTGCTTGCAAATGCTTTCCCACTTGATACTTGCTTAGAAGTGAATTGTTTTTTAAGAGCTGCAAACGTGGCTGTTTATACCCACAATTACCCCAAGCTACTGAAAGGAAACGTGAGCTCTCTGAGGAGCTGCTGGGAATCCTGGCTCAGCCCAGAGAAGCACGTAGGAGGAACACAGAAATACAAATTACATGCAAACATTGGATGTGTTCCTTGTTATCCAAAGAGCAGCCAGCGCCAGGAGGGCTCCTGTTCCCTCTGTGTCTGGGGAAAGCAGCTCTACCTGGGGTGATGCTTTAACTGCTGACAGAAGGCTTGGAAGGAGACAGACACCATCAATCAGGCGGCAATTTCAGGGCGTGCAGTCAGTTCTCCTTCAGCAGGGAGCTCTGCAGCATTCCCTGGATCCAGTTCTGGCATGTGCCATTTATAAAAGAAAGCAGATGGGAGTGGACAGCTCAGAGCTCCTGGGTTAGGACACAACAGAACACTGGGAATTAACTGCAGGTAAAGTAAACCCGCGTATGTGGGGTCAGCCGTTTCCTAGGGATGGTTCTCACAGCTCAGACTTGGAAACAAACAGCAATTTTCTTCAGCTGGAGTATCAGAATGCAGCACTTGTTAATGTATCCAAGCCTCTGGAATCAGGGATTGACATCTTGTAGCACATCAAGTTAGAAAGCTGAAGGTCTCAGCCTTGTATGGTGAGAAGAGAATTTGGAAACTGGTGAATCTGAGCTCTCAACTCCCAAATGCTTTCAGGTTTCCAGTGAATTCTCTAAAACCCACTGGGCATTGCTGAAATGTAGATCGTGCAGCAGCTCTAAGCTGTATTTTGTCTGTTGCCTGTAAAATCAGCTATATTGTTTTGTTTGGCCTCATTTTCCTTGGACTGGCTGTGACATTCTGCCAGGGCAGGAGGAAGACTTCCACAGGGAGCTTCCCTGAGCTGTCAGAGAGTGTTTGTGCTGCTTTATCTCCTTGCTGAGAGACTCCCTCAGCAGGGAGCAGCTTCAGGGGTCTGCTGGGTGAAAACCCTCAAGTTGTTACACAGAGAGGTGAAACAAAGGGGCCACAGAAATGCTGCAAGGGCTGAAGGGCTGGAGCCCCTCTGCTCTGCAGCCAGGCTGGGAGAGCTGGGGGGGCTCCCCTGGACAGGAGAAGGATCCAGGGAGAGCTCGGAGCCCCTGGCAGGGCCTGAAGGGGCTCCAGGAGAGCTGGAGAGGGACTGGGGACAAGGGACAGAGGGACAGGACACAGTGAATGGCTTCAAAGTGGAAATGGCTTCAGAGATTTGGGTGGGATTTTGGGCAGGAATAGTTCCCTGGCAGGATGGGCAGGCCCTGGATCCCTGGCAGTGCCCAAGGCCAGGCTGGACATTGGGGCTTGGAGCAGCCTGAGACAGTGGGAGGTGTCCCTGCCATGGCAGGGGAGGATTATATGACCTTTAATGTTCCCTTCTTAACCAAATAATTCTGAGTTTCTGTGAATAAAACCTTACAGCTGAGGACCTTTTATAGAGGAGGAGAATAGTGGGAGGTGAAACAGGAGGGAGTTTCTGATTTTGGATTTTACCTGTCTCCTCTGTTGGGATGTCTGGGAATGTTTCCTTAGCTCAGAGGACTCTGCAGTATGTGGGTGTGTTTGGAGCAGGCTGTGTGAAGGTGAATGGCCCTGCCCAGCTGCAGGGTTGTAATCTCACCAGGTTTGTTCAGCCCAAAGTTGCATATTTAGCTCCAGGCTCTACTCCCTGGCCCTGTGCAGCTTCACCAGGTGCTGCTCTGTCATTAATGACTCAGAGTTTGCCTCTGGCAGCATCTCACAGCTTCCTGATCAGCCCTGTGCTGTGTCCTCCTATCCTGATGATACAATTGTCTGGAAATGAGGATTCCTGTGCTTGGAAATTGTGCAACCCCCCCTCAGAGGCTGCTAAAACTGGTTTTGTGGTGGCTTGCTTCATTGTGGGACAGCTTTAAGTTGGGCCAGTGTTACAGGGTATTGCAGCAGCCGAATCAATTGAGAGGTTTCCTGCACTGAGTTCAAAGGTTGGGGTTGGTTGGACATTGGCTCCAGTACCGGGGTTTCCAGGGATTCAGCACTCCCTAAATGCTGTCTGTGTATTCAACATCTCTGTGTTGGCACAGGAGGAGGGAAGAGGAGAGGGAGAGGCAGAGCACCTCAGTTCCCTCAGGATTTTGGGTGCCTGCAGTTAGAGGAATAAAGGGCACAAGTGTCAAAAAAAGATGGTCAGGAGCTGAAGACACCTCCAGAGAGGTCACAGAACCTCTGTCCTTGGAGGTGTCCAGAGGCTGGTAGAAGGTCCCTGGGCAACTGATCTGATTGCAGAGTTGGATGTAACTTGGCCCTGCTCCCGTGGGGAGCTGGAGTTCCAGCATTTCTGCACAATGGCCTCAATATGAATCCCTTGGGGCCTTCACATGGTCCCTGCTGAGCCTTTGCACTGTTGGTCATAACCAAGAAAAGCTGAACAGGAGCGGGAAATGGAGTGGGAGCAGTTCAAAGCCCCTCAGGTTGTGCCTGGTCCTGGTTTCCCTGCAGCCTCATCCCTCAGGGATAACTCGTGCTGTGCTCTCTGCTCTCCCCAGGGCCAGGACTGAGGACTCCTGAAGCAAGAACAATCGAGTACCTGGAGGAGGTGGCCATTGGCTTTGCCAGGGGACTGGCCAACAAGACTGTGTCTGCCAAGAGATCCAAAGGGCTCATGCAGAGTAAGTCAGCATGGACAAACCCCGAGGGACAGCAGTGAGTGAAATCCAGCCTGGCTTCTCCAGGATATGTTCATGCTCATATTTAATTCCATTTCAAAACCAAGTTATTTCACGTTGGAATCATCTCTTGAGCGATGGAGGGTGGTGGTAGAGAAAGTATTGCCCTGCAGATCCAGGCTTTGGCAGAGCTGGATGTGGTGGCTCCTGAGGCTGCTGGAAGGGAGCCAGGCCCTAAGGAGTGAGAGGGAGCAGGGACCTCCACGGACTGTCCATCTGCAAAGTTTTAGTGGCAAGTTTTGTACCGAGCTCATGAACTCGAGTGGGAACAGGGACTGCTCCATGCTGATCCTCCATAGCACAGCCCAGAAATGGGAACATCTCTCTGGGAATTCTGCTTCCTGGGGCTCAGTCTGTCACCAGTTGTGTTAGGAGCACACTTCAGCCCTCAATGAAGCTTGTCCATGGAATAATCCGTGGAAACCCTCTGAGCAGCCCCTGCTGCCTGTGCCTGGGTTTCAGGTGCACGTTTCCAGTGCAGATACTCACATTTGTATTCCCTTACCTCTGCAGTCCATCCTGGCAGGCTGGCTGTGCAGCAGCCCTGTGCTGACCCCTGTCCTGTCCCACCTTGCAGGGCTAACAGACTATGCCATGGCTCTTCCCTTCGTGAGGCAGCAAGTTTACAAGACAGTGGAGAGCAAAGTTCAAAAGCAAACCAAAGGGCTCTACCCTGCTCCTCTGAAGATCATCGAGGTAACGCCCCGGTGAGGTGGGAGGAACTGGATCTGTGGGATAATGTGGGACAGACAGAGGGAAGGTGATCCTTCCTCTGAGTCAAGCCAACGTCCTGATCCTCACAGAGATCAGTCCTGAGGAGTGCTGCGTGTGGGACAGAATTCAGAGTCACTGCCCAAAATATGATCACCAGTTTATGGGTACTGGTACCAGTGCGGGGTAGAACAGGAATCTCAGCTGAGGGAAGGCTTAGCTGGGATATTTTGTTCATGAGACTTTCAGCTGCAGTTTTTCCAGGTTTTCTCTGCAGTCTCTGAAGAGATCAGGAGACCTGATCAACACCATGAAAACAGAAATTACTATTAATTTTCACAGCACTAAATACATAATGTACTAACTACATTAGTCCCTTCTGTTACACAGACATCCTGTTACAGACAGTCTGTGAATGAATCCTTATTGTAACATGACTTTTCACTCCTGAAGTTGTTGCCAAGACTGCTCTAAAACCTGTGCAGGATTCGGAGAGCTGTGACATTACAGGAGCACAGTTCCTAAAACCACAGGGAGTGGCTAAAAATGAACCTGATGGTAAAATCTTCATCTATCCTGTGTTAGAAGGACAGCAGGGGCAGGACTCAGGGAGTCTGAAATGTGCCTTGAATGTTGGGAGGGCATCACTGGAGACAACAGGGAATCCTTTTAAAGTGTGTTTGCAGCATGACTGAACTGTGGTGTGTCTTTCCTGCTTTTGGATTAGGTCGTAAAAACTGGTCTGGATCAGGGGAATGATGCTGGATACCTCATTGAATCCCAGGTAAGGAGAAGAGATCCTGGCAGGGATCAGGCACTGGTGTGGCCAGGGGATCTGTGTTTACCCACACAAAGGGTTCATCACAGCCTGCTGCTTATCCCATTCCTCCCCCTGTCACGGGCAGGACACCTTCCCCTACCCCAGGCTGCTCCAAACTCCATCCAGCCTGGCCTTGGGCACTTCCAGGGATGGGGAGCCTGAACACAAAGCACTCACAGGCAGGGCCACTGTGGGTGATGGGTGCTGCCCCTCCTGGATGAGGGAGCAGAGCTGAGGTTCCACACCACCCTCTACATCTGTAGATGTTTGATCTCTCACTCCTCTGACCGTGCTGGCACATGGGCCTCATGTCCTAAACACCATCCAGTCCTGCCTGAGCTTTGCTGGGACACAGGGGAAACTGGAATAGAGTTTAATTGAGGGTGTAGGACAGGCTGTGGTGACAGCTCCAGGGCTGGGGCAGGCAAGTGTGTTGCCCCCCAGCTTGTGTGTGACCTGTTTATTCCACACACACACACACACACACACACACAGAGTCTTTGCTTTCCTCAGCCATCCTCATCCCTCCGTTTCTCTGCCATAATAAACAACCTATCCCTAATTATTTTTTCCTCACCCATACTGTTTTTGCCACAGTTTTTGCTCAGATTTGTTATTTCTGGTGCCACAGAGGCAGTTCTGGCTGTGCACAGAGTCACAGGTGGGGTCACCTGGGCACTGCCAGCTCTGCAAGATTGAGTCCCCGGCAGCCCCACATTTCCAACTGATTATCTCTGTATTTGGGTCATCCCCAAGGTCGTTGCCCCTTAAATGCTGATGAAATCCACCCATCCCTGCTTCCCTGATGTGCTTTGTAACTCGTTTTTTTCCTTTCTGGTGCCAAAGCCTGTAGCTGTCACCTTCCCAGTGCCCTCCTGGCTGTGCCCCATCCCTGCTGGTTGTGCATTCCACCCACGTTTGGTCTGGTGCTGAATAAAAGCCTTGGGATACTCTGTTCCTCACAGCAGAGAATGAATGGGTTTTTTCCCCCCAGAACAGCAGCAGGATGGAGATCTTCCCAGAACTCCTGAAGAATAATAAGTGTTGGTGTTGTGGCTTTTTTTACTGCCTCCCTCTCTCTGTGCCTCCCCAGGACAGGAGTTTGCAGATTCTTTTCTAGGCTTTGTTTTGGGTATTTTAACTCGCAGAGCAGTGGTGAAGGAGGGTACAGCGTGCTCCAAACCTCGTTCCCTGCTTTTCCTTGGCAGACTTGGCTCTGACAACCTTTGTTTTGTGTGTGCTTTGTGTTCCTCAGAATATTCGTGCTGAGTGCTGGGAGGTTATGCAGGCCTTAGATTTTGTTGCCTGTGATCCTCTGAAAATAGGATCAGGCTGCTGCTGTCAGAGAGAACTGACCTGTTTGTAAGGATTTTTGTCAAAGCCTGAGGACAAGGTGCTTCCACCCTGATCTGTGGGGACAGTGCCCCAGTTAATGTGAGATGTGTGTGTGGGAGGAAGGGTCTCATGTCAGGGAAGTCCAGCCCTGTCACTGAGGAACTGGAATCATCAAGTCCCAGAGTGGTTTGGGTGGGAAGGGACCTCAAAGCTCGTCCTATCCCTCCCCTGCCATGGCAGGGACACCTCCCACTGCCCCAGGCTGCTCCAAGCCCCAATGTCCAGCCTGGCCTTGAGCACTGCCAGGGATCCGGGGGCAGCCACAGCTGCTCTGGGCACCCTGTGCCAGGGCCTGCCCACCCTGCCAGGGAACAATTCCTGCCCAAGATCCCATCCAGCCCTGCCCTGTGGCACTGGGAGCCATTCCCTGTATCCTGTCCCTCTGTCCCTTGTCCCCAGTCCCTCTCCAGCTCTCCTGGAGCCCCTTCAGGCCCTGCCCGGGGCTCCGAGCTCTCCCTGGATCCTTCTCCTGTCCAGGGGAGCCCCCCCAGCTCGCTCAGCCTGGCTGCAGAGCAGAGGGGCTCCATCCCTCTGATCACCTCAGTGCCTCCTCTGAACTCTCTCCAGCATCTCCAGGTCCTTGTGCTGTTGGGGAGGAGGAGGTGGTGCAGGGTGGGCTGAGCTGAGCCCAGAAGGTTCCTCTCCTTAGAGGTGACCTGGTGCCTTGTCCCTTTTCTCTCCAGGTTGCTCACCTGTGCAGTCACACAGTGCCTGTCTCCCCACTTGCCCTGTTTTTGATGTGCTGGCTCTGAGGCAGCTCTTTAATGCCAAACTCCGCTTCCCTCTTCCCTTTCTTCCAGAGCTTTGGCCAACTTGCATTGACCAAGGAATCCAAGGCGCTGATGGGGCTCTACCACGGGCAGGTGCACTGCAAGAAGAACAAGTTTGGGACACCTCAGAAAGAGGTCAAGTAAGTGCCAGTGTGGGATGCCTGAAGGAGCAGTTGGAGAACCTCTGAAAGGCTCCTGGGACTGAGTGGGCTGGAGAATTGTGCGTCAGAGCAGAGGTTTCCCTGCAGCTTGGAGGCCTCTCTCCGGTGGTGACAGGAGCTGTGTGAGTCTGCCAGCAGCGATGGGAGTTCAGCCATGTCCAGCTTTGCATGTGTGCCCTTGGTCCTTCCCTGCAGGACTCTGGCTGTGCTGGGAGCAGGGCTCATGGGAGCCGGGATCGCCCAGGTTTCCGTGGATAAGGGCATCAAGACCATCCTGAAGGACACGGCACAGAAGGGCCTGGACAGAGGCCAGCAGCAGGTCTACAAGGGGTATGTGAGTTCAGGGAGATTTGTTTTGGTGGCATTGGGCTGCCTTTAGTCCCAGTTCTCCTCTGCTGTCAGCATCAGGAACTCCTGACGCTGCTGTTCTGCTGGAGGAGCCACTGGATGTCACAGAAAAGCTTTATTTTGATGTTGTCCCCTGCAGTGTGCTGGGATATTGCTGTGGGATGGGCCCAGTGGCTCAGTTGTAGCTCCTTAGGTAGGCAGAGAAGATTCAGCAGTAACTTCTAGAGCTGAGGAAAGAGTAGATTCCATGTCAGGGAAGGTATTCCAGGGTTTTCTTCCTGGCTTTCTTTCCATGTTCTCCTGGGTCTGCAGTGATAGTACTCGGCTGTGTGTTGTCAGGAATGTCAGTGGCTGACCCTCAGCTGAGCTGTGGGAGCAGGACTCTCCTGTTTCCACTTGGAGGGAGGGTTCAGAACACAGAGTGACAGTCCTGCAGGGTTGGAGATGGAGTTTTGGACGCCAGCTCTGGGAGGGAGACAGGAGGGATTCCTGTGGTGCACTCCAGCAGCCTGGCTGGTGCACTCAGCAGCTGTGACAGAGCTGTCCCTCCCTAGGCTGAACAGCAAGGTGAAGAAGAAGAGCCTGACATCCTTTGAGAGGGACTCCATCCTCAGCAACCTGATGGGCCAGCTGGACTACAAGGGCTTTGAGAAGGCAGACATGGTCATTGAGGCCGTGTTCGAGGACATCAACGTCAAACACAAAGTGCTGAAGGAGGTGGAGGCTGTGAGTATCAGTCCTGAGCAGCCCCAGGGTGGCGGAGGGTCCTGGGCTGTGCTGCTGGGTTTGTCCCCTCCCCTTTGTGCTGCAGTTGGGCTCTTGGTACAAATCAGTTACAGCAGGACATGGGTGAGCATCAAGGGCAGCCTTTGTGTTCACTGGGGACATTCCCTGCTCAGTTGAGGAACTGGTAGCTGAATGCACAGTTCTGACATTGCCTGATTCCTGGGAGTGCTCCAGAAAAAGCTTCCATTTGTCTGAGGATGTTGATGTGACAGTGATGTCCTCTGGTATCTCCACACCTTGCAATCCTTCCCCTGCTGTCCCTGTGTTCTGTTCAAGGGCACACTGGGGAAAGGGCTGTTCCTGCAGTGTCTCCTGTGGCTGCAGAGGCCTTGCACAAACTCGGAAGCTCTGGGACTGATATTGCAGACCTGGGGAGAGCTCAGGGCATGTCAGAGTTGGCTGACTTGAACTACTGCTTTCTAATTAGCTTGTAATGAACAAACCCAGTTTTGCCTCATTTGCCAGGGTTCCCTGATCTCCCAGGGCTCTGCATGTCACACTCTGGATCTGACTGTGGATCCTGTGTGCTGACACAGCCCCTTCCACCCCTCCCAGGTGATCCCTGCTCACTGTGCCCTGTCTCTTGTCCCCTCCAGGTGATCCCTGCTCACTGTGTCCTATCCCTTGTCCCCTCCAGGTGATCCCTGCTCACTGTGCCCTGTCCCTTGTCCCCTCCAGGTGATCCCTGCTCACTGTATCTTTGCCAGTAACACCTCTGCCCTCCCCATCAGCCAGATCGCTGCTGCCAGCAAGAGGCCTGAGAAGGTGAGTCCCCAGGGCCATGTGCCCTGCCCAGAGCTGTCCATGGTGACATCCTCTTTGCCCTAGAGACCTTCTGCTCCCTCCTCAGACATGGCACAGCTCATCCTCTGCTCCCAGTGCAAGCTTTGAGCAAAGAGCTTGTGATTTGGGGGCAAGTGGGAGGGAGGGGAAGGAGGATTCATCCCAAGGGTGGTGTTGATGGGGCAGGTCAGCACACATCAGAAAGTGTTGGTGCACATGGGGCAGAGAAGCTGTGGAAGGTTGGAGCCAGGTGGAGCTTGGGCTCTGCTCCCAGGGAACAGGAGCAGGATGAGAAGAAATGGCCTCAAGCTGTTCCAGGGCAGGTTCAGCTTGGATATTAGGAGGAATTTCTTCCTGGAAAGAGTAGTCAGGCATTGGAATGGGCTGCCCATGTGAGTCCCCATCACTGGAGGTGTCCAGGGAATTCCCGAATGTGGCACTCGGTGCTCTGGGCTGGTGATAAGGTGGGGATCAGGCACAGCTTGGACTCCATGATCTTGCAGGGCTTTTCCAGCCTCAGTCCATGTGAGCAGGAGCACTCATTCCTACAGCCCTGAGGCAGCAGTGGACTGCCCTGCCAGGGCGGGTACCTGTGGTGCCTGTGAGTGTGAGGTGACCTGCTGGAGGTTCCTGTCACCCTCCTGAGCCTCTTCCTCATTTGCTGTGAGACCTCTGGTGCATCCAGATTGCCAACTGAGCCTCATTTGTTCATCCTTGCAAATAACATCCTCTCGCTGTTTAAATTGCCTGTGCAATGGCTCTTATGGGGAAACTCATAGGAAGTCACTTAACTAATTAGCACATTTTCTTTAATTAGTTTTGCAGCCTGCAACTCAGCAAGGTGCCTCTGACTTAACACAGGGCTTGGTGCCAAGTGTGGCTGCCAGGAGGCATGAAGGTGACACGCTGATGGCATGGTCACATTCAGAAACTGAATAATCTCCACTTAAACGCTGCTCCCTGGGGAAGGCTGCACTTCCCTCTGTAATGAGTTTCTGGATAGAAGCCTTCTCATCCTTAAATTCACTTCCTCACCGAAGACATTCACAGGCAGCACACAGGGACTTCCCTGAGTGCTGCTCCAGTCTGAGCCCAGCAGACACAGCAGCTGGGTGGGGCTGCCCTGCCAGCTCAGGTGCCCCTCCAGGTCACACCCTGCCCATCGTTTCCCTGGGGATGAGCTCAGGGATTCCCAGGCAGATTTGGCTGCCAGACTGTGAAGTGGTCCTGTAAAAATTGTACCTTAATCCTCAAAGGCAGGAGCTCCTGGGCATGTGCTGTGTCCTTGGGAAAACCTAGGAGAGAAGGGAATTGGAGAGCAATCCTGTCATAGAGGGATACAGAGTGTGCTCATGCTGCCCTTGCCTCTGCACTCAGCTTGCCCAGCTGATTCCTCTGGGAGCCAGAATCCATCTGAACCCAGCTCTTCCCTCTGCCAGGTGATTGGGATGCACTACTTCTCCCCTGTTGACAAGATGCAGCTGCTGGAAATCATCACCACAGACAAAACCTCCCAGGACACAGCGGCTTCTGCTGTTGCTGTTGGCCTCAAACAGGGCAAAGTGGTCATCGTGGTGAAGGTGAGGGGACACTGCGCACAGCAGGGGCTGCGTGATGGATAAAAGGGGCATTGGCTACTCTGAGAAGGGAAAAGGGAGGTCAGAAAGGGGCAAGGGCCCAGATGATCCTCACATGGCCCTTGTGGCAGCTATGGAAGGCCACCAGGCACAGGGCCAGCACGAGGAGCTGGCACTGCTGCCCCACACAGCTTCCAGGGCACCCAGACAGAACAGTCTGGACAGGACTGTCACCACCTCGGCTCCCTGGCAGGCTTCAGGGACAGAGGGTCAGTGAGCAGGAGCCCTCCTCTGCCTGGGTTAAATCTTGAGGGAGAGGGGCAGGAATACATGGAAAAGTGGGTTTAGATTGGATATTAGGGAGAAATTCTTCCCTGTGAGGGTGGAGAGGCCCTGGCACAGAGGAGCCACAGCTGCCCCATTCCTGGAATTGTCCAAGGCCAGGTTGGACAGGGCTTGGAGCAACCTGGGACAGAGGAAGTGTTCCTGTTTTTTTCCTGATTCCTGAGGTTGCCAGCAGTGCTGAGCACGTCTCTCCTGTAGTGCTGGGAAAACTGGCTTAGAAAGTGCTCTGGGCATCTCCAAACACCAGTGGAGACACAGTGCTGCTTCCCTGAGCCTCATGCCCACATCAGCTGCCTCCCTGAAGGGCAGTTTGCAGCTCCTTTGTTGCTTCCTGACTTTGTGGGGAGCAGCAGAGGTGGAACAACTGGCTTATGCTGGTTTCCCTTGTGCTGAGCACCCTTTCCCTCAGCAGCCTGTTGGGCTTGGTGAAGCAGCAGCCTGCTCTGGACCTGCAGGCACTAGTTCAAATGAAAACACTGTGGTGGGAACTCACAGAGAGTAAGTTCATGGAAGCCTGCAAACACTGCTGAGCTCTACAGGGAGAAAAACCAAACCTAAACCTGTTCTAGCAGTCAGTGCCATAGTGTAGGAGATGGGGTTTGGGGTGTCTGAATGGCACCCTGGGCTATGAACCACAGTTGTGGTGCTGCCAAGAGCTCACCTGGCTCCCTGCTGCTCTGCTTTTCCCCAGGATGGGCCTGGATTCTACACCACCAGGTGCCTGGGGCCAATGCTGTCCGAGGTGGTCCGAGTTCTGCAGGTGAGTGTCCCATCAGCTCCTGAGCATCCCCCAAACAGTCACAGAAATCCCTTCTTCTGCTTTGGGTGTGGACAGGAGAAGATGTGGGTCTTGTGGCTGTCCCCACCCTGCTCTTGAGGCTCCTGTTCGCAGTCAGTTAATGGGGCTGGGCTCTGCAGGAGCTCATCGCGAGATCCCATCGCTTCCCCTGCTCTCCTGCAGGAGGGCGTTGACCCAAAGAAAGTGGATGCCATCTCCACGGCCTTCGGCTTCCCGGTGGGAGCGGCCACGCTGATTGACGAGGTGGGCGTGGACGTGGCCACACACGTGGCCGAGGACCTGGGCAAGGCCTTTGGCCCGCGCTTCGGAGGGGGCAGCATCGACCTCTTCAAGCTCATGGTGCAGAAAGGCTTCTTGGGTGAGCTGCTGAGGGGTTTTCAGCTAAAGGGTTTTGAGCTTTCCTCTACTCCGGGGAAGGTGTCAGCATCCATCAGCCTCTCCTGCCCCAGGCAAGAGCAGTGGGAGAGCAGCCTTGGGAATGGGGCAGGACTCCCTCCCACAGAAGCACTGGTGCTGTTGGTCCTTTGGACCTGAGAAGGCATTTAGGGCCTGGCACAGTGGCAGCATCTTGCCCCAAGGGGTCAGTCAGATGGAGCTGGCTCCCTCTGCCCCTGCTGAGGCAGCAGGTCTGTGCTCTGAGGTGCAGAGTGCTGGAAGGATCTGCTCCCCAAGCAGGAACAGCAGGTGCAAAACAAGACCCAAGGTGTCAGGAGGAAACAGGACACGTGGCAGGAGCTGACTTGTCTGCTTTGATCCCCGCAGGTCGCAAGGCAGGGAAAGGCTTCTATGTGTACCAGGAGGGAGTGAAGAACAGGAGCGTGAATTCTGGCATGGATGAGATCTTGGAAAGGTTCAGGGTGCCAGCGAATCCTGATGTGTGAGTGCCAGTGTGTGAGGGAAGGCTGGGGCTGGCTCAGGCCCTGCCCGGCTCCTTGTGCTCTGAGCAGCAGCACGAGGTGCAGCAGGTGGTGTTGAGGGATGTGGAGCTTCAAGGGCTGGAGCCCCTCTGCCACAGAGCCAGGCTGGGAGAGCTGGGGGTGTTCACCTGGACAGGAGAAGGATTCAGGGAGAGCTCAGAGCCCCTGCCAGGGCCTAAAGGGGCTCCAGGAGTGCTGGGGAGGGACTGGGGACAAGGGACAGAGGGACAGGACACAGGGAATGGCTTCCCAGTGCCAGAGGGCAGGGCTGGATGGCATTTTGGGCAGGAATTGTTCCCTGGCAGGGTGGGCAGGGCCTGGCACAGGGTGTCCAGAGCAGCTGTGGCTGCCCCTGGATCCCTGGCAGTGCCCAACCCTGGGATGGGGTTTGGAGCACCTGGGACAATGGAAGGTGTCCCTGCCCATAGCAGGAGGTGGAACTGGATGGGCTTTAAGGTCCCTTCCCACCCAAACCATTCAGTGATTCCGTGACTGAACAGAGAGGCTGATATTGCTTTTATTCCAAATCCATCTGGACACAATTCCGAGTGCCATGCTCCAGGAAACCCTCCTTGGGCACGGAGGTTGGAGTAGACGTGTCCCAGAGGTCCCTTCCAAACTCCACCATTCCGTGGTTCAGAGAGCTTAGCCCTGATCCTCACGTAGACTGGGACACTCCCAGCCCTGTCCTGGCTCTGTGCCCCAGCTGTGCTGGCCGGGGGTGCTGTCCCTGCCCAGCCCTCACACACAGACTGTGTCCTGCAGCTGCTCTGACGAGGACATCCAGATGCGCCTGGTGACGCGGTTTGTGAACGAGGCCGCCATGTGCCTGCAGGAGGGGATCCTCAGCAACCCCGTGGAGGGGGACATCGGCGCTGTCTTCGGCCTGGGCTTCCCACCCTGCCTGGGAGGTGAGTGCTCTGGGCTGCCCTTGGGGCTCCACAGTTCCCCTGTGGCCAGGCAGGAGTGAAGGTTTGAGCTGGCCATTCCCTCAGGCTACATCAGAGAGGGTGTAGGTTGGATATTGGGAGTAATTTCTTTATGGAAAGGGCTATGCAGCCCTGGCACATATCTGTGCTTTTAAATTCCCATGCCTGGAGGGATTTAAAAGCCCTGGAGATATTTAAAGGCCTTATGGGTGTGGCACTTGGGGACATGAGTTAGTGGTAGTCTCGGCACTGCTGGGGAAGGTTTGGACTCAATAGTCTCCAAGGACTTTTCCACCCAAAATAATTCCATGGTTCTGATGCTGTCTCTTGCCACTGCTGCTGGAGTTCACCAAGGGCTCTTGGGGCCAAAGTGGTGCTTCTGGCACGTGCCTGGTGCTTTCTCTCCTTGAGCCAAATTCAGATTGAGGGAGCAGCCCCAAGGGACTTCTTACAAAGGCCTGGAGGGACAGGATAATTGGGAATGGCTTCCCATGGTTAGACAGGATATTGGGAAGTAATTATTGGCTGTGAGGGTGGGAAGGCCCTGGCACAGGGTGCCCAGAGAAGCTGTGCCTGCCCCTGGATCCCTGGAAGTGTCCAGGCCCAGGTCGGACAGGGCTTTGAGCACGCTGGGAATAGTGGAAGGTGACCTTGCCCATGGCAGAGGTGAGATTGGATGGGCTTTGATATCCCTTCCCACCCAAACCATCCATGATTCCATGATTATCCATGTCCCAGCTCATCCCCAGCACTTGAGTGCCACTGCCCAGCTCAGGTGAGCAGAGTCCTGCCTTACCCTGCTGGGAGACTGGGGGGAGGGTCTCTTGTGGAGAAGGATAAATGGGACAAAGCCATTGCTTTTGGATGCTGATACCCTTCCAGGCACTTTGGTGCTTCTCCTTCCCTGTCCCAGCTGTGTCCCAGCTGTGTCCCTGTCCCCGCAGGTCCCTTCAGGTTCGCGGACTCCTACGGCGCCCGGCAGCTCGTGGACAGACTGCGCAAGTACGAGGCCGTGTACGGCAGCCAGTTCACGCCCTGCCAGCTCCTGCTGGACCACGCCAACAGCCCCAGCAAGAAATTCCACCAGTGAGGTGACCTGGTGACACCCCGACAGCTCCTCCAGCCGGGCCCCAGCTCCCTGCAGCACCCTGTTCTCCGTTAGGTTAATCTCCAAAGCTCCCGGGGGAGGGAGGGAAGGAAGGAAAGAAGAAAAGAAGGAAGGAGGGGGGCAGCAGGTCGCCTCATGGCTTGTAGTCATTTCAAGTGCCTTATCAGCCACTGTGTGTTGGGCACGTCCGTCCCGTGCCAGCCTGGGCCTGGGGCCTCCGTGCTGGGGGAGGGAATTCCTGCTGCCGTGGCCTCCAGAGCTCCCAGTCTGGCCAGTAGCATCCAGCTTGTGGCTGGAGCCGAGGCCTTGCCTTTCCATGAACATCCACCAAAAATAAAGCCCCATCTGTCTCCTGGGTTTGGACTCCTGCTTCTCCCATTTCCCTGAGGGAACGGCTCGAGTGGGGATTGACCTGGAGTTCTGTCCATGGTGTGCTGGGTCCCACAGAGGGGCAGGATGGCAGCAGGGCAGGGCAAAGCACTGTCACCTCTGCCCTCAGTCAGGGCTGTGAGGAGCCCCTGCTGGACCTCGGACAAGGCACAGGGAACACCTGCCTCGGGGTGACCCTGGCAGGTGATCCTGGCAGATGGACCGGCCTGTAATTGCAGATCGAGCAGCCGAAGGCCAGAAGGGCCCCCCGTGGGGAAAGATCAAGTTAAACTAAAAGGCTTTAAATCTCCGGGCACCTGTCACTGGGCTGGCCCCTCCTCCCTTCCTTTTCCTGCTCCCTGGCAGGCCTCGGGCCAGGAGCTGGAGGCTGCTGCTCTTCATGTCACCTCTCCCTCCCTTTCAAAGCTCCCAGAGCAAAATTGGGCCAAGACATCTCATCTGGCTCTGCTGAGGGCTGGGGGAGGCACAGGCTGGTAACATTCCTTCAGCCCTCCTGGGGAGTTCAGGAAGCTGCAGGGATGTACTGGGGGATCCCTCGGGGCAAAGAGGCTTCACTGCAGGCCCTGGGATCCCCCCAGGAACAGCTCTGACAGCAGCATCCGGCCTTGGAGGGGGACAGGAATCATTTCCCAAGAGATGGGAAGGGTCTGCGAGGAGGGGAGGGACCCCTCAGAGCCCCCATCCTCTCCCCTTCCCCTCCTCCCCGAGCAAGGGCCTTCTCCGGGGGCTCATTACTCTCCCGTACATTTATTATGCTAATCCACAAGGATTAAGTTAAACCAGCCGACGCAAAATCCAGTGTTTTCCAGCCCGCTGGGGCCAAAATTACTGTCCAGTGTTATAACGGGAAGAGGGCAGGGCTGGGCAGGGGAGAGGAGAACCTGCAGCATCAGAGAGGGGCGGGAGCGGGGCCCCCCCCGGCGCGGTCCGGGCGACTCGGGGGGTCCCGGGCGTGGCCCTAGATCTTGGGGCGCCAGCCCTTGATGAACTGCATGATCTTCTTCACCTGGAGCTTGGTGAGGCGGAAATCGTCGGCCAGGATCTCCTCGCTGAGCTGCACGAAGATGCTGCCGTCGATGCGCTCGCGGGCGAAGAAGCTGACCACGTCCTCGGAGAGGCCGATGAAGCGCAGGCACTTGGACACCTCCTCCAGCGACAGCGCCGACAGGTCGGCGGGGGGCAGCCAGGCCGGGGGGGCCGCGGCATC
>VWZU01008670.1:0-17404 GCA_013397095.1 Sterrhoptilus dennistouni
CCTACACTGCAACCTAGGACAGAGTTATGTGTGGCTGCCTCTAAATCCAGGTGCTGGGTGGGTGCAGGTGTCAGCTGATGCTGTGAAGACATCCACAGTCACTTAATTGCAGTAACTGAGCCAAAGTGGGCCCAGGCCAGGACAGGGAGCTGTGTTCTCATGGCTGGCAGGCCCTGGGGGGGCATCACATGTGGATCACTGAAGGGATGATTGGCTATAAACCTCTGTTGAAGGTTAGAAACCTGGCTTTATGTGGGAGCAGAAGTGGAAAAGTAGTGCTGATTTGGAGTTTTTAAAGACTTTTTAAACTTCTTGGTCTTGGAACTAGATTATCTTTAAAGTCCCTTGCCACCCAAACCATTCCATAACATCCTGCTTTGGGATGTCAAACAAACCAAATTGCTCTGAAACCCAGGAAGAAACATCCCCATTTACCTGCTTTTATTTTGCCTTTCAATTTTTCCTTTTCACCTGCATTTTTTAATCTTTAAGAGCTTTAAACAATCTCTCAGGTGGAGTGGAGTGTGCAGTGTGGGCAGTGGATAAGCATTTGGTACCTCCCACAGATTTTGGCATGTGGGCAAAGGGTTTAATATTCCTTTAGTATCACAGTCCCTTTATAGCCTAATGCAGTTTGCAGAACATGAAAGAAAATCCAACTCTGTAGCAGAATTCAAAGGGGAAATAATGAATTGTGGTCTGTTGCAAATAATTAAAGCATGTAGATATTTAGTGATCTATCAAGGGGAATGAGGGAGTAATAAGACACTCTGTCCAATTTGTTTTAGAGCTGGAGTTGGAGTGCTCTGGTATAAAATTATAACCTCTGTTTTAATCACAAGAATGTTCACTGTATCTAGGTCAAATCCACACATGAACCTTCACAAAAGTTTTGCTTCATTCAGCTTTTTCATGATTATCATTACCTTCTGATGCCTTAGGGGAGGTAAAATACCTTTGATTTTAAAGAGGGGAGGGGGAAAAAAAAGGAGGCATTTTTTATCCACTTTCTCTTTAGCTTCTCCTTCCTGCCTCATTTTTTTAAAGCAGCAAGGTTTTTCTTTTTAAAAAGGGGGGAAGAAAAGGTTTGTTTTATGTATGTTTTTCACTGAAGGTTGCTCAAATCCAACCAGTTCTGTTGTGGCTCTGAAGGAGCCATAAAATTTCATTACAGCTTTTCCACAGAAACCAATTTGAGTGTCCAAGGCTCTGTCTTGCTGTTTAAAGATCTCTCTGTAGAATCAGTGTGTGCCTCTTTCCCATCCCTGCGTGGCTGCCAGATTCAGTTCATGTCTACTGAAGTATTTCTTTGGGGACTGAAACCAATTAAAACTGTGATGAATTAGAGGCTCTGCCTTTGGGTTAGCTCTAAATCTTGGCTTTGTGTGCATGCGCATCCCACTCTGCAAGTGACTGTGAGGTTGGCTGTGCTCTTTCTCAGTCTGATCTGTACAGAGAATGATGAAGAGGGAGCTCTGTGGCATCCAGTAGCCTATTTTTAGCTAAAAATTGGAAAGGTAGCTGGTTTTTTTTTAAGGGTTCAGGTGTGCTTTTTTTTTTTTTCTCTCTGTGGTAAATATTGCTAAAGAATCAGTGGCCATAAAAATAAGAAACAAATAACTCACTTTTAGCTCCCATTTTCTCCTTTTATGTTGATGCTCTTAATATCAAATTGCTCTGGAAATGTAACATCTCCTCAGGTTGGAGGCACTAGGAATAGTTCCTGCCTTGGATTTGGCAGCATTCCACCTGTGTGACTTGCAGTGTAATGTACACATTGTTACCCGAAAAATTACCAAAAATACCCAGAGAGGGTCACATGCTCCTAGATGTGCTCATGGCTGGGTTTTACTGAACCTTACACAAGGCCTGGAGCTGCATCTCACATTTCTGTCCCGTGCCAACCAGAAGTACTCAGAGCTGTAGGGCCAAGCTGGCATCATTTGGGAGCACGGATCCTATTTCCAAATTATTCCACAGAATGGTGTGGAAGGACCTTAAAGCACATTTCTTTCCATGACCAAGGACACATTCCATTGTCCCAGGTTGCTCCTGGCCTTGGACACTTCCAGAGATCCAGGGGCAGCTACAGCTTCTCTGGGCACCCTGTGCCAGGGCTTCCCCATCCTCACAGGAAACAATTCCTTCCCAATATCCCATCCAGCCCTGCCCTCTGGCAGTGGGAAGCCATTCCCTGTGTCCTGTCCCTCCATCCCTTGTCCCAAGCCCCTCTCCAGCTCTCCTGGAGCCCCTTTAGGCATTAGAAGGAGCTCTGAGCTCTCCCTGGAGCCTTCTCTTTTCCAGGTGAACATTCCCAGCTCCCTGAGCCTGGCTCCAGAGCAGAGGGCCTATGGTCATGTTAAAACACTGCCCTAAAATCTCTTTTTTCTTTTAGGAAGTGCAATTTGGCTCAGAACAGAAATCCACCTTGACTTGTGTTAATCTTGATTGCTGCAGCTGCTGGACATTGCCACGAGGCCTGACCCTTTCCCCCTCTAAGCATCTTTCTGTCCTGTCCCTGAGGAATTGCTTATGTTTCTGAGGGATCCATCCCCTTCTCTGGAGCAGCAATGTGACACTGTGGCAGGAGGGTTGTGACTGCTCCATTTATCTGCTGAAGGCTTGATTAAACTCGAGAGGACTCTGATGGAATTGCTGCTTATTCCTCCATGTAATTAGAAGCAAAAACTGCTCGTGGGGAGCCTGGCACAGCCCTTGTGTTGACACAGGTGCTGCGCTGCCTTGCTGGATCACACAAGTGGTCCTGGATGCTCATCCCTTGGGTATCCCATGTGTCCCTTCTGGGCTGCTTCACCTGCTCCCAGTGAGGAATTCTTTGCTTTTCTCACCTGCCAGTGGCAGGTAGGGCTGCTCACCTTTCCCCCTGGGTAGGGGAACAGCCTTTGATCAGAACAGACCCTTCTGACAGCCGTAGTCTGAATAAATAACTTTGCCTCGTCGCCTTTCCGTTCTGATTTTTGCTTTCCCTGGAGATTTGCACTCTAACCATCACCAAGAAAACACATTTATTTTTGAATGTGTAGCTAAGCTGGCAGCAATGTAACACCTTTTCAGCTCTCGCTTGGTGTAACTGCAAGAATAAATAGCTCCTTTCTCTTTCTAGTCTTGGGAATATTTGAGCTTCCCGTGACTTTCCAGTAAAATTTGATTTAGAGTGAATTGGAGCCATGTGTTGTTTGCATCTGACCCAAGGAAATTTTTATTGCGCTGGAGTGATAACTACCAAGGGGAAAATGAAACCCCCAGAGTACAAATCCTTGTCACAGACACAAGGAAAGGCAGAGCTTTGCTTCTACTGGGAAACCAAGGACTTGGGAGATGGGAATGGCCACAAGTGGCTTCATGAAGCCCAAGGTGTGTGAAATGCAGCAGGCAAGGAAGGAACAACAACCTGCTGCTCTGAAGGGGCTCTGTCATGCTGCAGGAGCAGCAGAGGTGCCTGTAGTGGCTTTTCATTAACTGGAGGAAAAACTGGAGCTTGGATGTCCCATCTGGGACTTGCCTGAGAAAGGGACTGAGCCCTGGTGACTAAAACTTTACATGGCTGTGGTTAATGGGGTGAAAACTGTGCAGTTGGGTTGGGAGAGAGGTGCAAAGGGGTGTTTCCACCTCACAGTAAGATGGTTCAAAAGTTAATACTAAAGATTTGGGGATCCAGCAAGTCACCTCTTTCAGAACTTTCAGTCTCAACCCTCTCCCTGAAGTTACCTAATTCCCTAATTAATTTTCTGAAGGGCAATTAATGGTGTAAGGCTGGAAAGCCAGCAATCTACTCTGCCAGAGCCATTCCTTGTGGACCACCTCTGCTTGCTGAAACAGGAGACAACCTGCCCTTTTGACTGCATTTCCTAGCAGGTTTCTGGGATTCTTTTCTTTTTTTCTCTTTCTCTGGCCTCCCACATGGAAAATAATCCTTTTAAAATGCAGATGGCAGCTCCCTTCACAGAGAGGCAGGCTTGTGCAGAAGGCTGAATTTTTACTTTATTCATAGAGCATGTGTGCGTGTTGCTTACAGAGTGTTACTCTCAGTATTATGTTAAAAATAGCTGGTGCTAAGCTTCTAATTCTTAACCTTTTTTCTTTTTTTTCCTCAGGCTCCTGATTTCAGAGGCATCTGTGATTTATGATGTAAAACTTTCCTGTGGTTGAAAGAGCTGGTCTAACTTCCCATGAAATATCTACAGCTTGCTTATGAAACTAGATTCTGATGATTAAAAACCTGAAAACGCTTAGGATGTTTTGTGAATTTGCCACAGTGGGCATTGGGTTGCTATGTCCTGGTGCCTAAACTCACAGGATTCATGGAATATCTTGAGATGGAAGAGATCCATGAAAGATCATTAGACCAGCTTTACTTAGTCTGGAGAGAGCAGAAGTGCTGTTATTGCATAGCTGAACATTCTGGTCATGAGTGGGAGAAGTAAAATCCTCCAGTACAGCTAAAAGGTGGCATCAGTGGGGGGGAAAAAAGGGTATTTTTTATATCTTCCATCCTTTCTCCAGTTATTTGTGTGGCACAAGAGGCCTTTTGCACAGCATGCTGCAGCCCATGTGGATAGGCTGCTCTTCTGCAGGGGGAAAGGAGGGAGGGAGAAAAGAAAGAAAAATGAAGGGTATGTTTGAAGCCTTCCTCCTGAGTTTGGTCCCACTTTGTCTGACGATTTTTAGGAGCCTCCTGCCCCTGCTTTCCCTTCTGCTGAAATTATGGAAAACAAAAAGAATCCTAAAAAGCGAATGGCTCAGAATGAGCTCATCACACTGGGGTGCTGATTCTGCACTGGCCTAAAAAGGTTTGGGTTGGAAGGAACGTTAAAGCTCATCTCTTTCTAACTCCCTGCCATGGGCAGGGACACCTCCACTACCCCAGGTTGTTCCAAGCTTGGTCCAGCCTGTCTTTGGACACTTCCAGGGATGGACCAGACTACAGTTTGCACATCCCTGAGGATAATATGAGTGGAAACCCTGTGGGGGAAACAAGGAGCAAGCTGCCAGTGCTTGGCACCTGCAGCAAGACCCCATGGTTCCAGTGTCATGTTTGTCCTGGTTCCTGGGCCATGGATGGAGACATGGGATCCTCTGGAGCTGTGGCTATCATGTCATTGCATGTGTAAATTCCAGCATCATCTTCCCCATGAAGTTATTAATGAAAATCATCACCCTCATTTAGGAGCTGCCATCACTTAGTAGATTAACCTTTATCAAGCAACTTTGCTATGCCAGCTGCACAGCAAAGTAATTACTTTTAATAGAATCTGCCCTTGATTTGAAGCCACAGGGGAAGCAATTAAATTTAACAAAGGCAAAAGCCATGACTTATAAATGAAGATGGATGGCTTTTGCTATCTGTTTCATAAATTCTATTGTGTACAAGTGAAGGAAAATACTCAGCTCCTCTTGTGTTTTGGGGGGTTTGAAATGTGGCATCAGGCTCGTGATCTATGGGTGGATTGGGTGTCATCAGTGCCAGCTCTGGGATTTGGCTTAGCATTGTTTACATTTGGGTCACAATTGACTTGTGGGGGCTTTGAACTTGAGCTCCTCAAAACCTTGACAGTCACGTTCAGCATGAAGAGTTTGCCTAATGGTTTCTTGGACCACCTGATCTCCTACCTCTGCCTCTCTGCTGAGGGAGTGTTTTGCTTGAAGCCAAGATGTGCCTTAAACTGCTTTTTGTGTCTGTGAACTTGTTCACTTCAGGTTCTACCAGTGACAAGGGGCTGATCCATGAGTGTCCCATGGACCTTTATGGTTGCCCTGATACAGAATCCCAGAATGGCTTGAGTTAGGAGGGATCTTAAAGATCATTTCATTCCATGGGCAGGGACACCTTCCACTCTCCCAGGCTGCTCCAAGCCCCAGTGTGCAACCTGGCCTTGGACACTGCCAGGGATCCAGGGGCAGCCACAGCTTCTCTGAGCACCCTGTGCCAGGGCCTCCCCATCCTCACAGGGAACAATTCCTTCCCAAAATCCCATCCAGCCCTGCCTTCTGGCAGTGGGAAGCCATTCCCTGTGTCCTGTCCCTCCATCCCTTGTCCCAAGTCCCTCTCCAGCTCTCTTGGAGCCCCTTTAGGCATTGGAAGGAGCTCTAAGCTCTCCCTGCAGCCATCTCTCCAGGTGAACATTCCCGGCTCTCCCAGCCCAGATCCAGAGCAGGCTCTGATCACATTAAACCACTAAAATATCCTGCTGTGGGGCAGGGAGGGGCTGGGCAGCATCGTGTGGCCCCTCCCAGACCTTGATGTCACAAATATATATACCAAAAATATAAATGTGCTTTCCCTCTCTGTTTTAAACCTGCCATTCTTGGCTTGGCTGAAGTGCAGAGGGGGCAGACCCTCATTTTCCATCTCTCTGGGCAGTGCTGCAGCTGTTCTGCCCTGTTCTGCCTGTTCCATCCCTGTGCTCACCTCTGTGAGGGATGCTGAGCTACCAGGAATGCTGAGTCTCCAGAGCATCACTGGAAATGCTCTGGCTGTGGATGTGCTTAGTGGGATGTGCTCAGCAAATGGAAAGTGAAAAGCAGTGGGCTTCAGGCTGGGGTTTCTCACAGCTGAGAGCAGAAATCCTGTGTCCTGGGTTGTGTGTCAGAGCAGTCTCTCTTCCCTTTGCAGTGTTGTAGCAGGGCTGTTTGGGCTCAGAGCCCTGGCCTGGCTCTCCTCCTCCGCTCCAGCTGATATCTGCTAACCCAGATCTGCTTTGTAATCAAATATCTCTGCTTGAGACTGAAGTTTCTATTTCTTTAGTAAAGTGGAAGAAGCCAGTGATCTCTGACTGGCATTGAGTAGCATCAAGTGTTCCAGCAGTCTTTCTGCTGATATTTTTTCTATTTGTTCAGGCTGCTCCAAGTCTCTCCCTCAGTGCTTTCATAGTCTGGGGTGATCCCTGCATTCCAAACACTGCCCTTAAACAGCTGCTGTGCAAAATCTGCACGTGCAGCATCACAGCCTCTGTGTCAACAGATTTCCTTCTTGTGAGCTGTCAGCACAAAATTCAGGATATCGGTCCCAAAGGAGGCAAATCCTTCATCGTGTCAAATTTGACTTCCCAGGGTTATTTGGAGGAAAAGTGGTCTAGGGAGGAAGGGGTGGGCTGGGAGGGTCCCATACTGCCATTGAGTGTCCACAAAGGTGTATGGAAGTCTTTGGTGTGTTAACTTTTAACATGTTGATTTAGACTGGAGAAGGGAAGGATCCAGGGAGACTTTTGAGCTCCTTCCAGTGCCTAAAGGGGCTCCAGGAGAGCTGGAGAGGGGCTTGGGACAAGGGATGGAGGGACAGGACACAGGGAATGGCTTCTCACTGCCAGAGGGCAGGGCTGGATGGGATATTGGGAAGGAATTGTTCCCTGTGAGGGTGAGGAGGCCCTGGCACAGGGTGCCCAGAGAAGCTGTGGTTGCCCCTGGATCCCAGGCACTGTCCAAGGCCAGGTTGCACAGTGGGGCTTGGAACAACCTGGGATGGTGGAGGTTGTCCCTGCCCCTGGCAGAGGTGGAATGGGCTTTATGGTCCCTCCTAACCCAAACCATTCCAGGACTGTGTGAATCCAGGTGGCTGGAGGCTGAGTTCACACGGTGGGATGGAGACAAGCTGAGGTCTGCAGGTGTGGTGACCCAGCCAAGCCCCTTCACCATGTCTGTACTCTGGAAAGAACTTGCTTCCCCCTGGGAACTGATTTTTTTAGTCAGTGCAGCTAATGCAGGGAAAAGTGTGCCAGCTCCTGGGAATGGAGCAGCCCCTTAAGAGGAAATAGGTTTCATGATTTGCTTGGAAGCTTTGATCGCTCTCCTGGGAACGTGGCTCCATCTCTCCCCTGCTGCTGCCAGATCCAGACCTGAGGCTTCACTACCTGTGTGTTCCTCCCTTCACAGTGACCTCCACCTGGGAGAGGCTGTTCCTTGGCTCTGGGCACAAGACACAGCATTAACATTTCTCTGGTAAAGAGTTCCAGTTGGTTGTGACCCTCCTGGAGGGAGGCAGCAGAGCTGAGCTTTTGTATCGCTGCTTTTGTCTCTGCCACAAAGCCGCCTGGGTTTCCTCAGCCAGTGGTTCAGTGCCTTCCCTTTTCATCCAGCGGTTTTATTCCTCTTTAGGGAGATGGATTGCAATGGAGGAGACTGCTCTTTGACTGGTGGAGTCAGTTGTTTCAAATACAACAAAAAAAAGAGAAGCATTTAAGGCTGCTTCCACTTTCTTTTGTTGAGAAGAGTCTGTACATGTTTCTGAGCAGCTCCAGTCTGGTAGAGAGCAGCTGCCTGTGCACGTGAGAGGCCCATTAAGATTCAGTGCTGCTTCAAACCTCCTATTTATGCTCAAAACAGCCTTCTAAAAAGCAGGAGGAGGAAAACCACCCCCCCGACCAACTGCATTAAAAAGCAGCTTCCAAATTAGAATTGTTTGTTTCTCTCGGGAGAAAGAGGAGCTGTTTTCCTGCATCCCTACAGAGCATCCTAATCCTGCTGCAAGTCTCTCCTGCTGCCAGGTGGCTTGGTCTGCTGGGAAATTGGTTGGATATCTGGTAGGGAAGAGGCTGGAGTCACCTTACAGGCAGGAAAGGCTTTAAATGTGACGTGGCTGGAGGAAAAGAATGCTACAGTAATAAACATCTTCAGCTGGGGCAGTACACTGCCGTAAGAATGCTGCATCTTATGTATGCAGTAGAAATTAATCTGGATTAATTTAGGAGGATAAACATGATTAAAGTCACTCCTTTGGAATCAGAGGAGCTTTGTGTTTGGTTTGGTGTAGTTGGCTTACAAAGTGGCTGCCCTCTGAAGGATGTTTGTGCCCATGCTGTCTGTGGAAGCACGTGCTCCCAGTACACCCTTCCCTCTGTCCTTTGGATTTGCCTGGGAATGGGGCAGTTCTGTTGGTGATATTATTCCCTGGAAATGGAGAGAGCTGCCCTCCAGGTTTGCCCTCAGCTGGGATGCTTTAGGAGGTGAGTGGTGCAGATCACACCTTCTCCTGCAGTAGGTACTGAGAGTGCAGGAATTGTTTCCACCACCTTGCAGGAGAGGTTGTAAGAGGAAGGGAAAAGGCTCAACACCATCAGAGAAAAAGGGAAAGAGAATCCTGTATCCCTGTGTTCCCTTCTGCTGGGAGAACAAAGAGGGAACAAATACCACTTCAGGCTGGCATTTGCCCCGTGATCAAAAGCATTTCTGTGTTTTATAACGAGCTTCAAGGATTTATCACCAAGACTTCAGGATTCCCAAGGGGATTATGTGCACAAACGACAATATTCCCTGGAGTACATAAAACTGAAGTGGAGTTTTGGAAAGGATATAAACCTCCTTGTTTGGGGCTCTGCCAGCTTTAACTGCTTGTGCTTTGGCAGATCCATGGGTGCTTGGGGACTGCAGTGCAGAGATCCTGGGAGGGGAAACTGGTTTTGGCCAAGATGTGCATCACCTGCAAAGCCCCTAACAGTGGCAGGTTCCCTCCTGGGAATGAATTTGACAGATAACTCCCAGAACAGGGGGGAGGAATCACTGATGGTGTTGCAGCACCAAATGCAGCAGAGCACTGAAGATGCAGCTCTCCACTGAAAATCACCCCAGGGAGTGCAGGTGCACAGGTTTGCCTTTAAAATTCACCTTGGTGCAGTCTGTCTGCACTGCTGTGGCTCTGTCTTGGTGTCACTCTTGATTCTAAGTCACTTAGGTATTTCTAAATTTTTTTCCCCCTAGAAAAGCTTTAAATGGATCTATATTTAGAGCAGGCTGCATGCTGCTTAAAGACTCTGACAGCAAATAATGATCTTAATAGGGCCCCCTGATACATATCAAGAGTCTTCTACTCCTTATGCTCTGTAGTTTGAAACTTGAGGGTGTTTGGATTTATTTTAATTTCCCCCCAAGAGCTGTGACCACCTTTGGGTGCAGTGTAATTGAATTTGAGACAAACTGTGCCTTCTCCAAGATGGGTTTGCTGTAAAAATTGTGGTGACACTGGAAGTCCTGCAGTGCTGGGGGAATTTAACCCTTTGTTCTCCCCAAATATGTAACTGTGAGGGTGCAGTGGTGGAAAAGCCACAGGTCCAAGCACGGCTTAGTTTGGTGACCTGGCTGAGGGAGGAAAGTTGTGTGAAATGTTATGGAGGAGCAAAATTGCTCTCCTGGGACTCTGCCCCAAAAGACTCTGCACTCTATAGTTTCTCTCCTCCTTTCCCAAGGAATTGAAAGGAATTATGGCCGGTTTGCATTTAGTATCAAATTTAAGGGTTGTGCTCTGAGTGTAGGGATGAGAATTTCTGCCAGAAATGGTGGTTTTGATGTCTCCCTGGATGCACTAAGTGTGATGATGCTCTCCTGCCTCCCACATCTGCTCTGGCTGGCTGTGTGGAAAGGTGCCTCCTTTCCCAAAAACAGAGTCAGTGTTTCTGGTCCCTTACAGCTCCCAAATGAGCTGGTTCTCCACTGAAGCTTCTCCTGTGGCAGCAGAATTTCTTTTTTGGTACCAGTGCTCTGACACTTGCTATGGCCCATCATTCCAGTCCCTTATTTCCATGGGTTTTAAGGCTTCAGCTCAGCTCTGGAGCAGCATGAGTCTGAATTTTTCAGAGCTTTTCTCAGTGGCCTATTAACTGTTTGCTATTTGGAAATAGTTGTTGAGTTAAGCTGACAACAGGCACTTCTTGCAAACGAGGGGAAGACAAAATTGATGCTTTAAGAAGCGTTGTTGGAATGTTTATCTGCTTGAGCACATTATTGCAGCTGTTGTTGCTTTCACAGAGAACGCAGAAGGCTGCAAGGATCCCTGTGTTCTCTGCTGAGTGCTTCCCTTTGCATCTGGAAGAGAGAGATGCCATGGTGGGCAGAATTAATAGCATCAATTGTTGAATGCTGCAGTTCTAACATGGCACAGATTATGGCATTTAAGTAGGTAGGATAAATATTAATTAAAATATGTGGTCTGAAAGACTTGGAAAATCAATTGCATTCCTCTAAGGAGCTTTCTTGTTGAGACTTTATTTTTTAATTCTTTCCAAGCCTTGTTGTCTTGCTGTGCTTGCTAAATTTCTGGGGTTCTACCCTGCTGTATCTCTAGGCAAGTGCCCCAAAAACTCCCACAGTGGTGGGATGGGGAGCTGTGGACTTCAGGGACAACTTCAACATCCCTTAAACACAGTTTAGAATAGTGATGTTTAAAGATGCCTCGATGGAGATGGGAATATACATCTTGGGAGGAGGGGGGGAAAGTGCATGTTTCTCAGGGAATGAATTTGACTTACTGCCTAAAGGCTGTAATAAAAACTTTCCTTGTCCCTGTGCCTTTTCTGAGTTCCTGGCAGAAGGCATCAGTGTAGCTCTGTGTTTACCTGTCAGGGTCTGAGCAGCCAGGATGCTGATGATAAACTGCCAGGCTCAGGGATCTGTCTGTAGGGATTGTAAAGCGTTCCCAGGACAAGCAGGGTGGCAGGGACAGTTGTTCAGGTTTCATTCTCTTTGCTGTCTTTCTGGTAAAATCTCCATAAAAAGCTGCTGCTGTATTGGAACTGGTGCTCTTTGTTGTCTTGAGGGAACTGCCATAACCAAAGATGGAGTTTACTGGGAGCAGGGATGGGAAGAGCCAATGCTTCCCTAAAAAAGACACCAAGGAAGTGTGCATGCCTCAAAGCCTCCTTCTTGAAACAACTGTTGGGCTTTCCCAAGGCTCTGTCCTTCCCACTGGGATCTCTCCAACCTCTGCCCCTTCCTCGAAGACCTGCTCAAATGTGAGTGGGCTTGTGCCTCCTGAGGGTTTAATGGAGCTCCCCTGGCTGATGTGGTTCCTGTGCTGTTACTGAGTGCACTGGGGGATGTTGTGTAATTAGCTGGAAGCTGATTGCATCTCACAGTGTGTGTCACTGTGATGAGATAATTGCAGCAGGACCCTCAAACTCATCAGCTGAATCCTTCCTGACAGGTGCCCCATCCAAGGCGTTCTGGATGTGCTGCTGGCTCCAGGACAGCTGGAACCTGTCTCCAGAGATAAGATTAGATGCTGGATCTAGGCAGTGGTTAAAGGAAACCCTGCTCTGCTTGCTCCTTACAGCTGGGCTTTTGTCTAAATAAAAATTGAGCTTGGGGAGAACATGGTTATGTGTTCCTCTAGCTAGAGGGGCTTGCAAAGCACTCTTGAAAACAGTTATTTAGGGAATCATAGAATCCTAAAATGATCTGGATGGAAGGAACCTTAAAGTTCATCTTGTTTCATTCCACCCCTGCCATGGGCAGGGACACCTCCCACTGTCTCAGGCTGCTCCAAGCCCCAATGTCCAACCTGGCCTTAGGCACTGCCAGGGACCCAGGGGCAGCCACAGCTTCTCTGGGCACCCTGTGCCACGGCCTGCCCACCCTCCCAGGGAACAATTCCCTCCCAATATCCCATCTAAATCTACCCTTCTTCATCTTAAAAGCCATTATGAAGGAGCAGGCTTTTCCTGGGAAGCTTGCTGTAGTTACAGCTTCATGGCCATCCATGTTCTCTGGGCCTTTTACCTAAAGCCACTCTGTACCCTGAGTGTTTCTGTTCTTCTGTTCCCTCTCATCACCTCTCTGCTGTGGTTTGCTTGTTGTTTCGGTTGGGTTTGGGGGATTTTTTGCCCATTTTATTAGTCAGTGGTAGCAGATCATGAGCAGTGTGGATTTCCTGTTGTCTCCCTGGTACCACTGCTCATGAGGAACTTGCTCTTGATCTGGCATTGCTGACATCTTTAATTAGAGCTGTTACAGCCTTGACAAGCTCAGTGCATCAAATCAGCTGCCTCAAGCTTTGGGGTTTCTGTGCCACAAGTCAATTCCTAGTGACTCTGTGCTTCCACCTGAAATCCTGTGCCATCCTCTGGCTGCCCTGCAGCCTTCTGCCCAGGGTTGATCACAGAATCCCAGGATATCTTGGGTGGGAAGGGACCTTAAACTCATCCAATTCCCACATTCCCACCCCCTGGCCTGGACTGGGACACGTTCCACTGTCCCAGGTGGCTTCAAGCCTTTTCAGCCTGCCCTTGGACAATTCCAGAAATCCGGGGGTTGGCAGCCACAGCTTCTCTGGGCTCTTTCTCAATGCTACTGAAATAGAATTGAAAAAAAAAAAAAAAAGAGATAAGAGCACTTTAAACAATCTTATATCTGAAAGAAATTGTCACGTTCATGGACAACTTGCGTAAAGCAAATTGAGTAGTCAAGTGCATGTGCAGTAACTTTTCTCTGCAAGTGATTAGAGTAATAAACCTCCTCCCGTCATCATCTCTTTATGTGAAGAGACAGCAGGTAATGTTTCTGGAGGTGCACAATGCAGCACTAAGCCCTGAAGCTGCATTAACAGGATCATGAGGGACAAATGATTTCAAAGAAGAGACTTTTCTGTCTTCTTTTTCTTTAAAGTTATTTTCAGGTCAGGAGGATGTTTAGGTTGCAGTTCTGAGGGTAGGACATTACCTGCTGTGATCCCCTGGACAACAGGAGGTGCAGAGCTGCTGTCACCCAGCAAAGCCTGCAGTGAGGGATCCTCAGGAGTGTTGGGGCTGAGAGAGATTTTAAGTAGACTCCAGAATCTGCTGGGTTTGGAGGGCAAAGGTTTTCCTCTGCTTGTGGTAAACCCTATTCCAGGATGGCATGGAGAATATGGACATGCCTGCTGGAAGTGCTTGGTTGTGAGACAGGATAACCTTCCCTAATGCCCTTACAAGCTTAGTGCCTTTATTAGGCTTAATATTCCTTTTTATATTTTGTTATTCTCTGACATCCAGAACTTTTGATTTCTTTTCAAGATGTCGATTGTTCAAGCTTCTGTAGTCATCTTCCCTTAAGCTGCTGCTACTTGTGTTCACTTCTGCACCTTTAAATCAGCTGGCAAGTGTCTTTTCATAAGGCTGGAGCCTCTCTCCAGATGAGTATTATTTAGAGATCATATACTATCTGCTGATCAGTTGACTGATAGTGTGTGGAGTGGGCTCTTTTTTTAGCTAAAGCCAGCGCTCTTCTAAAAATATTCCTACTTGAGCATTAAGCATCAAAGGATTTCTGATCACTGGGATTATTTAAGCATGGCACAGTGTTATCTTGCTGGGATTTCACTTAAACTTCAGAGGAAGCTTCACAGGGGTGTTTGTAGTTAAAAAGTTGGTGCTGCACGTGACATGCTCAAAGGCTGAACCCCCCGTGACCGTGGTGGGTTTCCCTGATCTGTTGCCCTGGATTTAGTGAAAGGCTGGGAAGCTTCACATTCGTGTGTTGAATGCACAAGTCCTTCCTTCAGAGAATTTGTCTTTAGGTGCGTTTTGTCCCACCTTTTGGGACAGTTATGAGTCATGATTAAAAACAGAGGACTGTGCCCTCGTTGTCCTGAGGTTATGCATGAAATGACTGGGAATTTTCTTAGATAGAAAGTGCTTTTAGCTGACAATTTGTATTTCGCTCGTTCCTTTGTTAGAATGGCTGGGACAGTCTCATTTTGGGGGAATGACCTGCTTTCCTAGTTCCTGGATATGTTCTTATTTGGATATACCTCTGTCTAGCAGCCTGATCTCCTTGAAACTTTCTCTATTTAGCCTTCTCCAACACTTTCCATTATCTGCAAATTTAATCATAGCTTAGTTTCAGTTATCACAAAACAGGTTAATCCCAAAATATTGGGGTATAAGACTGGGATATATAACCTCCAGGCTTCTCTATCCCTGGAAGTGTCCAAGGCCTGGTTGGACAGGGCTTGGAGCAACCTGGGATAGTGGAAGGTGTCATGGAATGAGGTGAGTTTTAAGGTCCCTTCCAACCCAAACCACTCCGTGATTCCCTTCAAATGCTGATTACCTATTGATAATGAAATTTTGAGACCTATTAATGAACTAATTTAAGTTTGTTTTATAGCATATGTTGATGTTATATTGATATTCAGGTGATATTATGACATATCACCTGAAATGGATGTACCTGACTCTGTTGCTTCCCAGACCTCTGGTGCACAGAACAACTATGAGATCTCTCAATCCAATTTATAAATAAAAAACATGTTATCTTAATGAAACCTCCTATCATTAACATCAACAAATATTGCTTGCCATCCTTTAAAAAATTTCTTAATTTGGTTTCATCCTGACTTGTGCAGTGCATCCAGGATTGATTCTGGGGGTTTGTAAAACACTGAGCTAAAGACTGGATGAGAAAGGAGGAAGAGGCGGGGGATTTTTTGGGATACAAGAGATCACTGGAGAGCTGCAAGGTTTTTAGGGGAATATGGAGGTGGGGCAGACTTGCCTGCTGACCTTTTTGAGGAAGCAGAGGGCATGAACGTATTTAAAAGCTAATGTGGCACTTGGGGACACAATTTATTGGTGGCATTGGAAGTGGTTGGGCTCTGATTTTAGGGGCTTTTTCCAGCCTAAATGATTCTATAATTCCAAGAGGAAATGGTTTGCTGACTTCTAAGCCACAGCAAAGACTGAGATAAGATACTGTTGGGGACACCCTTCCAGCTATTTTTTTTTCCCTTATAAAATAGATGGGGAGGGAAAAATAAATTCAAATAAACTGGAGCTGCTGTGGCCAGAAAAGTCACCTTTGTGGTGGAGACCTTTGGAAGTTTCTGATGGAGATAGCAGTGAAATGTTGGGACTTAAGATTTCCATTGTCAATATGGAGGTGTTTCCCCTTGGAATTCATTGAAATGGCTGCTGGGGGTACAAGATCTGGGAGGGTTTGTGATGTGCCTGCTTCTGAAATAGTTTGATTCCCAAGAAGATACTGCATGTTATTTGAAATGAATGGCCCCAAAATAAGTGGAAAATCTATGACTTTCTTTGGAGGTGCAGAAGAGCACAGAGGATATTCCCAGGGATGTCAGCCCCAAAGAGGTAAGGTGGAAGGCAGTGCCTATGCCTGCCTAAACCCTAGAGAAATAATTAATCTCTGGATTATTCTTGGCATACCAGAAATAGCACTGCTCTTGCAAAGATTCCTTAAGCTCTTGTGAAGTTGTCTGGATGCTGAATTATTGGAGTCCCCCCCTTCCCTTCCCCATGAATACAAACTAGGACTGATAGAACTGATTTGCATCAAACCCCTCCTTACTTTTCATTCTCCCCTTCGTGGGGAGAATGAAATCCCCTTCGAAGATTACATGATGTAAGCATCACTCACTCTGGGCTTTCATCCCAGGCCGTTCAAAAAAGCCTTCCTTGAATCACGGTATTTGTGGTTGTCTGGCACTTTTTTTTTTTTTTTTTGGAAAATATCCTCACTTTGACTTTTGTTAGCTTCTCGTAACTTTGTTCCTTTGGCTGTGCTGGGTCTGAAATTTCCCCCTTTGAAGGCATAAGCTGGTATTTCATTAGTTTGGCATTTGCTTTGTCTGTGCATTAAAAGATTAGTGGGATTGCTTGCTCTGAAGCAAAGGCTGCCTTCCAGTTCAGCTGTTGCTCCTGATTTCCCTGTCCAGACAAAAGTCTGTGCACGGGGAGGGGGAAGCAGCTTTAGAGCCATTTTTGGTAAATTCTGACCAAAAATAATAAAATTAGATAAGACTTTGCTGAGGAAGCTTTGGAAATGTCAGAGTGGATGTCTGGCACTGCTCCCCTGGTGAGGGTTTAGTGCAGAAGGAGCTTAATGACAATCCCAAAGCTCAGGAGCAGAGGGATTCACTGGAGATATTCTCCTTCCAGCCATTGCAGGATCAAGCCATGACAGGGCTTCCTTCCCTTTCCACACAGGTTATGAGCTCTGACTCTTATACATTCCAATCATGCAAATGCCTCCCAGAAGGTTTCAGTGATACCAACTAGGTCAAATTTATGCTCTGTAAATGAGCAATTCCCATTTCTCTTGTTTATTACCCAGGTTTCTCACATCAGGGTAGAGGCAATTACAGAATTTTGTCTCATCCCTCGGTGACTTGATTAATGTTGTTCTTGACATCTTGGTTTCTTTGTGCTAAATGAAGAGTCATTTGTTGTCTCTTCCTATCCTCCTCCTTCCCCTCCCCTCTTTCTCCTTCCATTTTTGCTTCTCCTGTTAAAAATCTTCCCTTTTCTCTTTCATGGGCTCCTAGAGGAGCCCACTAACCCAGCCTGTGCCCCACAACCCCTTTTTGCAACAGGTTGCCTTAAACTTCCTCCTTTCTTTTTTTTTCCCTGCCCAGATCGTTTTCCAGGATGCTCCATGTGGGATGTGGTACCCAGTGGTGATTATCCTAGAACCACAAAATGATTTTGGGTGTAAGGAACCTTTAAGGAACATATATCCAACCCCATGCATGAGCAGGGACACCTTACCCCAGGTGACATCTTCCGCTTGAGCAATATTAGAATTCTTTCTGTTGCATGTTGCTCTTTACAACTTTTTCTGATTTTTCTTTTTATTTTGCTCTTTGTGACTTAGTGGTGGAGATACTTTTTTTTTTTTTTTT
>VWZU01008670.1:17444-69816 GCA_013397095.1 Sterrhoptilus dennistouni
TTTTTTTTTTTTTTTTTTTTTTAAATCCCTGAGCTGTCTCCTGATCCAGGTGAACTGCTCTGCTGCTTTTTAAAAGCTCTCCCTGGAGAAATCCTCTCTCTAAATGCACACAGGTAGTCAGAGCAGCCTTGATCTTAATGCACCACTGAATTATGACCAGAAACTAGGGCAGGCATGGAAATAGGAGCTCTGGCTCCAGCCAGGGAATGCAGAGCCCAGTTGGAGGCTGCCTTGCTTGGAATTCTGGGCAGGTCTGAGGGCAGGGATGCAGAAACCTGCTGAGTGATGCCTGAAGATGATGCCTGAAGGATGTTTTTGGTCCCCCACTGTGAGTTTGGATCAGTTACAGGCAGGGGGGTGTAGATACCTTGGTCTGGTGGTCTCCATTTCAGGATGACAACCTGAAGTATTCCCTGTTCAGGGAAGGACAGATCTGTGAGGGAAGGGAGGTGGAAGCATTTCAATCCAAGGTGGAAGAGCCTAACATAGCTCATTTTAATGCATGGCTGGAGGAGATGAAAAACACTGACAGCTAAGGAGATCCTGGGTCCAGAGCCCTCAGGAAGGGGAGAATATCTCCACAGGGGAGAAATCAATTTTGCCATCTTTCCCAGGAATGCTTGTCAGAAGAGAAAGACCATTTTTTGCTAATACCTGACCTTTTCTGCTGCTTGCTTTTCTCTCTGGACCTGCATCACTGGGAGCTGGAAGATTTCTAGAGTTCAGTGTCTTTGGCAGAAAACCAGCTGAGGTGGGCCTGGGATGGTTATGTGGGTCCTGTGGGCTGCAAAACTTCCAGGCAGTCCTAAAACAAATCCTTCTATGCATCCTTAAGATGTGGGTGAAGAGCTTGCATTCTGGAGTTTGGAATTCTGGTCCTCCGCCTCAGTGGGCAGAGTGGTCCTTCTACACTGTAGAAAAGCCTGGTACAGCTGCTCCTGTCCCTCCCAAAAACTTGGGATTGGGAATCTGCAAATGCTGCTGTGTCCAGGGGATCTCTGCTCTGTTCCTTCCTTCCAAAGTAGCCACATGCAAGAGATGGAGCCCTTGAAGGCTGCTCAAAACATGGAGTGGCTCCTTCAGTGTAGGTGTCAGGAATATTTTCATGGAAGACTTCATAAAACCCAAGATTTTTCTCTTCTGCAAATGAATCCAGCCAGAGCAGCAGTAAGAGACTCCAACCTCGGAGTGGAAAAGTTGCTCTTTTCCCCTCAGACTTTGACAGATGGTGCAGATTAGTCTTAAGTTAATACAAGGCTTGTCAGCTGCCCTAGGATCTCAATATCTGGGTGTAAATGTCAGGCAAATCCAGTGAATAAGTCTAGACACCTCCTGAACTGGTTTCTTCTGAGCTAAAACCACAAATTTCAAACATCTCTCTCCAGATATTCCACCTTTGATTGCCCTTCTCACCAGTGGGAAAAAGTCAGTGTCTGCAATTTCTTCTTTTATGGCCTTGTGTCCATCAAAAGGCTGGACTCAACATCCTGCTGCATTGCAGCTTCCTTGGAGATATCCCTGATCCTTTTCCAGCCTTGCTGCCACTGGAGAAGAACCAGCTGGTCTGACACAATCCCTTCTGTATCTTTGAAGTCTGGTGGGGTTTTTTTCCCAGCTTGTGCTCTGGCAGTTGGAGCCTTTCTGGCACAAGGATTTGGGGACATAAATTCCAGATGAGCACATTTGGTTCCCTCAGACCATGATAATGGAGAGATGATTCACACCTACAGCTTTGGGAAGAGCTGTGTTCAACATTGATCCCAGAGGATGTGCCATTCACCAGGAAACAGGAGAAGCGAGCAGATCCATGTGGAGCCCCAAGTGTGTTCCAGGAATTCTGGGAGTTGGGAAGAGCATCTGCCTTTGAGCCAGGTACCTCTCAAATATCACCTTGTTCATGCCCACCTTGGTGTTTAGCTCCAGGGGAGGATGGAGAAGCTCCTGTCCAAGGCAGGGAGCTGCTCCAGGAACAATGCCATGTGGAATATCCTGAGTTAGAAGGATTGAAATCCAGCTTCTGGCCCTGCACAAGACACCCCCAAGAATTCCTACAGTGTGCCTTCAGGACTGGGAAGGCTGTGGGCTTCATCCTCTGTCCTGAGTCCTGAACACCAGCCCAGAGCATTTCATAGCTAAAAGAGCTGGAATAAACCAGCTCACTACAATGTGCTGCTTGTCTTAGCCATGCTTGAATAAATCCTTCCCCGACTTCCTGCTGACTTCACTTTTCCCACAAGTCCATGCAGATAAGAGGTCAGGAGCACCCATCACCATGGAGCTGTAATCAGCCACGAAAACCCATCTATCAGAGCTCAAATTTCATTTTTAGCTCTCAGTTCGCAGAACTTTTTACATGCCCTTACCTTGCCCTGTTGCAGGTCTGTTCCCAGAGGAGATGGAAGACACAGGAGCAGTGGAACTGGATGTTGTGTTCTCACCATAAAAGAGAGACTAAAAATAGCTTGGAGGATGTCTTTTTATCTCAGTTTTTTGTTGTTGTTGTTGTTGTTGTTTTTGTTTTTTTTTTTTTTTTTTTTTTTTTGGTTTTTTTTTTTTTTGTTCGTTTGNTTGTTTCTGCTGAGACCTTGGGAGAAGAGTTGGAGCAGTGACCTTAGGGGCAGGAATTCAAGCATCCCACTGAAGAAGGGTTTCCAGAGCTTCGGTGGATGTAGGAATGTACATCCTTGTAAACTGTGGAGGCACAGGAGATGGGATATCCCAATATCCTGGGCTCCAGCTCTGTGTGATTACAAGACCTGGCCCTTGGATCTTAACTCTCCAGCCTTTTTCCCAGGTGATATGGATCTTGTACAGTGTTTTGACAGCTGAAACAGCCTGGAAATAATGAGCTGGAAGCACTGTTTTCTCTCATGTCCTCTTCCCTTTTGGAGAACAAGATGTATCATGGAGCAGGCGAGGCCGGGGCTGTTTGCTCAGGGCTGCTGTTTAATCAGGGAGCTCTTCCCAGGGTATATATTCCCAGCTTTGTCACACCCTGACAGCTGGGAATATGGTTTTCCCACTTGGCTTTGGCTGAGCCGAAGGACAAGCACCCAGTAAACATGGCTCAGGTTTGACTGTGCAACCATTTGCATTGTGATATTTATTTTATTTTTGTTTCTAGAGTATCTTTAATGCTTCCAGAGCTCTCTTTTGCAGAGTTTTCTGTTCTGCAGCTGTAATTCTGCTGTTTTTATTTCTGTTCTACATACCAGGCCTTCAGCAGGATTTTCCATTTGACTGGCTGTAATTTTAAACTTGTTTATCATTTTTATGGGAGTTCAGAGGTATCTCGTGGAAATCATTGCCAGGGAGAGCAGTGAATTTCAGTTTACATCCGTTCACACATGGGTTTGCCTCGAGTTAACACCAAGAGTTGACAAGAACTGGAATCTAAAACTATGTTGGCCATGGATAGCATAGTAAATGCCTGGGGAATTAGAATAATAGTAGGAAAAAATACAGGATCTGGGATTGGTTGTGGTTCTTCCTCATGATAGCACATTTGTCTGTCTTTTCAACATATAGAATATTTTGAGTTAGGAGGGACTTAAAAGCTCATCAGTGGACAGCCAGTGATGCTTGGCTTGTTACAAAATAATCCCCATGGAGGGAATCCTGCAAGCTGTGAGTTTCTCTTCTCCTCTTCCAACAAAAACCTTGAGTGGGTGTATAAAAGCAAGAGGCTGGATGTGGGGAGTGACCACCACAAAGGGGAGCCAGCAACCTGTCCCACCCAAAAAGTCACTAAACCCCAGCCCTGCTCGAGCTGCAGTCCTGGCATATCCTAATGTGGAGTTCTGAATTGTCTCTGTGGGAGGACAGTTAAAATATCCAGGATATCCAGGAAAGGCAGCATGCCTGCCCTTTTTCATCCTCTTCCTTTCAGTGTAACATTTCAAAGGTGTTTTGTTCCTGAAACACCTGTTCCCAAAGGGAATATGGGTGTCTTTTGGTGTTCTCCCAGGCTGTTTTGGTTAATTGCAGAGATTGGATATCCCGGGATTTCTTTGTGGTTCAGACACTCATGTGTAATGGTGCCGAATGTTCTGTATCTGGACTGTGAACTTAATTCTGAGTGTCACTCTCAAAGAAAGTACAAATAAATGCAGTTATTTCGGTTGGAAAGCAGCTTTAGCCTTGGCAGCAGGGAAGTGCCAGGTTGTGGTTTAACTCTCTCTCTGTGCAGAACAGCAGATCAGTGATAATTCCACTCCATTCTCAGCCTGCTTCTGGCTGAGCATAGAGTTTTTTGGGTTTTTTTTTTCATCCTTTGCTCCTGCAACCATCCAGCAGCCACTAGAGAGGTGGTGGATGCCCCATTTCTGGAAGTGTTTGAGGCCAGGTTGGACTAGGGGCAACCTGGTCTAGTGGAAGGTGTCCCTGTCCATGGCAGGGGGTAGGATGAAGTGGGATTTAAGGTCTCTCCCCATCCAAACTATTCTGGGATTCTCTGGAGGGGACTCAGACTCATGCCTTCCAAAACAGCAGTTATACCCTGCTACTCTTCCTCTTCCCAATTAATGATGGTCCGATTTTCAAATGAACAAAATCGGTGTCTTACAGAGCCTGGTGAACAAGTTGAGCCAAAATCACAGGGATTTGGGATTCCTGTGTGGGATTTTTTTAAATTTGGGGTTCCCCTGTGGCCCTGCTCCCATCTGTTGTCGGATGCTCTGCACCACAAGGCTGTCCCAGCCCATGGGCTCCAGCAAAGTCCTGGCAGGACATCTAGACATGGACCCACAGCAGGAGAGCCTCAAAGCAGATCAGCTGCTTTGGAATGGGCTTTTTCCTGGGATATTCTGGAGCTGTGCTCACACTGTGCTGCACCAGGGCTGTGTCTCACTCAAGGTGTGTTGTCCCCAGCCCGATTCCCTGACCCCAGGTGACAGCTGCCCAGTCTATGAGGAGCTGGCTCCTGGAGAGAATGCCAGCAGATGGTGCTGAACATGCACTAACCAGGATGTGGAGAGGCAGGAAAACCCTTTGTCCTGCCCCTCCAGCAATGTCTGTTTGCCTAGAGTGTAGTGATGGGGCTGGAGGTGAGCTCCATCTCTTTGCGGGGTGGTCCTCTGCATATCCTTCCAGGTGCAGGAATCTCTCACAGAGCCACCAGCTCCATCTTGGCAATTCCTTCTGTGTCCCAAGACCTTTTGCTTGATGGAAAAATCACTTGGAGCTTGCTTGTTTGTGTTTGTTTTTGCTGTTTTGTTTGGTTTGGGTTGGTTGTTTTTTGTTTTGTTGTTTTTTTTTCTTAGAGGCGTGAAAAATAATCTGTGCTTACAGAAGCATGAGTCAGACTGGCAGTGCAAGCAAATTTGCAGGATTGTTTGCTTATCAGCAACCCGAATCTGCCCCAGTGCTGGGCTTTTTCCTGCTCTTACAAGTGTTTAGAAGTCAGATCTTGTGACTTTTGCTCTGATAGTCACCCAAGACTTGTAATAATGAAGCAACCATGACAACAGCAGAGCTTTCCTTCGGAGCGGAGCCTGTGGAGCAGCTCTGGTGTAACATCTGCGCAGCGACTGCTTGAGAATGTCAGGGTATTTCTGTAATCGATGATTTCCATGCAGTAATTTTGGCTGATGATCACTTATTCCACAGTATCATCCTCAGAGGGAATGATTTCACAGCAAGTATTTTTCTGGGGACTATTAAGAGTTTTTATTTTTTCCCCAAAGGCTCAGTGAAAATGATGCTGTTCTAACATGATCCATGCAACCACATTTATTTATGGGACAAAACATGGGATCACAGAATGGTTTGGGCTGGAATGGACCTTAAATGTCATCTTGTTCCATGCCCTGCCATGGGCAGGAACACCTTCTACTATCCCAGGCTGCTCCAAGTCCTAATGTCCAACCTGGCCTTGGACACTTCCAGGGATCCAGGGGCAGCCACAGCTTCTTTGGACACTTGTGCCAGGGTCTCCCCACTCTCACAGGGAAGAATTCCTTCCTAATCTTCAATGTATGGTGGGATAACTTTTCCAGCTGCAGACCTGAGAAGTCGCATTTGTTTCCAAAGCACTCCACAGCCCTTGAGAGGACTGTAAAATCATCACTGGGGAAGTTACTGCAGGTTTTTCCTTTTGGGTGTTGTGTTGTCATTTTGGGGCAGGGAGAGAGGTTTAAATGGGGGGCAGAGCCTGTGCATCAGCAATTTTTGGGTTTATAGGGCCTCAGCTCCTATCTCATTTCCTATCTAAGGGTGATTTCTCCAGCTTGGCTTTCCTGTCCCCATACATGTTGTTAACTTGATCACCAAAAATGGCTGATGGGACACATCCTATTTTTTCACCCTCTGGAGTGGACTTGCCATAGAAAGGGCCTCCTTCGTCACCCATGAAGTGTGGAAGGGTAATGCCAATCCCTTTGGAGAGCCCCTTGAAGAGGAGGGAATCATTCGTTCCTCGACACCAGTGGGATGGGAGGGAGCTGCATGGCCGACGAGGGGAATTCCAGAGGCTGGAGTTGATTCCCAGTGAGAAGTCTCCCCATTGCTTGGGAAGCTTTGGCTCTGGTGGAGTGTTTTGCCTGCAAAGAGCTGAATGCTTCAGTTCTATCTGAATATGCCTGATCCCACAAATCAGCACCTGCTCCACAAGCTCCCAGAATGAGCCTTGACATGTGTTTTATTTTTGGGTACAGAATAAGGGAGCCATTCATCTCGAGCTGATTTGCAAGGGTGAACTGGAGTGGGAGAACAGCACTGACTCAGCTCAGCATTCCTGGGATGAGTTCAGCACTAACCTCTATTAATGATTTAGCACAACCATTGAAAACGTGGGAAATCAGCTGCTGAGGAGAATTCTGATGTCCTGGCTGACTTTGGTCTCCAGGAGTGAAATGCCACCCCTGTTTTGAATATTTTTGTCTCTGTATTGGTGGACAAATGTACACCTGGTTGGCTTAAGCATTCCTTGATGCGATCCCCTTCCATCAAGGATGCCTCTTGCTTGCTCCAAGCCTCCCCCTGCTCTCTGGGACACTTATCTGGAAGGACAAATCCTGGTGTGGATCTGGCTTGCCTGTTTTTTTTTTATGGCAGGCATGGTGAGGCCCTGGCCCAGGTTTCCCAGAGGAGCTGTGACTGCCCCATCCCTGGAAATATTTAAGGCTGAACTCGACAGAGCTTGAAGCAACCTGGTCTAGTGGAAGGTGTCCCTGCCCATGGCAGAGAGCTGGAACTAGATGGTCTTTAAGATCCCTTCCAATCCAAGTCATGCTGGAATTTCTATGGATTCCTCTAGAAACTTGTCTTGCACCACTGGGAATTGTGGGAGTTGTCCAATTTTGTTGCTGTTGTGAGTTCTGCCCAACTTGCTGCTTCTCAAGTGCTTGTTGAGAAGAGTGTGGGTGACCTCTGGGAGGAAATCAGGGGCTTGGCCTTGGCCTGGAGAGTGGCATCACTTCCTCGGGAGAGAAGGGAGACTGAGGCTTCCTCCCAGGCACCAGAAGGAATCTTGGCTGCAGGATTTTTTGGGAATGCATGGTGGTGCAGGGAGGAGGATCACTGCCAGGGTGTCCCTTGAGTCTGGAGAAGGGCAGGGGCACTGGCATCAGCCAAGGCATACATCCAGAGCCAGCTCCACCAGAGCCAGTCTGTTCCTCCCCCAGAAGCAGCTTTGTGTTCCCTCAGGATAACAGACTCCCACACGTCCCTGTTTTGGGTCCCCAGGGATTGCAGCACTTGATATGATCACTCGCTGCCGTGTGTGCTCTGCTAGCCAGTCACAAGTGGGGTGGTGGTTTATTTTCTGAATTTTAAAGGGTGTTTATGCACTGGAGGATTCAAGATGAATAATTCTGGCTGCTCTGAAGAAATTAGCTCCTTTCAGCGAGCAGCCTTCAAAGAAAATGTTGCTGTAGACAAGCCATTAGGAAAGCAGATTAAATACTCTGGGGCTCCAGCTGTGGAGGGTTGCAGTTCCTGATCTCGTGTAGCCTCTTCCACAGGGAAATCAAAATTTCCTATAAAGTTACCCATCAGGTGTCAGAAGCTGGCATTTGTGCCTTTCTGAAGCAGCTGGGGTACCTTGGAAGCTCTCCTTGAAGCAGGGCTCCAGGGCTTGTTGGTAGAAATGCACCTGGATACATCCAACTGGAGCTGCTGATGCCAAGTGGAGACCCACTCCTCTGTTTTCCATGATGTTCCAACTTCCCACTCCAAATTTTGGCCTGGCCTTGAAAAGGATTGTGGTTTTCCCCCCTGATTGTGCCTATGAATGTGAGGGAGTGACAGGGCTGTGGGATGGAAAGGATTGAACCTGGTGGCTCTGGAGAGAGGGGTTTCCCTGCCTGTGCCTCAGGAGGGATATTGAGGCATTAAGCAGCTGACTGGGTTTATAAAAAAAAGCCCAAAAAACAATAACAAAAAGGCTGTTTAAAGCTTTGATGTTCCTTGCCTGTCCTTGCACCAAGCTTTGTACATCTGTTTTGCCTCAGGGCCGAGCTCTGATCCTCCATGGACGCCCAGGATTTGGTTTCTTTACATCCTGGCTCCAGCTGTGCTGCCAAATCCGACTGTATTTGGCCTGTCTGGGCTGCCATGATCTATTAGGGTCAGGAGGAACACCACTGTGATACCTCCAGCCTGGGTGCTGGTGGCTGTTCTGGTAGCTCAGGTGGCAGGCAGACCTCTCTGGACGCACAGCCAGGAGCTTCAGACATTCCATGTTTAGTGTGAGTTTTTCCCTGTGGACAACATCCTGTCTGGGCAAAAGGGGCTTGCTTTTAGTGCTGTGTGAGATGCACCTCACAGCTGGCTGCAAAATCAGTTATGCCTGGTACTTGCAAAGGAAACACAGCTGGCAGTGTCCAAGGCCAGGCTGGATGGGCCTTGGAGCAACCTAGGATAGTGGGAGATGTCCCTGCCCATGGCAGAGGGTGGAATTGGATGAACTTTTAGGTCCCTTCCAGCCCAAACTGTTTTATGATTCTACTCTCCTGAAGGTGCTGTTGGACAGGTTTCTGTCTCTTACCCTTGTCCCACAGCAACAGATCCTCCTAAAAACATTTGTCCCCATCTTTCAGGTGCTCCCACAGCAGGTGTGAAGATGCCTCCAGCCAGCTGTGCTTCTCTCACCTGGCTCAAACTCTCCTCACAAGAGACAGGAGCACCCATATGTGCGGATTTAATCCCAAATCCTCTTTGAGGACAGATGTGGGACACAATTTCAAAACAGTAGCCTGGCTCTGTTGGTGTGACACAGCAGAGAGGAACTGTTCAGGGTCTGGCTGGAGTGTGTAAAACACATTTGGAAGAGGAATTGTGATTTATGATGAAGCTGCACAGCCCAGTGTGACTGCAGCATTTGGCTGCCTCTCTATGTACTCATCTCCTGGGTTTCTTTGTAACTTTTCCATGTTTTATTTCACATTCCACTTTCCCCCATTGAGCCTGGCTGTCTGGAAACATGACTCTGACAGGGCTTGGCCAATCAGAGTCAATTGGTGCCATTCCTGGGTCATTTTGGATATTCTTCTGGTCACTACACTCTTACTACAGCCCTCCAGCTAGGTATGAGCTTACAGCAGCCTGTGAGGGTGGGATAGCCCTTCCTTGGGCTTGGAGTTCAGGAGAGAATGAGCCCATCTCTGTGCACCTGACCTGGCTGTGACCACTGTGAAGGCCAAACTCCTGGACTGCTTTTGGCTCATTCTGCCTCTCACTGCGTCATGTCCTTGTTTTGGCGGTCTCCCTGTCTGGTTATCTAGCCTGAAATTCTCAGGGGCCAACTTCTCCTAATGGAGATCAGGAATCTGGGTCACTGCTCATGGGCTGAAGGATGAAGTTAAGCAGCACTTGTTTGATAAGCTTGCTCCCTGTAATGAGAAAACATCCTGGTGTGATGCAAAAGGTGCCTTTGAAGCCTCAAGAAATCCTGGAGAAAGGCAAACTAGAGAGGTGGGGGAAAAATCTAATCCTAAATTTAATTGGCATGAAGAAGTTTGTGTGTGAGGATTCTGCGCCAGCGTGGTGGCTGTGCTGTGATTCCTGCAGGACTGAGTGACACTGGCTCTGTGGTCCCTTTGCCATCGGCCACTGGCAAGTGTCACTTCCCTCTCATCCTGCAGATCAGTGTTTCCCTCAGGGATTGGATCATATTTCAGCATCAGGGCTCTCAAAGTGCATGGATGACAATTTGCCCGTAAACTGATTTGGCCCTTCAGCAGAAGGAGCACCACAGGTTGAATTGAGTTTCTGCCTCTCCATGGATCTCACTGCATTGAATCCTAGAATATTTTGGGTTGGAAGGAACATTAAAGCTCATCTCTTTCCAACTCCCTGCCATGGGCAGGGACACCTTCCATTACCCCAGGTTGCTCCAAGCCTCAGTGTCCAACCTGGCCCTGGGCACTTCCCAGGATCCAGGGGCAGCCACAGCTTCTCTGGGCACCCTGTGCCACGGCCTGCCCACCCTCCCAGGGAACAATTCCCTCCCAGTATTCCATCTAACCCTGCCCTCTGGGCACTCTATTTGCCCAAGGTCCAGGTTGGCCAGCAGGCCTTTTGACTGTTCATTAGAGTCAACATCCTCCAGACTGAGCTCCTGAAATCTGCCCCATTCTTGTTTCTTTGCAAGTTTTTGGACTTTCAGGTAAGTAAAATGTACCTTTTCAAAATTTTAGAGCCGTACTTTGTAGAGAGGAATGAATAAGGAATGTGCAGTGTGAGTTCACCGGAGTTCATAAAATATTTGCAATCCCCCAACATCTCTGGAGTTCACACCAACTCAGGAGCCTAAACCAGGGGCCAGGTTTTAAAAGCTTCTGTGTTTACAAAAAACACTACTTTGGTCATCATATCTGACAAGCTGAATTGTTTTTCCAGTGGAAAAAAAAAAGGTCATTTTTTATAGCCAGATATAGCAAATGGGAACTCTGCCCATAGGCATGGCAGCCTTAAGGTATCAGAAGTTTTATTTCTGGGTTTTAAGTCAAGAGGAGTTGTGGAGGTGAGGGGGTTCTCAGACTGCCTGCTTAGAAGCAGGTGTGGCTCTTGAGGGGAAAGGTGGCGGAATGCAAGTGGTGGAGCTGATATGGAAAACTCAGAGAAAGAAGTGAGCATGTGTGTGTGCAATTCCTGACCCTGCAGGTGGGTGGGAGAGCTGGGCACGGTGTCACCACCAGCATCCCTCACTACCACCTCCTTGGCCAAGGAAAGGACAGTGCTGCAGCTCCTGCCAGATTTTGGGTTGCCCTGGCCAACCTCAACCCTGTTTGCTTTCCGTGCCTGAGTTCAGCTTCCCTGAGTTCATTTGGGTACAGTTCTAGTGAGTGTAGCACCTCCTTGTGTGGGTCTTTCTGTGTGTTTTATCAGGGGACACTGCAGGCTGCAACTGTGAGCAGCACTCTGTAAAACCCAGTTTTTGAAGGGAAAGATGTGCACAGCTTAATTAAACGTTTGTTTGTTGTCTGCTGGCAGAGGGCTGGGCTTGGGTGCAGGACCTCAGCTCTTCACACAGGTGCTGTGGGGGCTCCCTGTGTGACTCTCTGTGCATGTCCCCAGTATCTACCCCTGATCACCCTGTACCAGCTGTGGGGCAGCTGGACCAAAATTGAGAGCGCCCTGCTGCAGTGGGAGGTCCCTGGGATACCTCTAACAGCATCTCCTCCTCTCTCTCACTGCTGGCTACCTCCCTGTGGGACTAAACCAGGCTGGTATCCCTTGGCCAAGCATCAACCCCTCTTCCTTCCCAGCTCCCACCAGACCAGCCCCTCTGCCAGTGCTGCTGCCCAGCCTCGCTGCCTTTCTGCTCCAGCAGCTTCGAACAAAAACTCTCTGTGTTCCCACCTCATGTCTCAGTTTTAACAAAAGTTTTAACAGAAACGTTGCTGTGCCCATGCTGCAGTCAGGGGACAAGAGGAGGGCAGCACAGCCAGAGCAGAGGGGCCAGGTCCCTCCCACGGCGCCTTTAAGTGCAATAAACATACAGAGGCTGTTAAATGTTTAACGTGCCGGAGAGCATCTCCGGAGGAGGCTTCCCCTCCTGCAGGTCCAGGGGGTCTGAGGGTCTGAAAACTCCGGGGCGGGGGGGCGCGGGAAACATTTCCAGCAGCGCTCACAAGCCTTAAGTGCTCACAGCAGTGGCACTGCTGGGCTTAAATGCGGCTCTTGCTAATGATGCCTTCCCCGACAGGGCTTTTCCTCTGTGATGCTGTTTGAGATTAATGATAAGGTCTGATTGTCCTCACTGGGGTGGTGCGTGGTCTAACCAAGGCCGTTCTTATTAAGAGTGATGCTGGTAAGCCAACTCCTACCCCATCATCAGCAAGAATTTCTAGGAAATTGGAGCAAAGCCAATGGAGTGGACTTGGAAGTTTTGTGACTTCTGAGGGACCCTGAGGCAGTGAAACCCTCAGATGGCGAGTAACAGGGCCACATTTTTCACTAAAAGTCATGTTTACTTTTGTGAGGTTTTTTGCCCGGCTTAAAATCAATTTGGCTGAGCTGATTTTTAAAGCCAGGCAGAGTCACAGTGCAGTTGCATTTGGGGAGAGGCTTGATGATAAAATAACAACTATTAAGGCTGGGAAAGTCCTCTGAGATCACAAAATACAACCACTGGCCCAGCACTGCCAAGCCCAGCATTAAACCACACCAGGGCTTTCTGCATGGACCTGCTTTCAAAACATCTGGAACTGGCCTGGACCAGAGGATATTTTAGGATTTTTCTGGTGGGTTTTGATCTCCTGTCAGTGCTTCAGTAGGATTAGATAATTTACTTCTAGGTGTTTAGTGGGGTAAACTTCTCAAGGAAGATGAAATGTGGGTGAGCTGTTCTTACAGCAGCTCATTTAAACTTTTACATCAAATATTGAGCCGTAAAGTGTTGCTTCTCTGTTACATCCCGTATTTGTGAGCTCTGGCATCAGTGAGGGATGCTGAAATTGGATCAATAGGAGGGGAGAAGTCAGGAATAGAGGGAGGGGGGGAATGCAATCCTTGTAAAGTAAGAAGTGTTATCAGCTTGCTCTGAAGAAGAGAGGAAGATGTCTGTGAGCTCAGTGGGATCAGGACTGGGCAAGTTGGAAAAAGTTCAGCAAGAGAAACACTTTGTGGCTGGGGGCAAGACCAGCCAGAGTGGCCACCAAATTTTCAAGCAGGAGAAGTTAAATGGTGGCAAAGCACACTGCAGAAAGGTGAGGGGTGCTTCAGAAGGGAAGTTAAATCCCTGTGATCCTGTGTTTTGGCTTGGCACCTGTCAGTGCTTTCTTTGTGCTGCCAGTGTCTTGATTAATCCTTTTTGTTTCTCCTGTGCCATACAATGCAGCCTGCTCAGTAATTGTGGAGCTGCTCTGCTTCCTTCAGATGGATGGATAATCCTTCCCAACTCCAAGAACGTTGTCCCAGGCCATTCCTACTGACATGAGGGAGTTTCCATGTGAAGAGGAGATAAGTGGCTCCTGCTTGACAAAAGCAGAAGAGGAATCTTTTCCATCCTGAAGGCACTGACTGGAAAGGCTGCCTGGGCTCTGACCTGCTCCAGGTTTGTGTGTCTTAGGGAAAGAGGCTGAAATCTTGGCTTATTCTGGGAAAAAAACCAAAGGTGGGCTCCTCAGCTTCCACATCTTCCTGCTTGGGATCCCAAGGACACAGTATTGGGCGGNCTAGAAAAATCTCTGCCCTGATGCTTCCTATTTTTTTCCTGAGGAACCAGTCTCATACCATGGATAGAATTGCTACTGGAAGCTGGAGGAGTGGGACAAAGCTTGAGAAACTCCCCTTGGTTCTTCCCATCCTCTGTAAAACAGGGATGTCTGGGATCCACCTCTGCATTGAGGTGGTCTGTGTTCAGCAACATCTGGGAACCTACAGGTGACTGAGGTCTGGAGCAGTAAGATTTTCTGGGCTGCTGTCCTGTGCTCCTGTGTCCATGTCCTGCCCATAGATGCTCCTGCACATGTATGGTTAGTGGGAATTTTCTGGTATTATTGTGGTAATGTTAATTTCATGAAATCATTCGGAGAGCGTGAATTTTAGGTGGTCCAAGGAGAGCTCAGACTTTGACTTTTCCTCTTTTATCTTGAGGCATCCAGTGAGCCACCATCCTCCAAGGCTGGAACAGCAGCTCAGGGACACATCAAGCCAAAAATTCTCGTACTGGAGTAAAGAGTGGGCTAGGTTTGACGTGGGTTTTTTAAGTAAAACCACTTCAAATGGTGCTAAGAAAAAAAAAAAAGAAAAAGAAAAAAAAAAAAAGAGACAGATTAGCATCTCCTTTCTAGTCTGAAATTATGAACTTTGTGCTGGAGACCAGGCTCTCAGACCACCCTTTTCTATTTATTGCCCATAGCAATTTCTTCAGGCTTCAGGGTAAACTGAACACTGTCATTACCCTGGACATTACCAAGGCACTTTCTCCACCCCACTGAAAACTCCTGTGAAGTTTCTGCTGTAACTAAAGCTTCTCTTGCAAAAGGCAAGACAAAAAAATGCTTTTAGACGTGTCTACCATGTTTATGTGTGAAAGACACCTGCCTCAAAGAGAGCCAGGCTGCAGCTAAAGTCATGTCTTTGTGGGGAGCTTTGTATCTCTTTTTTGCCTTCCTCCCAAGCCCTTTATTCCCACAGGACAGGAGTAGTCTTGCCCCACCCCTGAAAGTGTTCTAGGCCAGGCTGGACAGTGCTTGGAGCCATCTGGAGTAATGGAAGGTGTCCCTGCCCATGGCAAGGGGTGGGATGAGATGAACTTGGCTGCCAAGCCCTTCTGGGATTCCTTGATTCTTATGCCAAAAACATTTCTGCACCATTGCAGCTGTAATTTATGCCTCCCCTGAGCATGTCAGTCCTGTATTTACCATTTGTGCCAGATTTGGGAGCATCCCACCATCTGCATGTCATGGAAGGGCCCTCCCTGATGGGGAGGAGCAGAGTTTGCTGTAGCTCAGAGCCAGGCAGGGAAAGTGTTTCTTTCATCTGCTCCAGGGCAGGTTTAGATTGGATAGTAGGAAAAATGTCTTCACTGAAAAGGTGGCCAGGCCTTGCAACAGGCTGCCCAGGGCAGTGGTAGAGTCAGCATCCCTGGAAGTGTCCAAAAAATGTCACCCTGTGTTCTGCTCTCCACGGTAACGCTGCACACACAGAGCCTGGAGCAGGCCGTGGGCTTGTGAACATACTGGAGGGCCTCCTGAGAAGGGACTGAGTGTCCCAGGTGGAAAGCTGGGAGTGCAGCTGTGTATGGAGACACAGGAACCAACACTTTTGAACCCTGGCTGCTGAGGGGACAATCTGAAACACTGTGGCAGGTCAGACCCTGCTGAGTACAGAGAGCACCGCGGGCCTGGGCAGGTTTTGGGGGAACATGAGCTGAGTCCAGCTATCCTTGTCCAAAGCAGAAAGGTGCCTTCATCCTCAGCCAAAGGCAACTGTCTCCCCTGGCTGCCTGGAGTCCTCATGGAGCTGATAACTCCACATCTGCTCTGCTTCCTCGGGCAGGCGGGTGCATCAAAGCCTGGCCTGGGCCAGCTCTGTGCTCAGACACATGTGGGATGAATTAGGAGATGAATTAGTGGGGATGTGTGTGTACAATTAGGTGCCCAGCACATCCCTGCAGCTCAGGGTGCAGCTGCCTCTCTGCTGTGTTGCTGCTCCAGAGGGAAAAGTGTGTTTTTTTCCCTTTCCTTTGCAGCTTCTGGGATGTGTTTTGGTGGGGCTTCAACCCACCAGGCAGGGAACAAAGTTAATCTGAAGGGGCACATGGTGGAGAGGGAGACCACATCTCATTAGAAGTCAGTTGGAAAAAAAACTCTCCAGGATTACACACACATTTTGCAGAGCAGCTTCTTGTGTTGCTCAGCCTGCTGGAAGTCAAAGCACAGGCAGAAATTTCGCTCAGCCATGGAGGATCCTGCGGAGTACCCAGAGCTGGGCTCTGCACCCCTGTGAACACCTCAGAGCTCCTTGGAAGGCAGATCAGCTCCATCCTTCCTGTTACTTGACCCTCACTAGAAGTTATTTGGGATGGTGGAAGGGCAGGAGCCACTGTGAAGCCTGATTTAACAGCTTCCCTAAAAAAAGGCTTCCAGGGCAGGGGTGAGGGAGGCAGAGATGGCAGAGTGCATCTCTGTGCTACTGTGTCTTGCTCCTGTGGTGCCACAGTGAGAAGACAGCAGGACAAAGCTTCAGATGGCCGCTTGAATGCAAGGGCTGCCATCAGTGCAGGCTTCAAATAGAGAGGGGAATTTTTATTTCATTCACTGCACCAAAACCTTCTCTTCCACTTTCCTGCTGGGATGTGTGCATTCAGCAGTGGGAGGTTGGTGACACAGGCAGGAAATCTCATGGACCAACTTTCTCTCCTTTTCTAGATCCCTGTTAAATAGCAGGACCCCATGTTTTATCCCAGTCCACAGCGGTGCCCCAGCTCCAGCAGCAGAGTTGAGCAGAAGCGCCATCCTGTAATGGCTTGTGCTGTGCTTTCCTTCCACAAGTGAGAGAACTGGGTTGGAAGCAACCCAAAATACCATCTCATTCCACCCCCTTGCCATGGGCAGGGACACCTTCCACTATCCCAGGTTGTTCCAAGCACTGTCCAGCCTGACCTGGGACACATCCAGGGGTGAGGAATCTGAGGCTTCTCTGGGCACCCTGTGCCAGGGCCTCCCCATCCTCACAGGAAGCAATTCCTTCCCAGTATCCCATCCACCCCTGCCCTCTGGCAGTTTGAAACCATCTCCTGTGTCCTGTCCCTCTGTGCCTTGTTCCAAGTCCCTCTCAAGCTCTTCTGAAGCCCCTTTAGGCCCTGGAAGAGGCTCCAAGGTTGCCCTGCAGCCTTCTCTTCTCCAGGTGAACAAATCTGGTTTCAGCCTGGGTCCAGCGCAGAGAAGCTTCAGCCCTTGGAGCATCCTTGCAGTCCACATATTCCTGCTGAAGGCAGGCTCCACTCAGTCCCTTGGGCTTGGTTGGAAAGAGCCTTCTAAATTACTGAGTTACTCCTTCGGCTAAATGGGACATGCAGAGATCTAAACCATTTTGAGGGCTGGGTTGTTGTGTAGCACCTGGATGTGCCAGGGTTAGGGTCTCCTGACTTTGGTGCTGTGCCACAGTTGTGGCTCAGCTCCCTTTCCTGGCTGATTGATTTCCTGGGATTCAGACTCCCTTTGAGATCTTAGGGTAGAAGAAGTGTCCTTCTGTTATTCATTTCTCGGAAACATGAAGTTGTAGGCAGGGATTAAGTTGTGCTTAGATATAGGCAGAGGTTTAGCAGAGAGCTGGAGCCATCTGCTCTGCAGACCAGATTCCAAGGTCCCCCCACATTCCTCCCATCCCTGGCTGAGCCAGCCAAAGCAGCAGAGAAGATCCTCCCCAGTGCCCCTCTGCTTCCAGGCACAGTAGAAAAATCCCATAATAAACACCCGGCTGGGCAACCAACGACCCTCTCCCTGTGTTAAAAACCTTTCAGCAGTGCCCGACCTGTCTCCCAGCAATGCAGAGAACAAGGTGAAGTCACTAAGGAATGGCATTTACACCGAGAGAGAAAAGAAAATGACTCATTTCCCACAGCCTAAGGGCAAATTCAGTGGCTTCTGCATCTCAGACGGCTCTGTTGGTTAACTTGAAAAGAATCCCTTTAAATTCCCATTCCCTTTTTCAATGCAGTGTTTCTCCTCTGCTGATTGACTCATTTCCTGGAAATCTCTGAGCAAATGCAGCCTTCCTGGCGCTGTGGATTCAGGACTATTGTGTGGTGGAAATGTGTTTTACCTGGTGGGGTGGGAGAGGTTCTTCATCACCAGCCTTGAAAAAGAGGTAAAAATGCTGGTGCTCAAACTTCTCTGGGTAACTCCAAGGAGCAATAGGTGCTGTTTGTAACTCTCCCTTTGGGTTTTGGGGTGGCTTGGGTTTTTCATTTGTTTTCAAAGCTCTCTGTTGAACTTCGAGATTTGTTTAGGAGAGTGGGGTAGAGGTGGGATGCTGTAGTCTTGTCCTGGATGCAAGAAAACATTTTCAGTTCAATGTAAGAAAAGGGTTGAGATGAGCTCATCCTTTAAAGATGACTGGAACCTCTGCAGCCATGGAATTCCTGCCTAATTTTTCCATCAAAGCTCATTCACTTGAAGGCCCAGTCTGCAGGGGGTGTAGTAGTGGCTGTGTTGAAAAATTATCATACTGTAAGGTCTCAGTTGCATCTGGAGTTGGTGGCAGATTCCCATTTTGTGGGAGAAAAGAGCAGCTTGGATTTCCTTCTACCATGCGGAGGAGGTGAAGGCTGCTCAAGACTGAAACCCTCAAACTTTTTGTGTTAGGAATGGTCTTGTTGGAGGAGTAATTCTGTGTAAGGGTGCGATTCTGGAGATAAAGAAAGGCAGAACTTTCTTTATCTCCAGAATAAAGTTTGGGAGTTTGGGCCAGCACCATTTCCACACATTATCCCATTGATGGTTGCTCCTTGCAGAATGCAGGCATTCCCCTTCTCGAAGCTCACAGACAAAAAGCAGTTGGTTTCTGCTGCAGGGGATGACACAGGATGTTTGGATTTGGGATACAGATGATTCCTGGTGCTGCAGGATTCCGTTTCAAGCTGTCACAGTAGCCACGTGGTGATAAAATATTTCTGGTTTGGAGATGCCTCTTCCCAGCTGGGGTAAACCAGCCTGGATTCCTCCAAGGCTGTGATGGCTGAGGTCTTGGCTTGTGTGCTGCTTGCTTTGTACAGGGAAAAACTGGAAAAAAAACCCTATTTTGGAGGGAAAATGTGCTCTGCAACCATGGAGAAGCCCTTCTGCCAGGAGTTCTTGTGCTGCTGAATGAGAGTAGAGGACTTTTGGGTGAGGTGTGTGCCTCATCCAAGCCATGGGATGTTGGTGGCTGTGCCCCCACCCAGTGTAGCTTATTTTGGTTTAGGTTTAGATTGGATTTTAGGAAAAATTTCTTAATGGAAAGAAGTTGTCTGGCCCTGGCACAGCTGTCCAGAGCAATGGTGGAGTCCCTATCCCTGGAGGAGTTTAAAAGCCATGCGGATATGGCACTTGGGGATGTGGGTCAGTGATGGGCATGGCAATGCTGGGGGAATGGTTGGACTTGGTGACCTTGGAGGGATTTTCCAACCTAAATGATGCCATGACTGATCCCTCATCCTCCTCTGAGCTGCAGACTGGAGAACTACAGCCAAGTGTGTTGCTTTTGGTGCAGTGCTAATGGGAATTAAGAGCAGTGGAAACCTCTTTATATTGAAAAACCTCAATTTCATTGCCTGCTTGTAGAAACTCCAAACCTCCCAGCCTGTGCTTCCCTTCCTGCTTCTCCCCATCCCTGCCCTCACTTCCCTCCCTCCCTCTCCCTGCTGAGGTGCAACGACTCCACTGTAAATCTATTAAAATATTAATGCAGAAGACTGAAGCCCTGCACTAAAAAGCGTGGCCCAGAGAGAGAGGTCATTTGTCTGTAGAGAGTTAAATCAATACCCTGCTGAATCACTCTGCAAATTGCATTGGTTGCTGGGGAGAGGGAGCCCCGTGCAGCAGCTGGGATCTCTCAATCCTTGCTGCTGCTGGAGCTGGCAGTGCCCATCTGCAGCTGGCCAGCTGTTCTGGGGACACCACGCTGGCAGAGAAGCCAGGAGAGCCCCAGGCCTGTGCTCTGACCCACAGCTGGATGACAGCCCTGTTTCTGGCTCTCCTGTGGGAAAGGCAACCTTTCCAACCCTTCCTGATGGGTTCATGCAGCTGCACAGCCCCTCTGAGGTCGTAGAGTGGGTCCTCCCCTTATCGGTGGGGCTGCTTTGTCCCTTGTGTCACTCTCTGCCCCCTGAGTGCTGCTGCAGCATCCTCAGTCCTTGGCAAGGCCAAGCCTCTCCACTTCCTTTCCTCCAGGCTTCCAGAGGTCACCCTCTGGGCCTCCCCACAGCGATGGGCCATTGGATTTTTTAGCCCCCCCAGGTATTTTCCAGGCTATTATCTCCTTTAATCATGACTTGGCTGAGCAAGGCTTGTTGAACCCCATAAGTTCTCCCCATAAATCAATCCCTCAAGACCCGTGTTGTTAACCAGCTCAGAGCTTGCTCTGGGTTGCAGCCTTTTTGGGAATGGCCTGCCCCGAGCTCAGTGAAATCCAGATGCAGGTCCTGGGGAGAGGAAAGACCCTGCCCCAAGTGCCGGGGTCTGCCTCTTGCCTTGCTGTGTGACACATCCAGGCCCAGCCATCAGTGTGTCTGGAGGAGCAGAAGGGATGCTCAGCACTGGTTCAAAGGGAAGGGAGGCTCTGCCTCACACAGCTGAGCAGCAGAAGGCGCACAGCAAGGGCCTCCCTGGCCGAGGATGGTGCTTGGAAGTCTTGAAAGCAAGAGCTGGGGCTGCTTTCCTGCACCTAGAACAGACTCCCCAGGGAATGGTCACACTCTCAAGGCTGCCAGAATTCAAGGAGCTTTTGTACAATGTCAGGGATGCACAGGGTGGGATTGTTGGGGTAGACTTGATCCTTGTTGGTCCTTTCCAGGAAGGATTGCAGTGGCTGACCAGGTGTAACTTGTGCCTTGAGCTCAGCTAAGCTGGGATGTGAGATGAAGGATGTCACTGATGGATGTGAGAGCCCCTAATTTTTCTTCTCCTTTCAAGGAAAGCAGCCTAATTAAGCTTCCTAGCTTCTAATTAATTTTCACTGATTCCCCACAGATAATTATCAGTGGTTCAGAGGGCTGTTAACTTATTCTCTGCTCTAAGGCTTGTAGAAGGAGGTAGGAACCTCTCTACTCCCTTCAGCAGGACCTTCCCAGGCCATGGCATCCTCACTGTTGACTCTGTTTAAGGTTTAGTCCCCCTCACTTTACAAAATTGAGATGGATATCACCCCAAAAAAGCTTTTTTTGGGCTATGGATCTTTCCTAATACAAGAAAGGTTTTGGGGAAAAAAGCCTTCTAAAACCTGGCTTTATGTCTGGAGGCTGAGAGAGCAAAGCCAGACTTGGAGTTCTGGGAACCTCCTCACTGCCAGGGTGGGGAGGCAGTAGGGATCTGCTGATGGCTAGGGTTGATCCAGAATCCCTCTAAACTGGATCTAAAAACGTGCTTGTGTGTGTTATGGGGCAGGGTTGGGAGGTTTTGGAGCAGCTGAGGGAGCTGAGAAAGGGGCTCAGCCTGGAGAAAAGGAGGCTCAGGGAGACCTTCTGGCTCTGCACAACTCCGTGACAGGAGTGGGATGGTTGGGCTCTGCTCCCAGGGAACAAGGGACAGGATGAGAGGAAATGGCCTCAAGCTGTGCCAGCAGAGGTTTAGATTGGGCAGCAGGAAGGATTTCTTCATGGAATGGGTGGTCAGGCATTGGAAGGGGCTGCCCAGGGTAGTGGAGTCCCCATCCCTGGAGGTGCTCAAAAGGCACTTGGATGTTGCCATGGGGACATGGTTTTGTGGTGGCCTTGGCACTGCTTGGGGAACAGTTGGACTTGATGATCTTGGAGGTCTTTTCCAACCTTAACAGCCCCATGATTCTTTATTGCTTTAAAAGAAAAGCGTAACTCATGTCACAATGTATTTATAACCACAGGACAATCCTCTCCAGCTCTGCTGATCCTAGGAAAGTACCTGGACTCCCTTCTGCACCTGAGACCTTTTCTGGGCTGTGCTGATTTAAATGGGGAATTCACTCTCCTGGCAAGTCACTGTGGCAGGAACCAGCTGCCTCCTCCCCTGCCTGGGCATCACCCCCTTCCCAGGGCTGGGAGCACTCAACCACCATGGAGACACTTCCCTGGCAGGCACAGCCACATTCCCAGGAGGATGCCTGTCACTGTGAGTGTCTTTGCTGTCTCCTGGGATTAGGCAACTGGGACAGGAGCTGGATGCAGACAGCCTGCTGGCAGAGAGGCAAATGGAGCTGGCTCGCCCTGCTTTTGGGGCTGCAGCTCCCCGGGATGGCCCTGAGCCCTGGAGATTTTATATCCCTGTCCCTTATGGGTTTTACTAGCCTAGAGCCTGTGACAAACCCAGCCATGGCCACTGTGGGGGACCACGGGGCTTCCTGCCTGACAGGGGAAGAAGGGGCTACTGCCCTCAGGGAAAATCCCCTTTGCCATAATCTCACACCTCCCTGGCTACCCTAACAAAGCCCGTGCTCAGGGGAGCACAAACCCACCCTTTCCTGGGGTTGCTTGGACTTGCTTTCCTCAATTCCTTCTTTGTTTTTCATTCCTGAGCTGTAAACACAGGCAAGAAAGAAGCCCGAACCGGGATCCCTCGGGGCAAGGAAGCTATTGTCCTAAAAACAAAGGAACTTCTCCTCACATGCACCAGCAACAATAGGAAGTGCCCCAGAGCCTTTACTTCATCCTGGACTGAGCTTCCTGATGTTTTCCAGGATGCATGGCTGGTCTGGTTTAGCCAGAAACGGCAAACTACGTATTCCCTCTCATCAATCCTAAAAAAGTGGTGCTGGTCCTTGACTCAGGAGCAGGATGGAGCAGAAAAGCAGAGCTAGTGCAGCAGATTTTTGTTCAACAGGTAAGAAATGGTGCCACAGTATCCTGGATTATGGGGAAATCTTTCAGGACTTCCCTCTACCCTCACCAGCATCTTTAGAAGTTGCTGTGTTTCTTTTTTTGAGGGGAGAAGACCAGAAGGAAAGGAATGCCTGAGGTCTGCAAACAGGTTAAAACCCCAGTGGAATGTTTTTCCCTGCAGTGTCACCCACTCAGCCTCTCTCTCTGTACCTCAGACTGGCCCAAGGGGTACACAGGGATGCCCAGGGGACTGGAGACCACCTTCACCTGGCAGCAGACACAGGCCCAGAGCTGCCGGAAGCCTCCTGGGATGCTCCAGAGTCGGAACTGAAAATGGACACAGACAGAGTGAAAATGGACACAGACATTGCCACTGCCTGCTCACGTTCTCCCAGCAATCCCAAACTGAAGAGGAGTTTTTTTTTTTTTTTTTTTCTTTCCGAGGAAGTATTGGCATTCCTCCAAGCATGGAGGGACCAGATGGAGCAGTAACACAGCTAAAACTGGTGGGGGGGAGGAGGGAAAGAGAGTATCTGTTAAGGACCTGGCTTGAAAATAAGATCATGGAAACCAGCTGTTGCTTCAAGAAAGGGTTTTGTCGCTGATTCTAGAAGAGGATAGAATAGGGGCTGATGTAAAAAGCTAGTCCTGAAGACTAGCAGATGTGTTTGGGCTGCATTTTGGGAGGTTAGGAGGTCAAATGCACCGAGCAGTGTCTCAGGGGATCTCTCTGCTGCACAGCAGCTTGCTGGCTTTCTCTTTTGCGCTGCTTTGGGGGCTCAGAGAGGCAATGCTTTCACCTCCAAAACCTCACAAAGCACTCAGGACCACAAATTCCTCCTGACACATCTTCCCTGATGTGTTACTGGAGCCGCCCCTCCTGCAGATCAGTTCCCTGTGATGCAGATCTGGGAAGACAGACACATCATTAGGTAACCATTTATATAAGTGACCTGCCGTGGGTTTGTGCTCAGGTTTCACAGCTCTGAGAGCCCTGACGGCATCTCTGACCCACGGCAAACACCCCATCTATCTCCTGGTCCAACATCCTGCAGCGGACATTGCTTTGCCCTCCTGTTTTCTGGTCAGGTGCTGGATTTTCGGGATTGCCATGGAGATGGAGGCCACTGTGACAGGCGTCAGGCAAACAACATGAGACAGTCTGTGTCCTGGGGGACTCGGGATAAACTTGGCGAGTCCTGCGCTCTGAAAGGCATCCCGGGCACAGAATTCCCATTAACACCATCCAATGGTGCTGCTGTGTAGCGCTTTGAAAACTGATCTCACACTTACGAGTGGGGTCAAGGTGGGGGAGGGACAAAAATGAGCCAGGATTAGGGCACAGAGTAGCATTGCTGCTCACTGAGGACAGGAAATGGCCTGGTAGCAGTGGTATTTTCTGAATTAGTGCCTCAGCTGCTGTCTCAGGAGCACACCAGGAATTCTTTTCCTTTCTCCGATGCCCCGTTGTGTTTTATGCTGGGTTTTCTACGTGGGTATGAGGACTAGTGATTCCAGGCGACTCTGGGCCATGATGCTAGGAGGGATCTGGGCTTGGAGCAGACCCCGAGGGTGTAGTTTTCCCCTTTGGATGGCCATGAAAACCCAGCAGATCACAGGTGTAGAGCGAGAAAAGCTCCAGCTCAGCACACAACACGTTCCTTATGTAATTGTGCTGATGGCCATTGGCACAGGAGCCAGGATTTATGTTCCGGCGAAATGTCTAAAACAGCGAGTGTAGGAATTCAGTCTCCTTGGTGATGAAACCAACCAATGGAAAACACACACACAAAAAAATGAATCTAAACCCATCCTTGGACCTTGCTTTTACTTTCAGAGTGGAGGACAGTGAATTAGCCTGGTCTGTGGCTATGAGCAGGGTAGAAGTGTGCCTGGCATGGCTCTGGTCTTCGTCCAAGTCATCCCAAAACACACTCAGGTATCCCAAGAGCTTCTGTGGAGAGGAGAATTAGGATTAAAAAGTCAGCTACCTGTAATGATAGGCCTTCCTGGGACCCTGTGCACTGCCCTTACCACACAATCTCCCCCTCCAACCTCCCAGAAATGATGCTGAGTTTGGGTACAAGTAATTCCTGCCTTCTTTGCAGAGCCCTGGATTAAGCCCAGCATTAATAAAAATTAAACTGCCTGTGTTAACACACCAGGTGGGGAAAAATAGCCACCACTGGAGCGTCCCCTTCAGAGACATGTGAGCTGCTGTAGCCCATGTGATCCACAGTAAAGAGGCAGCTGCTCTCCTTTAAAGCCATCTGAGCCTCTCAGGGAGGAGTCAGAGTTTAGGACAGCAGAAACATCATCTCCCCAGCGTGGTACAGCCGTGTAGGGTCAGGTCACCCTGGCTTTGGGCAGTTGCAGGAGGGTTGATGGCAAATCCATGATTTTATGGAGCAGTGCTGGTGGTCTCTTACCACCACAGGGTGGTAAGTGAGGGGTCTTGGACATTTCCATGATGGTTGGGAGCATCTCATGGTGAGGGTTTGCCTCATGGACCTGCTGGTTGGACATGGAGGGGCTGAGAACAAGGGGCAAGTTTTGATGCAAAGCACTTCAACAGCGTTTCTGTAATCCTGGACATGGCTTTTCCTTGGATCTGGTGCTCTTAATTTAGAGGCTGCAAGAGCCAGGAAAGCTGAGTGTTTTCCAGAGGTGGGCTGAGAGTCACCTGTGTGCCTGCAGAGCAGCACCGTGTCCCCAGCTGGCTCTCCTGTGAAACAGATGCCTTGACAACACCAAACCAAAACATTTTCTGCTTCATCTTAGCAGGCTGGAGAGGAAGATTAGGTCTCCCAGGTGGAAAGTTTCCCACAGAAAATATCGAAGCCTTGTTTTCTTTCTGCCTAATGAACGTTGTGACCCTTGCTCCCCAAGTTATTCCAGTAATGCCCCAGGATCCTAATTAAGACTGAGCCCAGCGGCTCTTGGCATTGTGTAAACACATGGGAAGACTCCAGCCCTGCTCTAGGAAGCTTCTCATCCAGTTTGGTTTAGGCAAATGCATCCATTGAAACTCTCCTCTTTTTTTTTCCTAACTTTTTCAGCAGCCCCACAATGGAGGCTTTCATCTCTACCTCTTGTGTGTATTCCAGTGTCATGCCCTCTGCTTTCAAAGGCTTAGGTTTGCCTTTAATTGTGTCGAGAGCCTTTGTCTCTAAGCCTTTAATAATGGATTTTTTTCTCCTCTGCCAAAAGAGGAATTTTGTTTCTTTGCTGGCTTTTCTTCTAAAGCTGAAGTGACAGTTCCCTCTTTTTGGTGAGATTTACAAAGCTTATCTTTTAATTTTCAAGAGCCAAACAGCAGAGTGGGGGGGGAAGGAATGAAACGTCATCATGGCTTTTAAACACTGTCGCTAGGAGAAGGCTTAATGATCTAGAAATACATAAACTGCACACTCAGGGGCTGCTTCATTTAGTGACACCAAACTGCTGCTCCTGATGGGGCCAAAAATGGGGCCAAAGCTAGCACATCCAGATAGCTCTTTCCTCTGGGCCCAGTCAGGATGGAATCCTGGAATGGTTTGGGTTGGAAGGGACCTTCAAAACCACCTAGTTCCACCCCCCTGCCATGAAACACCTTCCACTGTCCCAGGTTGCTTCAAGCCTCAGTGTCCAACCTGGCCTTGGACACTTCCAGGGATCCAGGGACAGCCACAGCTTCTCTGGGCACCCTGTGCCAGGGCCTCCCCACTCTCACAGGGAACAATTCCTTCCCATAACTGTGGCAGGAAACCGAGGCATGAGGAAGAATATAACCTGTGGTCAGCTTGAGGGATGATCTGAGCTCGTCTCAAGGATTTGAAATGAGAAAGCCAAGATGAATATTGTGTTCTTTCTCCACTGAACCAAATGTCATGTTCACACCTCGTGGTTGGCAGGATTTGCCTCAGCTCTGGGGTGGGGACAGTTCTGGGATTGCCATCAAGGCTCTGTGGGATGAGGTGGGACAGGAGGCTTTTCTAATCTTTTCTGCCCATGCTCAGTGCATGGTGGTTGTACAGGAAACGCAGGTCTGAGAAGGGGTTGTCTTCCCACTGAACAAGGCAGTAATGGGTTAAACTGCTTCATATTGATTGAACACTGACTTACCCCAGCTGGGCTGGTGCTGGAGCAGGTCTGAAGTTGAGAGTAGAATTTGCTTCATGGATTTTTTTTTATTATTATTTATTTATTTTTTATTTTAGTATGACAACTCAGAGCAGGAGAAGCTGCTTTGCAGCTAGTTTATGGTCACTGCGGTGGGAGAGCTAGGCTTGAAATGAGTTCCAGCAGAGAAAAATCGTGTTTCCCAGCTGATTCTGGAGGCTGTGTGCTTCATCCCTTGGGATTGCCATCCTCAGCCTCAGTGATGAAGGACTGGTGGAGCAGAGAGCTCCAGCTCCCTCACAAGGATCCCAAGGGCGTAAATCTTTGGGCAAACCTCCGACTATTGTAACCTCATTTGGTAAATGAGGAAAATGGGCTTCCCAGAAGATGCCTTTCACTTTAATTATGAAATAAATAAGGAAGCAGCCTTCTGTCTGGCTGAGCTGGCAGCTCAGGAACCGATCCAAGGGAAGCCAACCTAGCTGTCAGCTTTCCAGCCTGTTTGCTCCTCCTCTGGGGCACCCTGGCATGTGTCTGGGAACTTGGCTCTGTGGCAGGAACCAGAGGGGCAGGCACTGCTTCTGAGTGCCCTGCTTGTCCTTGGATGGGCACAATATGCTCCAGACCCACCCCAGAGTGGGGTCTGCTATCAGGAGCTGGGATCCAGGAGATGTCCCCAGGCTCAAGTCGCTTCCACTCAGGCAAAATTAATGGAAAGTGTGAAAAATGAGAATTTATAACAAAAGTGAGCTAAAGTGTCACCTCCGTGTCCTCTGGCGAAAAGTTCCTCAGGTCAGGAGCAAACAGGAGGAGACCTGTCTGTGGGCAGAGGATGCCAGAGCTGGGAGGTCCAAGGCACAAACTGTTGTCCTGGCAGGAGCCAGCATGTTCCTGGGAGCTGGATCTGTGTTGGAAAGGCAGCCAGCGATGACAGGCCAGGTGGGGGTGCTAACAGGCCATAGGACACCCCACCCTCCCGCCAAGCCATTAAGAGCTTTATTTGCTTTTATTTCAGCTCTTTATTCCACTTCCCTTTCCAAGTGGGAAGCACGCAGGAGCTGAGCGTCAGCTGTCACCCAGAGTGTTCCTCTGGCTCGGTGGCTACAGGGGTGTTCTTGCTGAGTGTGTTGTGTTCACACTGCTGGGGTACCAAACTGCTTCCATGCCTCTGGGAAGCGGGGGTGAGAGCTGGGGTGGCTTGGATGGGAAGCTCACCCTCCCAACCACTGCCTTATGCAGCACAATATCCTCTCTGTCCTGAAAAGACTGAAAATTTTAATCCCAAAATAGACATTTCAACTTTTTTTAAAAAAATTTTTGAAAGCATCTGAAAGCTGCTGCTTTCATTTCAGGCAGAGGGAACTCATTCTGAAATCCCTGGAGCTGCCGTGAAATGGGATCATCACCTGCCAGGGAGCTCTGGCACCCACGTGCCTTCCAGCAGTCCTCATCCCAGATCCTTATCCCATCCTGGCACCTGGGTGATGCAGGGCCTCTCCTGAGCACCTGGAAGTTGGCTGAAATCCTTGCTTAGCAGCACAGGCAGCTCTGTGATGATTCTGTGGTGGTTTTAGTGCTCAGGTTCATGACTCTAAAACTGGACAGCAAAGCATGGCAAATAACTCACAAGGCCTGGCTTGTTTTATCTCATCTCTTTTCCTTCCTTCCTTCCTTCCTTCCTTCCTTCCTTCCTTCCTTCCTTCCNTCCTTCCTTCCTTCTTGAGTGGTTTTTTTTTTTTTTTTAATTTCCTTCTCCTTTACAATCTGTCTCACTTTGCATTTTAATTCCATTCCCCTGCCCACAAAACACAGCCCAGACCTCCATACTCTTCAGCAGCCATTCCAGATCCCAGCTTTGAAGGGGGAATGGCTTCCCATTGGCAGAGGGCAGGGTTAGATGGGATATTGGGAGGAAATTGTTCCCTGGGAGGGTGGGGAGGCCCTCGCACAGGGTCTGGATCGCTGGACGTGTCCAAGCCCAGGTTGGACACTGGGGCTTGGAGAAACCTGGCATAGTGGAAGGGGTCCCTGCCCATGGCAGGGAGTGGAATGGGATGAGCTTCACGTCCCTTCCAACCCAACCCATTTGATGATATTATGAAATTTATAAGGCTGTTCCTTTCCTCAATCATCTTCTCATAATTCTGGGGGGATTCTGCCCTCCTTCCAGACCCTTTCCTGGCTCAGGTGGGGAGGAGAATCAAGCTCTCATGGGCAGCTGGAGCAGGCTGGCTGCTCATCTCAAACCAGTGCCAAGCAGCTGACCAGACAAAGCGCTGTGCCTGAGCCAAGCGGCTTGTACTGGTGCAGGCTTCCAGCTTTGGAAACTACAGAAATCTCCCAGAGGATGAAAGGATCAGAAACCTCCAGCTGCTGGAATTCCTCTGCTCTTTGATACTCTCCACTTCCCAGTGCATTTGTTCCCTGGGCTCCCAGCAGAGACCGAAGCAGCCGGACAGCCGTTCCCACGTAGGTAATTCCAGGGCAATTGCAGGCTTCCAAACCTTTTCCCCTTGCCCTTCCTTGGCTGAGAGCCTAGACGAAGACCAGTCAGTCTCCAAGCATGCAGCATGCCTGAGGAGGGCATGGGCTCAGGTGGATGCATAAGGAATTAGATGGCGTTTTTGGGAGCAGGCATCCTGAAAGGCTGGACTTTGCAGGAAGAGCACTCCCTGTCCCTGGGACCAGCACAACCAGTTCAAAGGGAGGTGTGTGACCACTAGGAAATGCTTGTCGTGCTGGGAATTGTCACAATGCCACAGATTAAATGAAGCAACTACTCACTGAAAGGAAAAAAAAAAACAAGTGGAAGGGAACTGGAGAGGGTGTTTTTTTCTAAGAGGGGAAGAATGAACAGGCATCCAAGGAGATCTTAGAGCCTCTTCCAGTGCTTAGAAAGATTCCAAGAGAGCTGGAGAGGGACTTTGGACGAGGGCCTGCAGTTACAGGACAAGGGGGAATGGCTTCACACTGCCAGAGGGCAGGGTTAGATGGGATATTGGGAAGAAATTCTCCCATGTGAAGGTGGCAAGGCCCTGGCACAGGGTGCCCAGAGAACCTGTGGCTGCCCCTGGTTCCCTGGAAGTGTCCAAGGCCAGGCTGGATGGGGCTTGGAGCACTCTGGGATAGTGGCAGGTGTCCCTGCCCATGGAATAAGATGAATCTTTAAGGTCTCTTCCAACCCAAACCATTCTGTGATTCTGATTTGGTGTTTGATTTGTTATTGACAGTCAGATTGTTAGAAAAGCAACATCTTATGATTTCACATATATTATTCATTCAAACCACACTCTTTTTCCTGCTGCGCCCCTTTCCCCCCACCTTTCTAGAACAGCAGACTGCTCTCACTCCTAGCCTTGGTGTTTTGCCATCATGGGTGCAGCTGATGTGGTCAAGGACACCACAATTTCCTCAGCTGACTGAACCCTGCCCAGAGCAGCATCTGGCCATTATTCAGGGAAAGGGTGTGATGCTCCCTGTCCTGGGAGGCAAACCCTCAAATCCCCAAAATGTAATCACCTTTTAGATGGGACTGAGGGCTCTCAAGATGGGATCCCTTTTCTTGTTCAAGTGACAACTTGTGTCACACCATGACACATCAGAGGGCACCAGGCTGGAGCACAGGGGCAGGAGCCCCCCCAGCTGTGTGTGAATACAGAGGAGGTGTCGTTTCTTAGGTGCCTCGAGAGCACCTGATCTGGACTTATTGAGGTTGTAAGACTGACTTAGCACGGCGGTACCAAGACTGTAGGATAAATAGAAGTCTTCTATTTATAATGCTGCCAATCTGGCACCATGAGTGAGCGCTAAAAATAAGACTTTGTGCAAAGTGAGCCGAATTAATGGGTGCTCTCCTTGCATTGTCTGTGGAGCAGCCCCTGATCCTGTGGCACACTCCGTGCTTGGCAGGGATCCTGCAGAGCTTTGCTGAGCCACCACCTCTCCAGAGGGCTGAGCGTGGTTTTCACCCACATGGGAGAGGTTCCTCCTCTCCTTTTGGGTGGTCTGACCGTGTGCCCACAAACTCTGTGGGTTTGGGGCAGGAATGAAGAGCTCTGATAATGCAGCTGGACAAGCAGAGTCCAGGGGAAACGGAGCTGGCTGTGCTGGAGCTGCCTAGTGCATGTTTCTGGTCCCCCCAAGATGCATCCTTCTCTCCAAAGCAGGAGGATGTGTCAGACACGAAGGGAGAGATAGCAGCACAGACAAGCCTAGCCTGGCACAGCCACTGCAGTAATCCCAGGTACCCCAGGACAGTGGAACTGGATTAACTTGTAAAGTGATCCGTTTAAGATGCAGATAAACCCACTGTGGATCTTCTCTCCTGGGAGTGAAGCAAGCCTCACCTTCTGACTATACCGAGTTTAACACCAAACATGATTTTTTCTTTAATATGAAATGTTATTGCTGTTTAACTCTCCCATGTAAAATCTTAGCTTTTCCCTGCCAGCCCACCCAGACCCTGCTACCTGCTTGGGCTGTAATGGTGAGTGGCTCCAATATTTATTCTCTCCGATAGGGAAGCAGAAACCTGGATTTTATCGTTTATACTTCCATGCAAAAGGTCTTAAAGCAAATACCCGCTGTTGTGATTTAACACCTGCCTGGCTTCTCTTAACCTCTTTTCTGAGGTTGAATTTGTTTTCAGAGCACTTCAAGCTCCCCTTTCCTGCTGCTTCCAGCTCCTCAGGTCTGTGACCATCCCTGTTGGATCTGTCTGCTCCACACACAGCTCTGCTGGAGAGTACAGAATCACAGAGTATCCAGAGCTGGAAGGGACCCACAAGGATCATCAACTCCAGTTCCTGATCCTGCACAGGGACACCCCAAGAATCCCATTATGAGAGGTGCCAAAGTTGGTGCTCCACCAGTCTCCTCTCAGCAGACCTGGCTCCAGGAGGTGACCCAAAGGAAAAGAGCAGCTTCTGCTTCATCAGCTGCTACCCAGGGACCCTGTGGCCACTTTGACGTGCTCCTGGTGCAGAGGAGAGCACGGTGTCCATCCCACGTTTTGAGCTGGAATGTGGGATCAGGTGTGACACAATGTGACACAGAACTGCCAGATGTTGATGTTCCCCTAAACCAGGTTTGTAGAGTTTTCCTTTTGGCTTTTTCTTTGGCCTGGGATTTCACTCATTTTGGAGAGGGTAGATGCCACGCATGGGAAAAACCATTCTCAAGCCTCCTGACCCAAAGGAGACAAGAATTCACATGATGGGGTCTGAAAATGAGGAGGAGGAGGAGCTGGCCTCAAATGGTGGTTTACACAGCATGGGGGAGGCTGTGACCTGGAGGGGACCAGCAGGAACCTACACCATGGTGCTGCAGGTGGTCACATGAAGCTAGACCACTCCAAATCCAAGACTGGAAATGGACCACAGCCCTCCAAAGCTGTCTGCAGAAGTTTAGAGCCCAGGGAGGGGGCAGCCTGTGCCAGGCAGGCAGGTGGCAGCTTGGTGGCAATTGCAGAGTTGGGCAGCCTTGAAGAAGAGAGCCAGGAGGCCAAGTCATTCCAGCACAGTGAGTGCAGTTAAGCGCTGCCATATGGCTCCTTTTGCAGAGGAGGAAGCACACAGGGAGCAAGGCATCCTACTGCTTTTCCTCAAAAATGAACTTTCCTTTTCTCCTGAGAGCCCTGGGAAGGCTTGGTGGCCACAGGAGTTGGCAATTTCAGAGGGTTCAGGGAAAATGAGCCACAGACAATGCAGGAATTCCTCAAGAACATTCCTCTGGTTTTTTGCTCTGCCTCAGCCACACTTGAGGGCATTTCTAAGGGTGGAAAACCTGAGGTGGATCAGGCAGGGGGAGAAAAACAATCTTTATCAATGGTGGGTGTTAAACTCTTGCCATGCCACATGTGGAGGGAGGGAGAAGAGGAGGTTGCTGCTAGAAACCATTGTGACCAGAAAAGCAGATTTGAACAGCTTGATTTCCTGCAGGGCTTTTGATAGAAGTCGAGAGGACAGTAGACAAATATTTTCTAGCAAGGGCAGGAAAAAAAACCTAGGATTTTCTGCTTCATTTAGTAAATCCACTGCTTTTGTCCCCAGCCTGCCTTAACCCTTTCACCTCCACTAACATCTCTGGTGTGGGGTTACCAACACAGGCAGAAAACTGACTTGCTGGCAAAACTTTTGCTTCATTGCTCCTCTCTGTGCAGATGGAGAATGAAAGGCAAAAAAATGGGCAAAAATCAGAGCCTGTGTAGCAGGGTTTAGTCATGAATTTGGCAGTGTCAGACTGGAATTGATCTTGGAGGGCTTTTCCAACTTTGGTGATCCCAGGAGGTTGGTAAGACAGCAGTTCTCATGACAGCGCATTCCTCAGCAGAGGGGAGAGTGTTTGTGGGAAGCTCTTTTGGGGAAGAGCATCCTTGGCTAAGCAGGCCCTGGGGAAAGGCTGGGAGGTGCAGCAGAGACAGCCGGTGGGTGGGAGGAGGGAAGATGTGGAGCTTTGCAGCAGGGCAGCAAGAAACACACGTGTGTTTGGAGGCTGGGGATCTTTGGGGGCTGGAGAGTGGAATTTGCTTACTTGTAGCACCTGAGATTTCACTGGTAGAAGAAGATTTCTTCTCTCCCACACCAGGCCCATTCCAGAAGCAAACCCCACAGCTCCTAGTCTGTAGCAAGAGCTCATTGTATGGCTTTGCTTGGGTTTTAAATCTCAGCTCTGAAATCACATCAGTGCAGAGAATATCTGCTTCAGCCCTTTTAAAAGGGTCTTTTTTTCCAAAAGATTTGCTACCAGGGCTGCTGGTCAAGAAGGAAGCTTTCAAACCACAGAAGCCTAGAAAACAGAAGGAAATAAACACCTGGGAGCAATTAAAACATCTCCAGTAAGCCACCAGTTTTTGGGGACATTCCCAATGCTTCAATGCACGTGGCTGGCCGGATCAAAACTCCAAACCACAGCTCCCACCACGGCCTCTTCCACAGTCAGGCTTGGGGATCACAGAGTCCCAGAATGGTTTGGGGTGGAAGGGACATCAGAGCTCATCCCATCCCACCCCTTGCCATGGGCAGGAACACCTTCCACTATCCCAGGCTGCTCCAAGCCCCAATGTCCAACCTGGCCTTGGACACTTCCAGGGATCCAGGGGCAGCCACAGCTTCTCTGGGCAGCCACAGCTTCTCTGGGCACCCTGTGCAACAGTCTCCCCACCCTCACAGGGGGCGATTCCTTCCCAATATCCCATCTATCCCATCCCTTTGGCAGTGGGAAGCCATTCCCTGTGTCCTGTTCCTGCATCCCTTGTCCCAAGTCCCTCTGCAGCTGTCCTGGAGCCCCTTCACGCCCTGGAAGGGGCTCTGAGGTCTCCCTGGAGCCTTCTCTTCCCCAGGTGAACACATGCAGTTTCAGGCTGGCTGCCAGGACTGGCACGTGGGCAGGTTTTTCTATGCACCATCCCCACACCTCTCTCTCTCTTTGCATTATTAATTTCCACAACATGTAGCTCCTCTTCCACCGAGTCTGTCTTTTCCCTCTGCCTCCTCTGAGGTTCACATTCTCACCTGTAATTATTGTAGCCACCACTGGCTCAGCCACTGGCACAGAAACCCACCCAGCCCTTGGCAGGACCATATAGTCCACGTATGCAGGGTGTGGTTTCACAGAGACTCTCTGCACCAGCTCAGCTTGGTTTGAGAGCCAGGAGAAGATTCCAAAGCCGCCAGGGTGGGAGGCATCTATTGGAGAGAGGCAGGCCGAACATTCCAGCTGGAGTTTGCGTGGATGGGCACACGGACAATCTGTGCTGTTTGCATTCATCCCATGCTTGTTGAAGTGATTCTCACCTGAGCAAAACATGTTGAGGGCAGTGTGGGGGTTTAAAAACAATTAGCAGCATAAATGTTGGGTTTAAACCTGCTGGTTGCTGCTTTTTTTTTTTTCCCTCCCCTCCAGCCATCCCAGGGTCCCATAAGTAATTTTTTAAGAAAAAGTGGGGACGCTCCATCTTGGAGGTTGGATGGGGCTTGGAGCAACCTGGGGTAGTGGAAGGTGTCAGGGGGTGGAACTGGATGGGCTTTAAGATCCCTTCCAACCCAAACACTCTGTAGTGATTCCATGACCTGGGAGCTCTCCATTCTGCACTGGTGGCATCCAAACCCATGCTCCAGTGGCTGGCTGGGAGTAGCTCTGTGATCTGCGAGTTGCTGTGCAATCATGGGAAGAGATCCCGCAGATAATCTCCTTCCACGGTGGAAATATTCCACTTATTTTTATCCTAGTTTCCTGTCTGTCAGCCAGTTAATTATCCCTCAGAGGACTTTCTCTGTAAGTCTTTTTTGGGAAGGAAACTTGGCGAGTGCTGCCAGAATGTCCTTGTCCGTTTAAACGGCAACAGTGGAGTCAATTTTAGTACCTTCTGGAGAAAAAGACCTTTTTCTTTTCTTTCTTTTTTCCCCTCCCCCCCCCCTCTTTTTTTTTTTTTTTGGAGCCTGTGGTTGTTTTTCCCTGTTTGTGTCAAGCTGCCTGGATCTTCTTTTCCATGATGCACATGCAAGCAGTCTTCTCTGCAGGGGGAGTGTGAAGAGGAGGCTCTTGCACTCTGGAATATCCAGGCATTACATGGATGGACACTTGGGCTCGCTCCAGACCTGCTCATCCAGGGCTGGGGCCATCCCTCTGCTCTCCTGATCATCAACCTCCTTAATGGATGCCCTTGAGAAAGCATTTAAAAATGCAAGCCATTTCTGTTGCCGTAGCAACTGCTCTTCTGGAAGTGGGGATAAAACGTGGCTCCCGGGAGGTCAGAGCCATTTTCTGAGAGGCAGTGGGTGCTGGTGGCAGGAGCACAGGGCATAGCTACCTTTCCCAGGTCCCTGGCTGCTGGAATCCCACTGCCAGGCCTTGGTGATTCCCAAGGGGAACAGCTTGGGCCTAATTCACAGATATTTCTCTCATAGCCACCACCACTGGCTCTGAGCAGCATGGCCTATTGGAAGGTGTCCCTGCCCATGGCAGGCAGTCGAATGAAAAAAGTTTAAGGTCTCTCCCAGCTCAAACCATTCTGGAATTCCACAATCCCTCAGGGTCCTGCAGTTCTGAGCTGGGGTTTCGTGTCAGCCCCATCTGCAGCCAAAGGAATGCTCCAGATGGGCAACCAAGACTGGATTTTCTCATGGCTGCCATGTGGTGGCTGCATTTTCCTTGCTGTCACCTGTCCCTTTCCCATGCACTTGCAGGGACCAGATCCCACAGTTCCCAGCTCTTGAAGAGATAGGGGATTCACACAGTGCTCCCCATGCTGTGCTTGGGATGAGGCACTGCAGTTCTCTAGTTCAGCATTCCCATCACGACAGGGGGAACCTGTCCAACCTCCTGAAGCTGCAGAGCTGAGTGGGAAGGCAGCAAAGTGCTGGCAGCAAACCCACTGCAACCCTCACCTGCTTCCAGAGCTGCAGCTGGCAGATGGTCGAGATCTCTGGATTAATCCCAAGCAGTTTATGGAGTCTGTTTTCATGGAGATAGATAGGGAAAGCTGGGTTATCCTTTCTGGATGCTGGCCTTTGGCAGTCAAAGATGCTGAGCCTGCGGATTCTGGAATTGCGTGCTAGAAGGGATATGGGAGGGACTGAGTGTTTCAGCACTTCCAGAAGGCCACACCAGATGAGATGAGTGCTTTGTAATATATCACCTCTGCAGTCTCTGTGTCCTGAGCTCAAATGGCCTCTGGGTCAAACCCCAGGGAAAGGCTGCCAAGGTTGGCATTGTGCTGCTGGAATTGCCCTCCTCAGTCCTATCTTTGTAGGACGGTGTCTCCTGGTCTGGGCCTTGCTTTAGGCTGGAGCGATCTCTGTTTATCTTTAAAACTATCAAACAAAGCAGGACAAGCTGCTTCCTCTCTGAGGCACCTCAAATATTTGGGAGTTCTCTACTCCATCCTGATTCTTGTATCACCTCCTAAGAAGACAGTTTTTCTAGTGCAGGTTGGTGGAAATTCCCATAAAGCTGAGGAAGGGCATCAGGCCTCGACTTCTAATTGATTTGGCTTCTGTCTCTCACAGGGTTTCACCAGACATTTAATGCACCAAAATTTTGCCCGGAGCAACTCCTTCCCTGTCTCCAGAAATTATTTCCAGCCTGGTCTGATGCAGATAGGCAGAGCCTTGTGAGCCACCCAAGTGCTCACACCTTCCAGGTTAGGGAGTGTGAGTGAATCACGGCAGTTGGATGCGCTGTTTGTCCGTGGGATGTGTGAGACACGGAGCACTCCTGGCCCTCCGTCTGCGGCACCTCACGGGGAGCACGGACCTCCTGCAAAGCACTGCAAAGGGTCATCGGCTCTCTTTGCCTCCAAGGTGCTGAGTTAGTGCCTCTCCATCCAGTGGGAATTCCTGCTGAGAGTTGGTAGTGGTCAGGAAGTGGTGCCTGGGGAAGGAGCCAGCTGTGACCCCTCTGACATGCTGTTGGTGCGGCAGGGTCTGTGTCCTGCTGTGCATTCCTGGGAAATTCTCTCCCAGGACAGCTTGCATCTGCTTGCTCTTGAGTGGAACCTCCCATCCTGCACTGTCCAGCCACGCTCTTATCCCTGCCCTTTTCCAAGGGATGGCTGCAGTGGCCTCATGGGCTCACATGGTTTTGTCCCATGTGGCTTTTTTAGCCACATTCTGGATGAATTTGCCAGATCTGCCTGTGGGCTTTAATCAATGTACCTGTGGTTAAATACACCCCTGTTCGATGTCACTGTTTAGTCTTGTAGGGTTTGGGGCAAAGAATTCTTGTTCTGTGGGAATCACAGAATCATTAAAGTTGGAAAAGCCCTCCAAGTCCACAAAGTCCAACCCAGTACTGCCAAACCCACCACTAAACCATGTCCCCAGGTGTCACATCCACACGTTTTTGGACATGAATCAGCAGCGCTGCTGACTCCCAAACAGTCAAGAACAGTCAAGATCTTAGTTTTTGCTCCCTGAAACACCTGAGTCTCCTTTCCTTGCAGGACAAGGCTAGTTTTCTCTTGGGAACAACAATCCGTGTTACTGCTTGTCACTGCCAGCATGAAGGAGATTTGCTTTGACTTTTAGCTGAGTTTTGGACCTGTTCTAATTTGGATGGGGTGACGTTGGCTCTGCCAGAGATGATCTTCACACAGAAACACATCTTCAGGCGCTTGTGCCTGAATGGGGCCTATTAATTTGTTTTCCATTTATAGACCCAGCTTCATGCTCATCTTTAAAAGGCAAAAAGCTCATTAACAGGGAATATTCTTGCCCAGATGCAGCAGCATTGCTGACTCCTACACAGAGGTGCTGCCACCCACAGCCTGAGCCATGGACTGATGTCCAATTTGAGCCTCCACCCCCCTGGCTTTGGCTTCTCTGGCCTCTTCCTTAGACAGGACTGATTTTAGCCAAGATAAGTTATGACACTATTTTGAGCAAGTGAAAAGCTTAATAAACATCTGACTGATATCACAAGCTTGAATAGATGGAAGCAAAATGCCTTTTATTGATGAGGGATTTGTTTTTCTTTCAAGTGAAGGGAGCCAACCTGAGCATTGCTGTGGAAATTTCAGGTGGGTTGGAAACAGGATGAACAACAGGATGTGTTCAGAGGTGAACAGAAGTGCACAGGAATTCAGTTTGGAACTGACTTAATTAATATCTTTCCTAATCAACTGGGCTCACATGGAGGAACATACGGATCACTTCTGCAGCTGAGACAGTGGAGAGCATGGGAGAGAGGACCTGGATGTCCCACAGGGAGGATGGAGTGACCTTGGGGCCTGTTAGAAGAAGCAGTGTGAGATGATGTAATGCAGGTAGTGTGTTTGCATCTTTTATCTGTTAACAACATCTCTTTAATCCCTATTAATAAAACTTGGCCCATTTGCTGGACTCTCATCCCTGTGAATTGCCATAGGAAGAGGAAGTGGGGTAGAAACTGATTGCAGGATGGCTGTAGGCATAGGAGGGTGTTGCTAGTGCAGTCCTGGGAGATGGATTTAGCAGAGAGGGAAGTTTCGCTGCCTCCCTCCAAGGCTTTGGTTAGAGTTTGTCCAGCAAATAGCTCAGGGAGAGCAAGCTGTCAGTGGAAGAGGTGTGGAGGAGCACAGAGGGATAGAATTAGAAAGCTGATTGTGGGTACAGTTTGCAGATGTCAGTGTGTTAGGGCACCACGCCACAGGATGGGAACGTGGGCAGGGCGCGGAGCAGGCAGGGAATCTGTCAGCCCATCAGTGATGCCATGGAAGCACTGCCATTTCCAGCCAGGAAAACCACTGCTCTGGTGTGAGGGAACACCTGGAGCAGGCTGGAGGCTGGCAAGGAGGAGGTGATTGCAGCCTGCTAGTTTCACTTTGCCAGCCTGACATCTGTGCCTGTGCTTGTCTGTGTGCATGGACATCTCCTCCAACTATCTCAGCTGGTGCCAACTCCAGCCTATCCAAACCTGTAATCTCCCTGTTTGTTCCCTTCCCAGCTTGCCACACAGGAGCATCATTAAGGCTGTCTAGGCAAGGAAATGATCCTACTGTTTTTTTGTGGAGTTGGGGTAATACTGGAGTAATTAATTCATTTAATTCAGTGCTCCCAGTGCCACGAGTAATGCTGGAGTATCCCTGCACTGGTGGGATGGCTCTCTGCAGGAGGTTTAGGATCAGGACTACTCACCTCCTTTGCCTTTGAGGTGAGAAGTGCACTCTCAGCAGTGCTTGCCGTGGGCTTTCCCACAAAGTGCAGTTGTGATTCCTGTTGCTTTCGAGTGGTTGGAGGGAGGGTCTAATTTTTGCAACATGCAGGCACCAGATATTGTGTTCAGCTTGAAGGTGGTAATGTAAATCTTTTTTTGCACCAGGGTTATTACCTTAATCAAATCTTTATTTACAGCACACGTCGGCAAATGTGGGTTTGACATAAAGCAATTCACTCCTGGTGTGTAATGTTTAATGGGATTATTCTTCAGACTAACTGAGCCTCCTTTGCCCAGATTGTTGTGGCTGCCCCTGGATCCCTGGAAGGGTCCAAGGCAAAGCTGGGCAGGGCTTGCAGTGACCTGGGGTAGTGGAAGGTGTCCCTGCCCATGGCAGGGGGAGGAATTGGGTGAGTTTTAAAGTTCATTCCAACCCAGATCATGCTGTGATTCCATGATTCAGTCTGAGATGGGAGGATCAGGATGTAGCTGCAACTGTGTGCCAATGGACACATCCAGGCAGAGAACTTCAGTCACTGGGAGAGGCATAAGCAGCAAGGAGGGTTTTTTCTTACGAAAATTTTACTAGCAACTTCTGGAAGCAAATGGGGGATTGCTGTGCTTCAAGATACACAAGCTAAAGGATGCACTGCTCCAAGACACAGATTATTCCTCTGTTTAAGGCAAGGCATGGAAAAAAAGCCAGAGTTGCAATCTGCCCTGGATGGATAAAGTGCTTGTACAAGTCATGAGTTTTAGGAGGTCTCATGTTTATCCCTTCAGGTCTTGACCTCCAGAGACACAGGAGTAGAAAGAAACCTCCTGGCAATTAAATAAATGTCTGGGTTCTGTGGTTGGGATGACACAGCTGCACAGATGTAGTCAGACTGCAGGCCAAGGCACAGGAATTAGGGGAAAGGTGAGTTTCCTGAGCTCTTCCTAGACTGTGCTTGCTTTTAAGCCCATCTTCTGGAAATTGATACCTTCCTCCTTGCCATGGGATTGTGGGGAGATAACATTTCCCTGCAGGGAAGCTGACCTATGTCCTTATGCGTTGCTGGCTGAGCTGGATGGTTTGTGGCTTCCCTGTGCTCAGGAATTTTAGTCTCCCCGCAATTCCTGTGCCAAAGATGGTCTCCATGGCCTCATCTTCATCCTCCCCCATGAGATCCTTCTCCCTGGCACTGTGAACAACAGAAAGCAGATCCCTTGTTTGATCTGGTGCCCTCTCAGTGATGGTTCCAGCACATGGCAGAGCTGTGGGACAGTACCAGGATCATCTGGATGAGTCCCCAAGGAAACAGAGGGATAGAGCTGCTGTTTGCAGTCAGGCACCTCTTCCCCCACTGCTTCTGTGCTACATGGACTCTGCTTCTCCGATTTCCCGGCTGAAGGGGAAGTGCCAGCGCAGTGATGGATGCAGAGGAGCAGCCTTGTGACCATGACACATCTCATTAGTCAGCTCTCAGGGAGGAGAGGATAGGTTTGCAGGAGGATTTTAGCTCCATGGGAGCTGGACACCAGTGGAGGGCAGGGATTAGGAGCTGGAGACATGATCCCACTCTGGCTGCACATATTCTCCACGGTGCTGACTAATGTGTGGTAAAGGATCCAGCAGGAATCCTGCCCCCAGTGTGTGCTTTTCCATGGCCTCTCAGGCTTCTGGGCACCACAGAGCACCACAATGTCCCAGGGACATGGCAATGAATTCCCATCCTCGGTGCCTCGGTCTCTTTGATGGACATGTTGGCCCAAATTTCTGCCTGAGGCTCCTCACCTGCTGGCAGGGGCATTTTTGAGACATGTAGGTTGCACCCTCTGTGTCATTCCCACCAGGTGAAGGTAGTTCCTTTGTGCCTTTGCTTTTCTCTCATTTCCTTCAGTGGTATCTCTGACTGCTCAGAGCTGAGGTTTTGAGGGTGATGGAGGAGAGGAGGCAGTGGCAGAGTGCAAAGTGATTTGTGCTGTCCCACGTCTCAGCCGAGCTCCTGCCTCTTGCCCAAGAGCATTCCTGTAGGGAACTGCTCTAAAGAGGAGTCTGCAGGGCTGGTGCCTTGTGGAATGGGAGGGAATTGTCTGTCCCTCGTGGTGATGTGAGGTTGCAGGAATATGACAGGGAAAAAGGCTGCCTCCAAGCCCAGACGAATGGTGAAATCACGGAATGCGAGACACAAGGTCATGGCGTTACCTGTTGGAAAATGTTCATCCTGAACCCTGGCTGAGCTGCCAAGCCGGAAGAGCCTGTGCCAGGCTCTCACAGCTCTGCCTTGCCCTGTCTGTCGGGATTGTTGTCTCCAGGTTTTGGCTTCCAGCTTGGATGTTCTCCTGAGGAGACCTGATGTCTCTGCCTCGAGTTTATCCAGCTGTTATCAGCAGATGCCCTTCCTTGTGACTCATGCCCTGCTCCCTAACCACATCCCCTTCTCTCCTTGCCCCCACCCACCATAACTGAGTCACTTGGCCTCCTGTCACAAGCCAGGAGCTCTCGCTTTGGTCACACATGGAGACACTTCTGGCCCAGTCTGATGTAAACTCCTCCTGAGTTCCTCTCCCCAAGCAGGCTTTGGAGTGGGAATTTGCTTCCTTATTACCAGGCTGGCCCTGGCCTGCATGCTGCTCAGAGCAGATGTACCCAGAGTCTTTTTCTCCTTTAGTGCATTGTCATCTCCAGCAGTTCCCCACAGGGAACTGGTCCAGCCCAATGCTCCTGGAGGTCACCCAACAGCCCAGCACTCCCCAGTCCTGGCTAGTTTGTATTTAAAACGTGACTTGTGAGGGTGGGAGCTGTGAAAACCCAGTGCTCAAAAACCTCTCCCATCTTTTGAGCATCCTGTAGCTTTAGGAAGCTTATTTCTGGTGTTACCCCATAAAACCAGCATTTTCAGGTGCTAAAGGAGGGAATTTTAGCATGAGAGGAACATTGAAAATCAAGGGGTCTATTTCCTTGCACCCAGTTTAGGCCTATCCCTGTCCCTCTCTACCCCAATAAATGCTGATACAATTTCACCTTCCCAGTCTCTTTTTGAAGCCCTGTGGTGTATCTTCCTGGCGTGGGCTGGCCGTACTCCAAATTAAAACATGAACCTCTCTGTACAGCTACAAACCAAGATGATTTTTCACATGGGTGTCACTGCTCTTGATTTGGGGAAAGAGGAGCTGGCAAAATCCAACCCCTCCAGCCCTTTCCTTGGAGAAGGAGCGTGGTGGGTGTACAATCCTGGGCTGGGAAAAGCTGGATCAAACCTTGCTTTACTCACCCTGAGTGAGCAGCCACAGCCTCTGCCTCTCCTGAGGTCAGACCCGGTGAAGGAGGAAGATGGATATCAGCTTAGCCACACTGCTGCAGTCTGGAATGTGGCAATATCTCTGCACACCCTCCCAAATCTTGCAGGCAGGCTTGGAAACCCTCGGATGTTTCTTGTTCAGACAGGATTGGTGTTTCTCCTCCTGGCACTTGACGAGGTGGGCTGGCTGCCTGCCCTCATCCCCACCCTCAGGGGTGCAAAGCTTCCTGCAGGAAAGCTCTGGCAGGGAGCTGGAGTTCAGTTGCCCAGGCACCCTCCTCAGTGGCCCATCTTGTGCTAGGAGCACTGGATGGATGGATGCTTTGTGATGCCTGTCCCTGGTTGATGCCTGAAGGAAATCTTCCTGATGGAAACACCTTTCCATTGGGAAAGACAGGCTAATTATGATGTCACTGCCTCATTTACTTGGTGCTGACATGCTCCCTTCACTACTTCCCTTTTCCTCCTCCTTCTCCATGTTTTTCTAGTCCATCCAAAGCTGCATCTCCCCCTCCTTGTCCTCCTTGGATCTCCCATTTTACCTTTTCAATGCCCTGCTGCATCCCAGAAGATTGTGAATTCTTTTCCTGGCAGGCCTCCTTGCCAGCCTGCAGGTTTGGCTGCTCCCTGGGCCTGGAAGGGCTTTGCAGATGTGTGTAAACACCTCCTGCTTGCTGCCAGAAACCACTGGACTGTCCCTCCTGCAGGAAAGGACAGAATAAATCCACTGTTTTGGTTTCCTGCTGGAGCAGGATAGTGCAGTATCCCTCCCAAAACCAGCTGTTTAGCTCCAGAAACTACATAGGATGACACAGGAATGGGATTGTTCCAGAATTTTTGGAGGCTAGATGGCAATGCAGTAGTGGTAAACCAATCATTGCTCAGAAATGTCCTTTATTTTTCCTGGTGGGTTTTATTTTTTCCCTCTTTCTCCTCAGCTTCCCTTATAATTAGGCGCTGCAGGCTCCAAAGGCATCTTTTGCTCACAGGATTGCCTTTGCCAGGAGTGGAGGCTGGAATGACCCACGAGCTCAAGTCCATTTGATGGCTGCTGCAGGTTCCTGGAGGGATTTCTTCCCTCAGAAAATGAGCCTGAATTCCTACCCCTGTTACCACCAGAGGACAACACTCAGAAGAGAACATTGAGGGCCACAAAGTGCCAAAGTCACCTTGGCTGTTCAGAGACCCAAGTGCCCTTGGTTTCAAAGCAGCTGAATCACTTGTGATTCATCCAAAGCCTGAAGCAGAGCAGGGTAATAAACCTCATTTTCTGTCCCCAGCTGGTGCTGTAACAACTCCTGAACTCCCTCCTCACCTTGCATTCCCTGGAGAGAGGAATGCATGGGGAGGGGTGCTCCACACTGAGATGTCTCCAGGAAAGGGACATCCCAGCACCACCAGGCTGGAGCCCAGTGCTTCTCCACCTGGCTGGCACTCTGAGTGGGAAGAAGGGACAGAATGCAGGGGATTTGGCTGGGAATCCTGCATCCCTCACTCCTGTAGCTTGTTTCATGGCAGGAAGAAGGAATTTCCACCCTGGTGCTGGAGGGCTCAGTGAGAAGCAGAAACACAGGCTGGGTGGGGAATGGATGGAGAGCAGCCCTGAGGAGAAGGATATGTTGAGAAGTTCAGCAGGACCCAGCTGTGGGCACTTTCAGCCCAGAAAATCCCCATGTGCTGGGCTGATCCCACAGCATGGGCAGCAGGGAAGGGGGCAATTCTGCCCCTCTGGCCTGCCCAGGTGAGACCCCACCTGGAGAGCTGCCCCAGCCCTGGGATCAAAACAGAAGGATGTGGAGATACAGTACAGCTCCAAGGGCTGGAGCCTCTCAGCTCTGGAACTAGGCTGGGAGAGCTGGGGGTGTTCACCTGGAGAGGAGAAGGCTCCAGAGAGACCTCAGAGCCCCTTACAGGGCCTAAAGGGGCTCCAGGGAGAGCTGGAGAGGACTGGGGACAAGGGATGGAGGGACAGGACACAGGGAATGGCTCCCACTGCCACAGGGCAAGGATAGATGGGATATTGGGAAGGAATTTTTCCCTGTGAGGGTGGTGAGGCCCTGGCACAGGGTGCCCAAAGCAGCTGTGGCTGCCCCTGGATCCCTGGAAGTGTCCAAGGCCAGGTTGGACATTGGGGCTTGGAGCAGCCTGGGATAGTGGAAGGTGTTCCTGCCCATGGCGGGGGGTGGCATGGGATGATCTTTGAGGTCCCTTTCCAACCGACACCATTCTATGATTTTATGGGATCAAAACTTTTGCTTGCAGGGCAAACTGGGGGATTTTGGAACAGGGAAGTTGCAGCTGCTCTGCGTCTGCTGGGTGTAGCTGCACACGCAAGTTCCCTGCAGAAGAGGAAGCTGGTGGGAAGAGCCCTGCCTGGTGCTTTGCAGAGCAGCTGGGTCAAGTCTGGGTTTGGCTGGAGCAGCTGGCCACCCTTAGGGTCTCTCCTCACCCAGGAGTCCCTTGGGAAACAGCAGTGGGATCAAAACATATTGAGGTGGTTTCCTACAGCTGCACTGGCCAGTCTTCCTTTGCTTCCGAGATCAGGCCACTGAATTCACCAAGGTTTAGAGCCTTTTCCTCCTGCCTGGGTTAGCAAGCCATGATTTACTCTTTGCATAAATAGTCTGAAAAGGAAAGAAGGCAATCCTTTGGGGAAATGTGCTATACATGATAATAGTCCTTCAAGAGGACCCAGAAATTCAGGGAGATGGCTTTGCCCTGCAATAGCAAAGGCTGGCTGTGCCTGGTGCTGGTTTTCCAGGCTGGGGCAGGGCTGGGCTGTGGGAGACAGGGTGGTTCATGCACAGCCCAGGAGCATCACCACACCTGAGCTAAGGGTGCTGGCCCTGGATTCATGAACCTTCATTCCTTTTTTTGTTTGCAAACCAGGACCAGTTCTTACAGCCAAGTTTCCTGAACTCCCTCTGGCCTTCAGTGTCTTTCCCTGCCTGTTCTGCTTCCTCTGAAGATCTCAAATGCTGGAGTGGCTCCGATCCCTCCTGCAGCTGCAGGTGAGAGAAAGGTGGGCTCTGCAGCAGAGGAATCCCGGTTCAACCACATCCAGGCACCGTTGTATGTGTGAGATTCCTCAGGGAACCACAGAGAAATGCTCCCTCCAGGCTGAGCCAGAGGTCTCATCCAGCATCAGGAAAAGGTTGGCAGTCCAGCAGCACAATGTTTGTTCTTGGTGCAGCTTCTTCTCCAGCAGCCTTCAGCTTAGCAGAAGAGGTAGGAAATTCCCCAGTGCTGGGGATTTCCTTTGGCTCCTGTCAGAAGCTGCCTGCAGAGGACGTTCCTCAGAGCTGGGGTGACAACCAGCGGCGGATCTGCAGCAGCCACAGCTGTGGGACACCATCACTGCTGTCCTGGGGCTCTTCCCGTGCCAGGGGAGGGGGATTTGCAGCTGCATTTGTTGGTGTCACTGGGATGGTGACATCTCCTGGGGGCATTTCTGTGACACTCAGGTAGAGACATTGCCTGAGAACACTTCGGTGGGACTGGGATAATGACATTTCCTGGAGTGTTTCTGTGAGACTGGGATGATGTTATCCCCTGGATGCATTTCCAGAGGCCGTCTCCAGTGCATCACCAGGGACACTGATCAGGACTTTTACTGAGATATCAGAATTCCCCCTTCCCCTTGGAGCTGGGAGTTCTTGCCAAGGCTTTGAGGAGCAGAATGGAGCCCTGCCTTTGTCCCTGCAGCAGGACTTTGTGCAGGAGGAGCTGCTTGCCAGCTTGAGGCATCCCTGGCTCTCCCAGGGCTCTGGGACAAAGCTCTCTTTCACCTTGGAGCATCCGGAAAACATAATGGGGCACAATTACTGCTGCAAGCTCGGGCCTGGTGGATAGGTGGCGAGGAGCCAGTGATTGTTAATCAGGCATTTTGCTGCTGGGATTTTGCTGCTGTGCAGGAATTTGTTTGCACCAGGGGGGCTTTGTGTCTGGCTGAGCCCCTGGGAGGCTGCTGGGAGCCTTGGCCCAGGAATATGTGGGGAAGGAATGAGCCAGGATCCCATGAAAACCTCCTGCTGAACTGATCCCATGTGGATTTTGGGTCAGGATGAGCTTTTCCCTGAGACAGAGAGGAGGTATCAACAGGCTGTTGCCCTCTTAGAGGGATGGATTTATGCATTCCTGCCTTTACTACATGGTCCCTCAGGCTGCTGATCTCTCATTCCCATCCTTTTGCTCCATCATAGTTTGGAAAGGACCTTAAAGCTCATATATTCCACCCCCTTCCATGAACAGGGACACCTTCCCCAGACCAGGTTGTGCCAAGCTCCTTCCAACTTGGCTTTGGACACTTCCATGGATGGGCCAGCTTCTCTGGGCAACCTTTTCCAGGGCCTCCCCACCCTCAAGGACATTCACAGATCATGACGGGGAAGCTGAGGCCAGTTGAAAGGAGGTCTGATTGTGCTCTGAAGTGATGTCCATGCCATGCCCTCCCAGCTTGTTCTGCAGTTTATATGGGAGCTGTTTGGCTCCCCAGCAGCTGGGTAGATCCTGAAGGAGATTCCTGCTTGTGGGATGGTGTGAAAAGGGGTCAAGGCAGATGGGATCTGACCCTCCCCCCCAGCACCTTCCTTCAACAGATCCTTGCCTTGTCCTGGCCAACATTTTTTGCTCGGTCGTAAAACAGAAGGAAGCCTGGAACTTCTCCCACATGGAAGGAGACCTGGAGCTTAGATTTCCACTGCTGCCTCCTGCTTCTGAGGGATAAAACCAGAGCTCCTGCCCTTCCCCTCCCCACCAGACCACTCAGTTGGTCCTGTGTTCACAAACATGAGGCTGAACAGCAGGGGGGAGTCTCAGCCCCAGACCAAAACCCATGGGAAGGGAAAACAGGAGATAGGGCAGAGGTGGGAAAGCACTGTAGCGTGGAGGAGCAGGAGCAGGAGTGTCCCAGACACCCAGCACTGCAGCTGCTCAGGAAATGGGCTTTTCGTTAGGCAGCTCTACACAGCTCTAATTAAATTACGGGATTAGAGCCATCTCATTCCTCACTCATCTGCTGCCAAGTGCTCATTCCAAGGGAGTGCCCTCCATGAAAGGGAAAACTGCCCGTGGAGTGCCCGCGCTGCCACGGAGTCACTCCCTGATTGCACTGCATTGCAGATGGGCCGTCTGGAGCGTGCCATTCCCGGTGCCATCCTCCTCTGATCCCCAGCTGCAGGCCTGGCAGGAAGATTCCAGGATGGATAATCCCCGCTGGCCCGCTCTGGGCAAGCCCTTCAAAGGGGCAGATGATGTAAAATTGACAGGATTTTCCAAGATGACAGAATCATCACTAAGGTTGGAAAAGCTCTCTAAGCTTGAGTGCAACCACTAAACCATGTCCCCAAGGCACCCTGTAAATATTACAAGGTCTGCAACCCATAGAAAGGGAAGAGAAAGTGCATGGGAATCCCTGGATAGGAAAGCAGGGAACAAGACTTTACCCTCTAGGAAGCACAATCAACATTAAAATAAAAATTAAAATATATCTCAGCAGCAGAAGAAACTGCAAGGTGCAAAATGGAGTTCCCTTCAATTTGCTTTTTGTTGGCAGATGATATAAATTTCCCATCCTATGGTAGGCCTGGGCTATGCCCGTGGATTAGAGAGAGATTTGGGTGGTTTCTCATCTTACATTTTGGCACTGGTTTTCCTTCTGTTGCTTCACAGGGAAGTTTCCAGGAAGATTTGGGGCTAAGGGAAAGGTTTCTGTCCTTTGACAGAAATCCTGTGAGTTATCACCATGCTTTGGGGATCTGGGAAACCTGGTTTGGTGAAAAAAGATCCCTTTGCTGTGGCCCATGTGCTGAAAAACACCACAGGAGAGCTGGACAGGGACTTGAGGACAAGGGATGGAGGGACAGGACACAGGGAATGGCTTCCCACTGCCAGAGGGCAGGGTTAGATGGGATATTGGGAAGGAACTGTTCCCTGTGAGGGTGATGAGCACTGGCACAGGGTGCCCAGAGCAACTGTGGCTGGCCCCAGATTCCTGGCGATGTCCAAGGCCAGACTGGACGCAGTCTTGGAGTAGTCTGGGATAGTGGAAGGTGTCCCTGCCCATGGCAGGGGGTGGAATGGGATGGTCTTAAAGGTCCTCCCCAGCCCAAACCATTCTGTGATCCCATGAACGCAGCTCTTTGAAACATCCCTGCTCTGTTATCTGCAAATCCACATTTCCCAGTCACTGGAGCAGATGAAACTCAGATTTCCCTTGCTTGCTGTTCAGTGTGAAAGCCCATAAAGGTTTCCCTGGTAATGCTGCTGCAACAGGATCCATGGCATGGATTTAACCTCGGCTGTCTCACCCATTCACTCACTTTGCTGCTTAATTACTCTTAGAGAAACTATTTTTTCCCCCATTTTCTGCTTTCCTGGTGGAGGCATAGGATGTCTTAGTTTTAATTTACTCCTGGACAAGCTCTCAATGGCTCCTGCCTGTGCAGAGTTAAGGAAAACCTGAGGAAATTATCCCAGAGAAGCAGCATCTTCCTACAAATCCAGTTTATCCCTGGAGGTGCTTAAACAGCAGCTGGACACAGCAACTGGATCTGGCTGGCCCTGCCTTTGAACAAGGGTTTGGAGCAGTGGCCTCCAGGGATCTCTTCACATGGAATTACTCTGGTTTGATGATCCCGATCTCCTGCAGAGTCACGGTGTTCCCGTTTCTCCCTCCTCCCCTCCTTTGGTCCTCAGTGCACCCATGGCATGGGAAAGGGCATCCCTAACCCTGCCCATATACCCCCACGGAGAGGGGAGCCTTAAGGCTTTGGAGCCAGGACCAAATATTTACCTTCCCCAGGGTTTGTCCTAGGGAACTCAGGTAGCAGAGCCGAAAGGGGAATGGTGAGGGGAGCTGTTTGCTTTTCAAACCGGACCAGCAAGTGCCTATGGAATTACCTGGATGCCAGAGAATGTTCACCCATAAATCTTATTAACAGCACTCTGCAGCAATGCAGATGTGAGGGAAGGGAAATAAAAGGAGACAAATGAGGAGGGGGACGGGCCTGGAATGATAAAGAAAGAAAGGGGGCGAACCCTGGTTTGCAGCTGGAAGTTTTTATGGGAAGGGCTTCAGCTCTGTGAGGAAATCAGCTGGAACAGGTCTGGCAGGATAGCTCTCCAAGAGAGAGCTATTCTTGCAGAATACCAATGATTTGCATCCGAAAGAAAGCTGCTCGGCAGCAGCTATTTCAGGAGCTCTCCCTGCTAGGGCAGGAGCGGGGAGGTGAAGGGAGCGGAATACTAAACAACACCTGCCCTGGAGAAGGAAAGTGATCCAAAAGGTTGGAGGGCACATGTCCATGCCTTCTCACAGAATAGCCAGGCTTTGTTTTCCGTGGAATCCCAGAATGGTTTGGGTTGGAATGGACCTTAAAGCCCATCTTGTTCCACCACCTGCCATGTGCAGGAACACCTTCCACTATCCCAGGTGGCTCCAAGCCCCAGTGTCCAACCTGGCCTTGGGCACTTCCAGGGATCTAGGGGCAGCCACAGCTTCTCTTGTCAGTCTGTGCCAGTGCTCACCACCCTTTTCATTTGTTGCTTTTCTTGCCTTTTTTGCCCTATCTCTGATGCAGGGACAGTCTGCTGTCCCCATATCCCAAACCCAGCCACTCTGACCCTGGAAATTACTCTGAGGAAGGCTCTGAGAAGGGCTGGGAGCTCTGAGAAAGGGAAACACCTCTGTTTGCAGAGGGAGGGTGGGTTCCAAGCTGCATGTGCCCACTCCAGGCTCTCCCAGGCACATGCCAAGGCTTCAAAATCTTTCTGCTCATCACCAGGAGCATCTAATGGCAAATGTAGCAGGGACAGAAGGCCAGCAGCAATCACAGCCTCACAGAAGGATGCTCCCAGCACTTCCCTTCCTCTGGAGGACTGGAACTGAGTTTATCAGGTGCCTGGGCCACCCTCCAGCCCTTGCAACCCCGGGAGGTGCCAGCATGCCAAATTTTCCAAGCAGCTCCAGCTTCAGCTGCTGTCTGTGCCTTTCCCCTCCCCAGGCTGGTGAGGTGAGAAATCTGCCTCGGGCAGGCTGTTTCCCTGAGGAGGAGCGTGAGAGAAGGCTTTCAGACAGCAAGACTGTGCTCCCAGGCACGTTTCCAGCCCTCCAAAATCCACTTCCCAGTGATGCTGATCCCCAGGCTTCATCCTTGCTGCTGTGGGCATTATGGGATCGAGCGTGCCTGTGGCACAAGGTGTCACGAAATGGGAACCGCAGCTCCACTGCTCCTGGTTTTTACATAAATGGGAAAAAGGGGCCGTGGAAAGCTGCTGCTGTGTAGGAAAACCTTTGGGATGTGTTCATTCATGCCAGGAGAGGACTTGGACATGGAGTGCTTTGAGCAAGCTGAGGTGATGCCCAGATCCACACTGGCCATCTGTTCCCTGCAGGACAGGCTGTCATTCCAGGGCACTGGAAAACAGTGCCACATCCAGCCCTTTGCTTCTGGTTATCAGCTGGTGACAAGGGCTGCTGGCAGGAGGAGAGCCAGCATTTAAAAGCTGTGATCCAAACTCTGCTCTGCTGCTTGTTCTGGGTCACCTGCAAGGCCATGCAGAGCTTATTTTCAGAGTCTGGCTTGGAAGTGGCTGGACCCTGATGAATTTATACCCGGGAGAGCCAGAGATCGTGGCAGTCACTGCTTCAACTCCAAAGGAATTTGGAGAGGAGGAGGGAGGTCAATAGAGAAGGGGACAGGTCTGGCTTGCTCTTGATTTTTCTTTCCTGGTGTAGTGACATTTTGCTGAAACATCAGCTTTTTTTTTAATAGTGGGTGCTAGAAAGTATTTCAAAAACCCTTCCTTGACAGTGCGCTGTTCTTTTCGAAATCTTGTGCCTTCCAGATCTCCCAAAATAAACTGCTGTGGCCACAAGCAGCCATTGCTTTCGTAGCCCAAGCTGCCATGGATGAAAACACGCTGGACCATCAGTCAGGCTGCTCCTGGCTACAAAAAAGGCATTGGGACAGGCATCATCTAATTTATGAAGCAATTTCTACTTTCTGTCCTGGCCTGCAGTGTCAGGACAAGGGCAAGTGGCTTCCCACTGCCAGAGGTCCGAGTTAGATGGGATATTGGGAAGAAATTCCTGGCTGTGAGGGTGGTGAGGCCCTGGCACAGGGTGCCCAGAGAAGCTGTGGCTGCTCCTGGATCCCTGGAAGTGTCCAAGGCCAGGTAGGACATTGGGGCTTGGAGCAGCCTGAGACAGTGGAAGGTGTCCCTGCCCATGGCAGGGAGGTAGAACTGAATGGTTTTGGAAGTCCCTCCCAGCCCAAATGCAATGATGATGATGATGATGGGTCTTTGATTTTTTCCAGCCTTGAGGGCTGGGAAGTTGAGGGCTGTGCTGAAAGCCTGGGTAAGAGCAAGTTCGGGGAAAACATCTTTAGAAAACATCTTTGAAGTGTTTTGTTGATGCATTTCCCCTATTTTTCGTCAAGCCTGAGGGGGCTGATAGGCAACTGAAAACAGTTTCCGTTGTTTTCCAGCTCCTCGAGGGCTGCTCCAGGCAGGCATCTTCAGGAAAGCTGCTCTGAATTGACTTCCAAATGAGAGTAATTAAAGCAAACGATGCCTTTGCAGGGAAGAGCTCCCGGCTGGAGGATGCACTTGGCTCAGGGTAATCGTCCTAGGGCAGCTCTCACGCTGTGGTGGGGACGGGATGGTTTAACACTCCACAGACTCTTCCCTCCTTCCCGTTATTTTCCCATTTCCACGAGGCCACAGCACGTGCTTGGGATGCCCCCTGTCACCCTGACCTGCTGTCAGTGACTTCCACCCGAGCCTGTCTGGTCTCACTCAGCTGCTGCCAAAGGTTTTAAGGGGATTTAGCATCCTCCATGTTAAAAATGGGCGGAGATAATATTTTTCTCCTTAAAATGCCTTTATTAATCAGCTCTTACACGGGTGT
>VWZU01008670.1:78880-89866 GCA_013397095.1 Sterrhoptilus dennistouni
GGGTTTTTTTTCCCTTTTTTTTTTTTTTTAATGCTAAGTACTGGCTTCTTTCCAATCTGCTGCATCACCCAGGAGGCTGCAAGTTCACCTTCCGACATCTGAGAGGGAAGATGGAGCTACTCAGCATGAGAAGTTACCCCCAGGATGTGGAACTTGTGCTAAACCATGAAGCTTCAGATGAAATTCCCAGGAGCTAGCATCATGTGGAGGAGCTGGCATTTAAGGGAAGGCAAGAGGCACAGTCCTCATGATTCTCCTGGCATAAATCCCCTGTGCAGCTGGGCAGACAAGGATCTTGTTGGAGGAGTTTGGGACAGGAATGTGGCATGAAACACTTGGGATGCTGGAACTGAACTCGGAGGGTTTGGACTTCACCTGGAACACGGGCATTTGGACTCACTGGCAGCCAGGCTAGGAGGTGCCCCAGCCTACATGACTGATTTGTGGTGATGACTGATGGCAAACTGCACTGCCAGACCTCTCACTTCACTAATTACACACCTGCAGGTACCCTGGAGTGATTCATTCCTGCCTGACACACTCTGGGAGCCGAGCTGGGCTCAGGGACCCCCCTACCCACCCGTTTTTCTTCCCTAGGAGGAGCTTTTTTGCTGCTTTTTGTTCGTAACTGGGGGTGATGGAGCCAGTGTTGTGAGGATACCCAGAGAAGGGAAATCCCACCCTGCACATCTCTGCCACATCCAGCCCTGCTGCCTCCTGCCCCGAGCCAGGAGTGGTGGCACCAGAGCAGCTGTGGCTGCCCCTGGGTCCCTGAAGTCTTCCAGGCCAGCTTGGATGGCACTTGGCACAACCTGGGACAGTGGAAGATGTCCCTGGCCTGGCAGGAGGGAGAATGGGATGAGATTCAAGGTCCTTCCAACCCAAATTCATCTGGGATTTTGTGATTTTGATATTCTCCTCCTGTCTCATCCTGGGAATGGTTGCCATGGGGCTTTCGTGTGTTTTGGCTGATGTGGTGCTTGATGCTGTATCCATGGATTTCCTCAGTTCTGCCCATAGGAATTCCAGTTTGTATTTCTTCCTCCTCCTCCCAGCCTGCACTAAGATCGTGTCTGATGAGCAGCCTGGCTGGGAAAATGTGACTGGGATTGATTTTGTTGCCTGCAGCCAGTGTTGATTGGAGATTCTGCCACTGTTTTGTTTTAGAAGTTGATTTCTTTGTAATTCTTCCACAGTGAGGATTGCTGCTTTCCCTCTGAGACATTAGGCCTTGGCCTGAGCAGTCTGGGCTGAAAACTGAATTTTTCACACTGTTCTTTTCTCACAGAACTCACTGCACCCAGCCTGGCCAGGGCTGTGGGTTCATTCTCTCTTCTTGTTTCCCATTTCCCCTTCTGCAAGGGAAGGGATTCTCCCATTCCTCCTGCTTGGGATGTCCCCCTGGTGCTGCTGGAAATGATGTCCCACGCCTTGTTAATCTCCAAGGAGGTGAGAGCAGCCTGAAGCAAGGCCCTTTGTCATCAGGTCAACCTGATAATCACCAGGAAAACTGACACGGGAACCCTGGAGCAAAGCACTGGGAATTCTATCTTCTGGCAAAGGTGGGGAAGGAGGGGCCAAACCTGCAGGGAATGGGATTTAAGGGACTTACTGTCTCCATTACACCGTGTGCATGTTCAGGGCTTGTTTGTGAGCAATTAAGGCAGTGTCTTAAGCAGAGCCGTGCAGAGCACAATTAAGTAATTAATAGTAATTAAAGGCACGTTATCCATTGATGTGCTGTTGGGGATGGAGTGAGGAATTCAGAGTTAGGCTCAACCTCTCCCTGCTTTGAAAAGGCACAGATCAGACCCCTTTGGAGATGGAGAGAGGGGAAAAAAATATCTGAGCCTTGTTGAAATTTCCCTGTGTTATTTTCCCCATCAGTCCTGAAACTGCCAAAGTTCCTTTCACCCAAAAAGCACCTTTTACAGGATTTTCTTTTTCAGTTGTGCCATGCAGGGCAAAGCTCCCAGGACTTTTCCTGCAGTCAGAAATCTCCTACTGTTTCAGGTAATAAATCTGTTTATTGAAGCTCTTCTTCTGCCATGATACCTCTCCCAAGTTCTATATTTGCCCTTGCTAGGGTTTTTCTATGAAAAAAACCAAAGAAATGTGTCAGGGCTTCTGGTTTCTGCCAGCACCAGGAGGGTTTTGGAGAGTGAGTTATTACATTGGACTTGGAAGCTAGATTTATTTCTGTTCCCAAGGACCAGCCTGCAGGGAAAAGCCAGTCTAGGATCTGCAAGGATGCAAAAGAATACAGGTTTAGGAGGAATTTGGGGAGAAAAGTAATTTTTTTTTTTTTTTTTTTTTGTTTTTTTAATTAATTGCATCCACAGTGGATTGATTAAAGTAAAAGGGAGGTCCCCACATGAATAATCCCCCCGGGAAGAACTTTTCTGGGTAGGGCAAAGCCTCAGGAGCAGGGCTGAGGGGAATGAAAGACAAACTCCTTTTGCCTGCTGCTCTCCCTCTCACTATTATCTCCACACAAATTACCCGCATTCTTTGCAAGCTGGGTCTTGTCTTGACTGAGGGAGTTCAGATCATCAGAAATGCAACAGTTTTCCTGAACATTTCCTGATAAAAGGAGCTCCACGGGGGCAGGAGGTTGGGAGCAGGGGTGAAATAGGATAGGGTTTCTCCTGCTGCCATTTCTCAGAGTTTCCTGGAATTCTTGGGCTACCAATATTGGAAATTTCTGGATGTCCCAGCATGGAGAATGCCCCTTGTGCCCTGCCCAAATTTTATTATATACCTTCAATAATGCAAAATTCCTTTAAAAATTCCCAGTGAGGAGCCATCTCAGAGCAAGCACGATCCATCCCAGCAATGTTGTCTCAGCATTATCCCAATGCCCAAGGTCACTGCAGCTCCCTCCTTCACTGTGGCACTTTGCCACCAGCATTTCCATGAAATGGCTCCTTTTTTGATGAATCGTCTGGGATTTTTTTTTTTTTTTTTTTNTTTTTTTTTTTTTTTTTTTTTTTTTTTTTTTTTTGTGGATGGCCAGGGAAGAGCAGCGCTGGCTGCTTTCCAAGTAGCTCCATTGCAGATGCCAAGGTTTGCACAGGGGCCTCTCTCCCCTCCTGGTTAATGGATCACCAAGACATGACCTGGCTGAGCCTGCTGGGAACAGGGGCTGGATAAACACCCACTCCGTGGGCAACATTCCCACTTCAGGGCTTGGTGGAAATCTGGGTGCCCAGGCAAACAGACCCCACCAAAACCACCTTATTCTAGCCCAAAAACCCATCCCTGCCATCTCCAGCTAAGAGTCTGGGGGATACCCCGGGTTTCTTATCCCAGAGCAGAAATAATTTCACAACAATAATTTGGGACCAAATAATTCAATAGGAACATGGATAGGTCATAGATCTGTGATTGCCTCCATAAACACATCCATGGGGTGAGGAAAGCTGCTGGAGTTAAGGAATAATTCAGCACAGGATGGGAAAAGCTGTGGGCTGGAAATGCCAACTACCGGAAATACAGAACTGTAGAATTGGAAAAGATCTTCAAAATCATGGGGTCCAAATACAATGCCCAAAACTGCCAAGGTCACCACTAAACCATGTCCCCAAGTGCCACATCCACACCTTAAAGCTCTTCTTCAAGAGGGGCAGAAGAAGCTAAGGGAATATTTGCAATACATCTTTCCCCATGTGCAATTTCATATGTGTGTGTATATATATATATATATATATATAAACCAGAACATGGATGGGATATAAGCACCCATATATAAATACACATAAATACATGTAAACCCCCCACATATCCAGAACTTCTTTGCCAGGAATGCCAATGTGACAATGAAGGAACTCCAATATCTCCATGGTCTCAGCAGAGACAGCCCCACCTTCTCTCTCCCCTCCTCTCACACATCACTCACTCCATTATCCAGCTAAAAATAAAGGAACCTTGGGCATCCAAGTGTCCCATGGGCCACTGGATGATAAACATCAAGCCTTGGTGTTAGGAACCTCTCCCCAGGGCTGGGAGCACCCAGCTCACTGACCTCAAATTCTCTTCCTTCCAGGCTTTCCCTCATCCAGAGCTAAGCCAGTCCTCAGAAGTTATAAACTCTCAGGCCACAGTGGTAAAACTCCAGGAGGACTCTTCTTTCCCCCCCGCTATCCTCCTGATGGGTTTATGGCCCCCTCATGATCCACACTGTCACACCAGGACTTCCTTGCCAGCAATAATGGGTTTTCCCCACTACACCCCAGCAGCTCCCTGGGACACAAAAAGTGCTGATGCTCAGGTGTAATAAATAGTTTTAGCCCTGCCCTCTGCTTTGCCCCCACAGGGGAATAAGGACAGGGCCCCACATGGATTATTTGTCCTGCAGGAGGTTCTGTAGCTGATGAGGGACAAATTCTCAGCTCTTAGGACTCTTTGCATCCCAATCCTGTGATGAAAAATGGGCAGCACCTCCAGAGAGGCAGGGCTGGGTGGGAAGATGTTTGGTACCAGAATCTGCAGGGAAAACTGGCAGAGGATGATTTTATACCATCCTTGCCACCTCATTCCCAGTCTGGGCTACCCTGGAGCTGCTGGAAGCCCCAGAAGAAACACAGCAGGTCCCAGGGCTGGGATGAGGCAGCAGAAGTCCCCCCACCTCTCTGGGCCATCAGGTGCTTCCCCTTGGCCATTACTGGGAGAGAAGGACCTGTCCAGATCCACAGGGATGGCTGAAGGCCTTTTGTTCCAGAGATGTGGCTGTGGATGGGGAACAACCAAGCACAGGCTCCAAGGAGAAATTTAGGAAGGGATTCCAGGCTGTGAGGATGGGGACACCCTAGCACAGGGTGCCCAGAGAATCTGTGGCTGCCCCTGGATCCCTGGAAGTGACCAAGGCCAGGTTGGAGAAAGCTGGTCTGGTGGAAGGTGTCTCTGTCCAAGGCAGGGGGTGGGATGGGATGAGCTTTAAGGCCTTTCCAACCCAAACAATTCTGGAATTCTGTGATTCTGTGAAGAATGGTGTGTGGGTTGTGAGTTGCTACTTTTGGTGTTTATTTCTCCCCAGCACCCATTGTCCTCTTGAGCAGCTCCCTCCTAAGCAAGCAGGTGTTTTCCAAGGTTGGTTGGGAAGTGCGTGGCCCATCCTGGGAGGAGGAAACCTGCAGCCCTGCCATTCCCTCCCAGCCCCTGGACATTTTTACCACACAGCAGAAGGGTGGGGAAGCTGCCAAAGAGCTGGAAGGGCCCCCTTTGTTAGGGAGGCACAAGAGGGGCATTCCAGAGGCTATTTAAACATTAACCAGCACAACAATCACCCTGTGTTCCCAGTTCCCACTGCCATGCTGGGCCTTCACCTCAGGGTGGGTGGATTGCAGAGTCCTGAGCTGCTCCCAGCCCTGGGGACATGGCCTGGCACGGTGCTGTGGCGGTGACAGGAGTTTCTGTGCCACCCCCTCTGCCCACAGGGTGCCAGCGCCATCCCCGTGGCTGCAGGCAGCCCACAGATGTGGGGTCAGGGGGTGAGGACGGGTTGTTAACTTCCCTCTCACAGCCATCACTTGCAGGACATGGCTGGAGGGTTTCAGAGGGCTTAGAAGTGAAGCCAGCGTGGCCTGGAGCTGCTGGGAGCTGAGCCGAGGCGCTCAGCCAGCCCTGACCCAGCTCTGGTGCCCACGGCACGGCAGGAGGACCTGGATCTGCTGGGATGTCCCCCCACCCTCAACCTTCAACACCTTTCTTCACCAGGGAAGGGACAATCCTGCAGGTTTAGCATCTCACCATGCCCCAATTTCTTTCTGAAAAAGGAAAAATGCTGGCAATTTCCTTTTATTCCTGTGGAAAAGAAATCTGGGACAAGTTGAGTGATGTGACCAAGGTTAGGCAGGAGTAGAAAAAATCTGCATTTAGGCCCAGCTTTGCATCATGCTCTCTTCCTGGCAGCAGAACACTTGAAAGCAATGTCAGGTGGGATCAGGAGTTTTGGGAGAGCCTGTTCCCCCAGTCCCCACCTTTTGGGAATGCTCCAGCACCACGGGACCATGAGAAGGAGAGCAGCTCACCCCAGCTGGAAAATTTGGGCTGAGCAATAAACATAATCCTGGAATGATTTGGGTTGAAAAGACGTTTAAGACCATCCCATTCCACCCCCCTGCCATGGTCAGGGACACCTTCCACTATCCCAGGCTGCTCCAAACCCTTTCCAACCTGGCCTTGGACACTTCCAAGGATCCAGGGGCAGTTCCAGCTTCTCTGGGCACCGTGTGCCTCCCCACCCTTTTGTTATTTATTTACTGGTTTTGTCATTATTTATTAAGAAATATATTTATTATATTTTAATATTATTACTATTATTAATAATTAGAATTCCTATCTATTGTATCATTCACAGCAATAACTAAGGATGACTGCTAATAAATGAGAAGAATCTAATCTGTGGACTGATGAAGAGCGCTCTGCCCTTCTCACCAATTCCCGTCATGCTTCCAGCGTTTTGGGAAGCTGTGGGATGCCATCAGTCGGGGCAGTCAGGCAGGGAGGACAGGGGGTCATGGGACACATGGGATTCCTTCTGGTCACCTGGGGGGTGTCCAGGCTCCATAACTCACCTTCCAACAGTGTTTTAATGTCGTTGCTGGAGAGTTTGATGGGCTTTGTGAGATTTCCTCCCTGAAATCTCACACGAATGTCTGAGGGAAGCAAACACAGGCTAAGCTGAAATAAACAGAATGGTTTATTAGAGCAAATATTCCCAGGCTGAGCTCTCCATATTCAAACATCCTCGTGCTGAAATGTCTCAATTTGCTCTAGTAGACCAGCACAAGGATTTTTTTTTGCACGGTGTGTGTGCAAAGTGCTTAAAGTAACTCACAGCAGAGGCCTTTTGCTGCTCAGACAAAAAGTTCTGGTGATTTGGGGGTAATTCATATTGAAGAAGCTCCAGGATGGAGCTGCCTGAAACAAAACAAACAACATATGAATCACTGTGGGATTATTTTTCCTTTCTTTGGGTAGATTTCTAGCCTGTTTTAAAGTGATGGTCATCCTCAGCCCACCCCAAAATTTGGCCAGAAGCACCTGGTGCTGTGCAGTCTCTGCCAGTGCACTCCACCATGCTCCAAAGATCCAGCGCCCTCCGGATTGCATTAACCAGGATGATCCTTTTAAAGATCCTTGCTTGGGAAGTAAATCGCATTTGAAATAAAGCAGAGGGATTTAGCTTAATGAGGCAAAGCCAGGGAAGAGAGGCAGAAAGACCTGTGTGGCTGATACAGCACGAGGCAAGGCAGAACTTGCAGCAGAGGGGCTCCTGGAGTGGAGGAGACGTCAGGAAGCTGCGTGCTTGGAAAAGTGGGATACACCAAGCTGGTGGGGCTCCCTTGTCCATGGGAACACTTGGATATCACTCAGCAGCCTTCCCTGGTGGCCTTCAGAGGGGGATGGGGTCCATCAGGGACCAGCAGAGGAGCAACAGGAGACACACTGGTGGCTCATCTCCACTTATTCCTGTTCTGACCCCTCTCCCACTGCTCCCAGCCCTGATCCATCCTCCTCTGCTGTTTGGAATGTTCCAGATCCTTCTCAGCTGGTGCAGCCCACAACCCAACCACTCCCTCCCTGTTTTATCCCTGGCCTGTCCCGTGCAGGGGCAGCATCCTTGGGCACTGCCCAGTGGTCCCATGTGCCACCAGGGTCCCCAGACATCACGCCGGGGACTGTCCCTCACTGTCTGGCCACTCTGCCTGCCCGGGGAGGTGGCGCAGCCCCATCCGTCAGGGCCAGCGCTGCCTCGGGGTGCCGCAAGGTCAGCAGCCCCTGGTGCGATGTTTTCATGACAACGGGCCCAAACACTGCCTTCCCCCTGCTGACAGAAGCACTCTGGCCAGGGGGACAGCCTGCTCCAAGGAGGATGTCCGTCCTTGCCGCTGGAAGCACAGGGAGCTCTGCTGGCCACAGGGCACAGCCCCTTCCCGCAAAGCCTGGGAGAAACCCCAGCTCGGCCCCTCCACGGCACTGGGAGAGGGAGTAGATCCAGCTGCAGAGTCACACACACCCGGTCACGGCCTCCCAAAGCCACAGCCCAAACCCTCGCAGCTGTTTCTCTTCCCCATCACAGGGAAAGGGATGGTTCCCCTTTAAACCAGGAGGAAAGCCTCCCCCAGGTCCATGTGGACCAAAATCCAGCTCCCCTGGCACACAGATAAGCCCAGGGACACAATGACAGCATGCACGCTTCCGTGCCAGCTGGAAAACCCCCCCAAATCAGCTTCTGCCAGGTGGGATCAGTGAGGACAAGTCCCTTCAGGCTAAGGAAGGTGTGGGCACTGCAGCATCCACTGCTGGGCTTTCAGATCCATGAAACCAGGAGGAGCACATGGTGTCCCATGGAAAATGGGGCCAGAGGATGGTCAGGAACATTTTCAGGAGCACTGGACTGTGTGGCAGAGGGACAGGAGCCCATGGGAGATGCTCTGTGTGAGGAAGGAGCCCGTGGGGAGCTGCACCTTCCAGAGCCTCTCTGCAGGGTCAGGGGGCAGCTGAGCAATCCACAACTTAATCCTGGAATGCCACAGCTGAGCTCCAAGGGATTTCTGAGCAGCTCAACAGCTGTAGCACTGGGTAAGCCTTTAAGGTTCAAAGAATCATGGAATCTCCTGAGCTGGAAGGGATCCACAAGGATCCAGTGCAGCCTCTGGCCCTGCACAGACACCCCAACAATCCCACCCTGTGCATACCTGAGAGCATTGTCCAAACCCCCCTGGAGCTCTGGCAGCCCTGGACCTGTGCCTGTTCCCTGGGGAGACTGGGCAGTGCCCAGAACCCTCTGGAGGAAGAACCTTTCCCTCATCTCCTGCCTGATCCTGCCCTGACACAGCTCCAGCCATGCCCTGGGGTCCTGTCACCCCTCAGAGGTCCCCATCCCTGATCCTGCAGAACAGACACCACATCCCCTCACCCAGGCACTGCACACCCCATGAACCTTGGGCAGGGTGAGAACACCCCAAGCCCTTCCAAATCTCACTTTCACAAGTCAGCTCATCATTTCCCCTCTGGCTGCCTCACCATCATTAAAAAAAAAAAAAAAAAAAAAAAAAAAAAAAAAAAAAAAGTCATTTACCACCCAGCTGCACTGCTCCCCTCCGAAATGTCACCCTGGGTTTCCTGTGTCAGCAGCCACCCAGGAGCAGAGGCAGCCTCGAGCTCTGTCTGCAGCATCCTGTTCCCAAGTGGTGTTTTAACCCCTGCAGACCTGGCTCTCTGCCACCAACACCACTCGCCCGAGGCCACCCGTTTAAAAAAAGCCAGGCTGAGCAAAAATGGAAACTTTCTCTCTGCATGATCACCCCCCTAACATGGATTTAAAATCAGAGGAGGTGGTGGAACAAAATCCTCCCCCCACCAGAAAGTATCCTCCTTTCTCACAGACAGCAGCAGAGATGCAGACATTGAGCGACCTGCAAAAGAGCTCAGATTTCATTAACCAGCACATTATGGATGTCCCCTGTGTCCTAGCGGGCTGCCACGTGACAGACCCGTGACACTGGATCCTCGGCAGGTCACTTCTCTGTCCCCTTGTCTCCTCTCCTTGGGGAGGCAGCAGGAACCTCCTTCAAACCACACAAAATGCAGCACTGATATTGAGAAATGAGCAGAACACTGGGTTTTGGTTGTTTTTTGTATTTTTTTTATCAGGCCCTTTCATTGTATAAATAATTTATTTCAGTTCACAGCATTATGTCTGCATCTTAAAAAAAAAAAAAAAAACAGAAAAAGGAAAAAAGGAAAGACGAGAGGAGGAACAGAGACTGACAGACAATGGCGAGGGGAGGACACGGGGCAGTGGGATGTCGTGGATGGGAACACGGCAAATGGACCTGGGGGAATGAGACCTGCCAAAAAATCACAGGCCATTCATAATTTCAGGAGATGCACAGCCTTGCAAAGAGCCCAGACACCTCCCCTTGGGAGCTGCTCTGCTGAGGCCCCTCTTCTTGCACCCCCCGAGGGCGACACTCATCTTCACACAGGTTGTGGGGGGAAAACCGGGTGGTGGTGGAACGGAACCGGGTGGTCACGGAAACACCACGGAAGCCAGGAGCTACTCGTTGGAAAAGTCTTTTTAATTATTGCAGAAAGCAGAGTGGCCAACAAGGGCACGGGCACGGCGTCCCGCCTGGCTCAGCCCGAACCTTCCAGCGCTCTCCCGTCTCTCCAAAGGGATGCTCCGCTGGGTGGAACGAGCTCCCAGGAAGGACCCAGACCTGTAACAACAGCCTTTCCATTGCCAGCATTTGCTAAACCGAGACCAGCCAGGAGGTGAAAAAACCCACCACTAACAGCCTGCACGTGCCATTCCTAAAACCTGATCCCTCTGGAGCTGCTGGGGTCAGCACAGCTTTTACATTTCAAACAGGTCGCTCTCCAAAAAAAGGGTTAATACATGTGGCTTCTGCGGCATCAAAAATAAATAATTCTTTTCTCTCTCTCTCTCTCTTGACAGCAAGTACCAAAGTGTCGGAGGCGAAGACAAAGCAGGGAAACCCGAGGAAGCGGGAGAAGAGCCACCTGAACGGATGGGACCAGCCCACACAAATCGGGACTCGCGCCGGGAACTCAAACCCCGCAAGAGGAGAAGAAACACAACTCGGCTGCAACATTTGTTCCCTAACAAACACCCCACCCCACCCCCCCCCGCCCACAAAGAAAAAAAAAATGCTGTTTGGAAGGTGCTCGTCGCTGCAGGGGGAGGATCAACTCCCTGAAACCCGAAGGGCGTTTTGCTTTTGTCTGCACGGTGCTTTCCCCTTGGCTGCTCTGGGAAGGGGTTTGCACACCGAAAAGCTGGTGTAAAATCACCAGAAAATCCTGCCTGTCTCCAGATTCAGGATATTTGGCCCCTGAGGGCTGCCTGCTTCAGCTCTGTGGGAAGCCAGGACCCCGGAGATACGGATCTCAGGCTGAAACACAGGCAGCAAGTGGATTTTGGTTCCCAGCCCCAAGCAGGTACCAAAATGTTCA
>VWZU01008670.1:106113-135353 GCA_013397095.1 Sterrhoptilus dennistouni
AAAAAAAAAAAAAAAAAAAAAAAAAAAAAAAAACTGAGCTTGAGGGTGGCTCACAGCTCCCTTGTTAGGGTGGATATTGCTTTTCACCTGAAATCAGAGCTGCTTTATTGACTTGGTGATGCCTGGCTCCCAAGCAGCCAGGCTTTAATGCATACTAATGAACAAAACAAGTGTTTTCCCCTAGAAGTGTCACGTGTTTCCCCAGACTTTCCTGCAGCTCAACCCAAGAGATAACATCCAAGTGGTACAATTTAATGAACCTGCTCCCTTACAGTGTAGAGCATAATTTACTGGCTGCTATGCAGGGAAAGAAACCCTCACTGCTGGTGAGGCTTTTCAGTATATTCCTCTGATTTTAATGAGTTACAACTTATCTTGTTCCATTTGGGGGAAGAGTGTGAGAGATGGAATGATAAAACAGTGATTTCATCCCATGCTGGGAGGTTTATTAAAAAAAAAAAGCACAAACCCCCCAAAAAATCCAGCATAAACCTGACCTTTCAGCTATGTATGTGAAAAGAGATTTAAGAGATTCCCTCTGTGCCAGACAGAAGGGCTCAAACCCAGTGTGTTACGAGGAAGCAGAGACACCTGTGCACATCCCAGTCTCTCTCCACCTGATGTCCCTGGCCTCTTCTCCCAGGAAAAACTACCACTAAAACAAGGGGAAATGGCCTCAAGCTGCCCCAGGGAAGGTTCAGATTGGATATGGAATGAAGAATTTCTTCACTGAAGGCGCGGTCAGACTTCGGGGCACTGGTGGGGTCACCATTCCTGCAATGTTCGAAACACAAAGAGATGTGGCCATGTGATGTAGCAGGCATTGGTTAAAGGTTGAACTTGATAATCTGGGAGGCTTTTCCAACATTAACCATCCCATTAGTCCATGGCACTGTGCCCTGGAAGGCCACCAGCCCTTACCCCTGCTGCCCTGGAGGAGAGGGACTAAAGGACAGGGCAGGACAGCCCTGGCTGCTGGTCAGCCACAAAAACTGCTGCTGTTTGAAGACAGCAAACATTTATCCATGGCACACCCCTCCCAGGGCAAGTTCCTGCTGCTGGAACAGCCTCATTTCAAGAGGACACCTCGCTTTGGAACCAGCAAGAGCTGAAAAGGCCCAGAGGCTGCAGCCCAGCTCCCGCACAGCCAAAACCTCCAACAGCAGAGAGAGAGGCTTTAATTATGCAGCAGTTTCCATGGCGACCTCCCCAATCAAACGGCCGAGCACAAGGGCTCTCTCCTTGCTCTGCCTCTGGAACAATTAGGCCATGATGAGAACCCAGCTGTGTTGCACAGCTCTGGGCAGGCACAGAAGGAGTGGGAGCCTTCCTCTTCCAGCACTGAGCCCTGAGGGGGCCCAAGGAGCCTGGCCTGTATTCCCATTGCAATTCCTGGTCACCTGCCTACCTGAGAGATCCTTGCAAGGGTTGTTGGTGAAGCCGAGAGAGGCATTTTCCTCACAGAGTCATGGAATGCTTTGGATTGGAAGGGATCTCAAAGCTCATCCTGTTCCACCCCTGTCATGGGCAGGAACACCTTCCACCATCCCAGGTTGCTCCAAGCCCCAGTGTCCAACCTGGTTTTGGTCAATTCCAGGGATCCAGGGGCAGCTACAGCTTCTCTGAGCACCCTGTGCCAGGGCCTCCTCACCCTCCCAGGGAACAATTCCTTCCCAATATCCCACCCATCCCTGTCCTCTGTCCATGTGAAGCCATTCCCTGTGTCCTGTCACTCCATCCCTTGTCCTGAGTCCCTCTCCAGCTCTCCTTTAGGACCTGGAAGCGGCTCTGAGGTCCCTTTGGAGTCTTCCCTTCTCCAGGTGAACATTCCCAGCTCTCCCAGTCAGTCCCCACTGGACAGATGAAAAAAGCGAATAACAAGCCAGGCCCTCATCTCTGCCTCTCCCTGGCGAAATGTTCCCCATTTTTTTGGTCCTGCTCATCCTTTCTGCCAGGTTTCAGAGGAGTTGGGTGCCTGTGTTTCCTTGTCCTGCTCTCAGCGAGCTGCTGGGATTCATTGCTGGTCAAAAGGGCCCTCGTGTGCTTCTGATTTTTACTTCATGAGGAGGAGCCTGGAGTGGGGGGCACAGAAACAGGTTTCTAATGAAGCTATCCTTCCCTCTGGCATGGGAAAATCTGGAAACCTTCAGCTCTGCCTTGCTCCATCCAAAGGAATTACAGCTCCTGAGATGACATTTTACAGCATGAGGGGAGGAGAAGGAGGAAGACATCAAGGTGGTGTCCAACCAAAGGCATTGTTCTCTTTTCTCCAGGGCCATGCAAATGGCAAAACATTGATATTTGCTTTTTCATTTCCCTCTGGGCCCCATTGTTCGAGGGCTGGGCCTGGAGACAACTTTGCAGCTCACCTCTGTTTACTCTGAGCGCCTGTGGCGGGCCTGTCCCTTCCTTCACAGGCTGGGTGGGAAGGAAAAGCTAATTCCTCCTGGCATGAGGAGACTCATTGTCCCTCTTGAGTGCAGTTCAAGAACAGCTACTCCTCTTGCATGGTGGAGCTGTGTATTTTCTTTTTTTTTTTTTTTTTTTTAGCAGCTCAGCACTACTTAAAAGGCAGGCCTGGCCCGAGCNTCGTTGCATGTGTGGGTTTTTTGTTTTTTTTTTTTTTTTTTTTTTTTTTAGCAGCTCAGCACTACTTAAAAGGCAGGCCTGGCCCGAGCATGCCTACCAAATCAAATGGTTGGCTTGCTGTGAGGCTCAGCCCGAGGCTTGGAGTGGGAAGGGATCCAGGGACAGAACAGGTCAAAAAAATCCCACTTGGCCTCTTGCTTTATGGTTTCTGACAGCTAACCCCCCATTTTTAGCAGTCACTGTGTGAACTCATCGTGCTCGGCCTCTTCTTGTTCTGCTTGCCTTGAAATGAGCTCAACTCAAACCAGATTTTTATGTATCCAGAAATAATTGTATTTCCAAGGATCTTTTTGGATGCGTTAAGCATGTCATAGAGAGGTAGTGATTCCTCCTCTTTCTTTTAAGCTCTGCCAGCCCCGCTCTTTGCAGATGGTGGGATCTTCAGCAGGAAGATTTGTACAGCTGCCCCAGAGCTGTGGTTTCTGCCTCAAACCCAGCAAGCCGGTGGCTTTTATCACTTGTTTAGAATTGCACCCCATCTGTCTGACTCGATTTTTACCCTCACTCTGTAAGAGCAAAGCCATGGCATGAGATCTGCATCTCACTGGGCCCCTCAAGCACCTTTGCTGCCTCAAAAAGCAAGAATTTTCCCTTCATTGGAGGCAGGGAAAGCAAAGAGGCCTCTCCTGGCCAAACTCACCACCACATCTTTGTTCACTGCACGATTTAACAACCATAATTACAAGGTTGGATTGACCCTGCGTCCAGGAAAGGCCCTTGCTGGCATTTCTCACCCTCTGGAAGGGAGGGAAGTTTCCCTCCTTCCCCTCACCCAGGCCTTGTTGGGTTTTCTAAGCAATAAAAGGCTTCTTTGGATTTATTGTTCTGTGTCACTCCCTCAGTATACAGCTTCCATTCCTCTTAGTCCAGCAATGAGGTTCCTGTGTCAGCAACAGACCCAATCCCATAGAGATGTTAAATCTGGCATTGTGGGACTGAGGCGTGGGAGCACCAGGGAGACAAGGAAGAGAAAATTCAGATTTAAGGGAAGAAGGATGCTGCTTTTTGCTCCATTATCTTCACGTGTGCTGCGTTCCGAGGCTGGATCCAGGATCCAGAGTGACCCAACCCCAGCAGCAAAAGCAGCAGCTCCAAGCCCTCCATCCTGGGTGGGTGTGAATGGCCCTGGAAGGTGGGTTTGGAGACCTGGACCAAAGGGCAGGTGGCACCTGTGGCCTCTTTACCTCCTGCTCCTTACCAAAACTGAGAATTGTGCATTGAGAGACCGGTGGGATCACAGCAGAAAGATGGGAACAGAGCAGAAAGGTGGGAAGGACAGCAGAGGATGGGAATGTGTCAGCAGGGAGACACTGCTTCTTGTGCCTCACCTCAAATTCCCAGCCTGCCCCAAACACACACAGCAGGCTCAGTGCCCGGGGTGAGTTCACTGGGATGTAATACTGTTACTGAGGGCAGGACAGGCCCCAGCCCATTCACAGCACCTCTGTTAATTAAGACCAGCTCTGAGCCTCTTCAAACAAGGTCCCTGGCAAGCTGGGGAAGGAGCCAGGCCACTGGTTTGCTTTTGATGTGCTGCATCCAGAGCTTACTGGGAACCAGGGTCACCAGCAACCCAGGGCAGGTGTTCCCCCATGGCAGAGCGAGCCACAATGTGTCCTGGGCTTACAAAAGCATGGAATGACCAGGGTGGGAGGGGACATTAAAGCCCATCTCATTCCACTCCCCCTGCCATGGACAGGGACACCTTCCACTATCCCAGGCTGCTCCAAGCTCCAGCCAACCTGGCCTTGGCCATTTCCAGGGGCAGCCACAGCTTCTCTGGGCTGCTGAAATGAAGGAGAAGTAAAACATCCCTCCTGAAGGGACTTAGAGGAGGTCTGGCAGCCCAAATTTACTGCAGGCATCATGCAACTTGTTAGTTTTCATTAAATGCAGCTCCTGGAGCCAAGCGGGAATCACAGCTTTTGTTAAAGGAGCTGTCGGAGTCTCGCACAAGAGGCAGAAAGCAGAGAGAACTCAGAGCTGGAACAGAAAGCAAATAAACTCCAATATTTTGGCTTTGTAATGAATATAATTAGTTATGCTGAAGCTCTGCATAATTCCACAGTTGTCTGAGAGGGTTTGCCAAAGCGAGTAGTTCTGACACGCTGCACACAGAAACTGCCCTTTTGACTCCACAAGGATATTGAAGATGTTCTGGTAAATATTTACATTTTTTAATCTCCAGTGCTAATCAGAGCTGAGATTATTGCAGTCACAAGACTTTATTAAAATAAACTCTGCCCTGATTGCTTGCTTTTCTGCATCTGCTGGGCTTTTTTACCTCCCCCTGCCCCCAACTGTCCAGATGCCGAGGAAGCTGGGATTTTATCAGGGTTAGATTTGTTGGAATACTGCAGATTCTGTAGTAGTTTGAAAGGGTTTGGTCCCCAGAGACAGATGTTGTTCCGAGATTAGATGTCACCCAAATCTTTCTTGATGCTGAAATTACCTGAAATATGGGAAATCTCAGGGTAGAAATTGTTCTGCGGGGTTTTTTCTTCCCTGAAGCTGCTGTTTATTGGGAAAAGTTGATTTTATCATGAGGAGGAGGCAGTGTGAGCTCTCGTGGCTCATATTCAAGGTCGAGCTTCTCCTTCAGCCCCTGGAAGGGCTCCTTTGGCCCCTTTCCATGGAACTGGCCTGGGTTATCACCATTCATGCATCATCTCACCAGAGAGCCCTGGGGCTGTCTCATAAAAGATCCTCAGGCCAAATTCAATGCTCCGAATGTGCAGTGGGGAAGGATTTGCATCCCTGAGCTGGGGAGACCCAGCGCTGATGGTTCCCTGCTCTTCCCCAGTCCTTGCAAGCCCTCTTGGCTGTGCTGTAGGGGCCCCGGGATGCTCCTAGCAGGGCTTCACTTGGGCTCCAGCAGGAGCTTGAGCCATGTCTGTGGGAAATCTCCTCCCCAAAGGAAAGGGTTCAGTGATTTTTCCTGCTTTCTTGCTTTGCAAGTTGAAAATTAAGCCTGGTCCGGGTCTGTGCTGCAGACTGCCTTGGACCAGTGCCTGGGTTTTATGGGGTGGTTTGTCCAGCCAGGAGCCACAAAGGGTCAGGAAAAAGACCATTTAAAAAGCAAGCAGGGTTCTGTAAATGCCCCCTGAAGCCTTGGATTTCTTACAACAGCCGTTCCTGCTGCCAGGGCTCGTTCTGCCCTCTGCACAGCAAGATTTGTGAGAGGGGAATAGCAAAGGCTGCATGTCCTGAGCTGGCAAAACCAAGGACAAATAATTGCAGAGCTGAGCAGTCAGTGAGGACAGAATAAATGAGCTGTTTGAAAATCACAGCAGGGCTCAGCACTGCAGCTCCAAGATGCTGCCTGTGCCCCAGAGTCAGGGAGCTCTGGGATCTCTCCTGCCTTCGGGTGTCTTTGGTTTTTTGCTCTTTAATATCAGCCCTGCAAAGTTTGCAGCTTGTCTGGACATGTTCTTTCAGTGCTGCTCAGTTTGGGCTCTGGGCAGAGGTGAGAAGCTCTTGGATCATCCTGAAGGGGAAGGAAAAGCATCACACTTGGTTTGACATGGCTTTTCACTGGGGATGGGCCCATTAAAATCGGGGCAGTGCCACCAAGTGAGCTGCTGGGAACCCTCAAACAGGCTGGGGAGGGAAAACATCACCTCAGGAACACCTCAGGGCAAAAAAAAATTGGTAAAAGTCCTAAATTTCAGTTTTCTGTGTGAGAGAAACAAATTGCTGCTGTTATCCGTCCCCCCTGGCAGTGCCAGGCTGTCTCCTAGTGAAGGCTCACCCATCTTTTCAAGTCTGTCAGCTAATTTTGACCTTGCTGCAGACCAGACTGGGTGTTTGGGGCTGTCACCAGACAGGGTGAGGAAGGAAGGGAGGGAAGAACATTCGGTTCAGCGCCGTGGGAACGAGGCAGTGTGAAGAACAGGGAGCAGTCCGTGAACAGATAGAGGGTGAAGTGGTGAAGACTCGTGGGCTCTACTGCATTAACGATGTTAATAAGCAGTGAGGAGTGATTAATGAATTATATCCAACGGATTGGGGTCAGCTGGGGACACCCCCAGGGCAGTGCTGCCCCTGCTCTGCAGACAGGAATGGAGCTCTGGGCAAATGGGTCCCTCCCCACCATCCAGCTGCATTTTGGATCAGGAAAGTCTCTCCCAGACTCTGGATAAACTCCTTGCCTGGCTGAAGTGGCTGTTGCCCTTCCCTGCACAGGGTGAAACACAGGGAGAGGAAAATGCAGCACTCTTTAGAGGGGCTGGCTTTGAGCAATGTAAGGTGTAGGAGATGAGCACTGGAGGGCAGGGCTGTGTTTCCAGGTGCCTCAAGGATGTGCTTCTCCACACAGGATGGGACACAGCCACAGCCAGGCTGGGATCTGCTGGAAATCCCTTCCTCACAGAGCTTCCAACCGAGGCCAAGGACTTTCAGGGTGTCTCACCCTGATGGGGACTGAGGGTCATAAGCTCAGAGCAGAGCAAGAATCTTTAATCATTGAATATCAGAATCACTGAGGCTGGAGAAGCTCTCTAAGATCAGAGTCCAACCATTTCCCCAGCACTGCCATGACCACCACCAACCATGTCTCCAAATGCCACATCCACACAGCTTTTAAATCCCTCCAGGGATGGGGACTCCACCACTGCCTCTCAGGGGGGGTTCTGTAGCTTTGCTTGCAGCAGCACCTTGGTGTGTTTGCTGTGTTCTCCAGGTGAAAAGAAGTCTGTCAGGAGCCGGTGGTAGCTCCAGCTGATTTGGAACACATTCTGCCACACTTGGTGTTTTCCCATGTCTGCAGCAGCCAGGAGCCAGTTTCTACTGTCTCCCTGCTTCTTTTCCATGGCAGAGCTATCAGCACCTGCAAGCTCTCTTTTGCTGAGAGAAGGAACTGCACACAGAGCTTGGGGCCTCTGAGGGGGGTTCTGTAGCTTTGCTTGCAGCAGCACCTTGGTGTGTTTTCTGTGTTCTCCAAGTCAAAAGAAGTCTGTCAGGACTGGGCAGCCTGGTCAAGTGCTGGATCACCCTTTCAGAGAAGAAATTTTCCATAATATCCAATCTAGATCAGGCTGGACAGGGCTTGGAGCACCCTGGGATGGTGGAAGATGTCCCTGCCCATGGCAGGGGTGGAACCAGATGAGCTTTGAGGGCCCTTCTGACCAAACCCAGTCTGGGATTCTGTGATTCCATATGATCCCAATCACTCACAGCCTCGCTGTCCTTCCCTGATAAGCTCAGCTTTCCGCTCCAGCTGCCAGGCTGGGCAGAGGTGTTTTCTCTCCACTTAATTAATCTCTGCTGCAGCCTGGAGAGCCTGGAGAGGCTCGACTGAGGCTGTGTGATGCTCATACTCCTGCTGGGCTGCCAGGCGAACAAGGCAGGAGCTCCACGGATTACATAATTTTTCCCAAAGAACCTCCTGCCATGCAGAGATGGAAAAGCATCTTAAAGGAAGCTGGTCATTCCCAGAGAAAAAGCAGGAATAAAGTGGATGAACTCTTCCATGACCCCAAATCAACAGAGGAACACCCAGATGTGATTCAAAGCATCATTAAATTAATTACTGATAAAAATGTCCTCCAGTGTTGATGCTGCTGCCCAAGGTGCTCAAGGTGAGCACCAGGAGCTTTACTCCAGATGGAGGCCCAGCCAAGCTATGGAGTAAATGGACTTTTTGAGAGGAAGGATGGCACAGGGATCAGTGTGGGACACACAGATCCTGCTCTCTGTGCTGCCACTGACCATGGTGGGACATTCAGCAAGCACTTGTCCTCTGTCTCCTTTGGGACAGGAAGATCAGGGAGCATTTTCAGGCCTCCTGTGCTGTCCTCAGCCATCAGGGCAGCCCAGCTCAGGCAGTTCCAGACATCCCAGATGGAAGAACCCTCTGAGATCGAGTCCAACCATTCCCTCCACACTGCCAAGGCCACCACTAACCCATGTCTCCATCCACATGTGCCACATCCACACAGGTTTTAAATCCCTCCAGGGATCTTGACTCCACCACTGCACCCCGGGCAGCCTGTGCCAGGGATTGACAACTCTTTCCATAAAGAAATTTTTCCTAATATCTGATCACAAAGCAGGCAACACAACCCTCTACTCACAAAGCCAACCACGAAAGATTATCCATGGATATTGCAGTGACTCCTCACGGCATCTTCCAGCTCCTCTAAAGGTCCCTTCCAACCCAAACTGTTCTATGGTGACTCGAGAGAAAGAAAATTGAGCTGCAATTTCCACAGGTAACCTGAAGCTGCAACAGCCCCAACTGTTTAAAAATACATAAATCCTTGTCTCCAGGACAAGCTGCTGTAGTCAGGACTAATTGAAGGAGGTTTCTTGAACCCTTACCATGGTAACAGTGCTTGGCTCTGGGCTTCTGCCACCAGCAGGTCTCCAGGCACTTTCCAGAGGAAGTCAGTGTATTTTCCACAGATTAATGCAGGAGAAGTGACGGCTCAAAATGTCCCCTAACTTGTGTCTTTGCTGGGCAACAGCCTGGGGAGGGTTTATCCCTCTCCCTCTAAGCTCTGCACTCCCCTGGGGTCTGTCTGTGTGGTCACATCTGTGCCTGCTCAGCTGCCTGCTTGATCCCACAGTGTCTGCAGGACACCTGCATTGTGTCCCTGGAAATATTTATGGAAATGTATCCATCAGTAAATGGAGGTGAGGGTGCGGCCTGGCAGAAATTTAGCTGAAATATGGCCTTTTTCTTGGTCTCAGGAATGCATCTTCAGGGCTTCAATAGTTTCAGCTGACATGCCATTAATTTCAGGCTCTCGTTAGCAAGGAGGAGTTGATGCTAATTGTGCAAGGCCAGGTGATGTTTGAAATAGGATCCGTGTGGGCATTGTTGTAACTTATCCTTGGCTGCTTGGGAAGCCTTGGCTGGGGCCTGAATGGCTCTCCAAATACAAATATTTGCCTGTGGATGGATGCCTCATTATTAATTTAAAGCCTGCCATAAATCATGAGCTCAGAAATGCAGACTTAAGCTTCGCAGGCAAAAATAGATGTGGCCTCTTGCATGGGGAGCTGTTCCCGACCACGCTTCCATAATTGGATCACGCTGAAATGGATACCTTAAATTTAGTTACAAAAGGCTAACAAGAAAAAAATGCCAGCAATTTATCACAGGCACGGCGCTATATTTAAAGCTGTCAGCATTCCTGGACTATAAAGTGATTATAAATCCCAGTGATTTGTAACCGGCTATAGGAATCTGCCTCCGTGCTGACATTCAACGCCTGAGTTCTCCACGCTGGCAGGCCTGGAATCAGCCAAGTAATTAAGCCTTCACCTCCTTTTCAGTTTAGGAATAATCCTGCTGCTCTTATGGGTTTGAGTTCACTGCCAATCCCAGGCCCAAACTTAATTGATTTCCTTCAGTAATCAATACCTTGCTGTTGGTTTGGAGGTGGAGGTGCCAGAAGGCTGCTCTCACGTCCCATTTCACTGAAATAAAGCAGTTGCCTGGCCCCGTTCTGGGGCTGTGGCAGCTCATTAGCTGACACATGAGAGGAGCAGCAGACAAAAAACCCAGTGAAGTGTGCTTTTCCGTGAGCCTTTCTGAGGAATCTTTAGAGACAGACACACAATAATCCATAGTTTGATACCTCTTCAATCCCCAGAGCTTGTTGGCATCGCCAGCCTGCAAAAAAAAAGGATAAAAATCTTGGAAGCAGGCAGGCAGGGAGTGACCGTGCTTGGCTGAGGTTTCTTCCAGGTCTTCACTGGTTCATGCCCTGGAGCAAGGGAGTTTACCTTGTTTTAAAAACTCATTTAGAGCTTAATCTCCAACCTCTAGGAAGGTGGTGGTTCACTTCTCCTCATGTTGGTAAAGGACATTTCTATGGACAAAAGCCATAGAATTCTTTTCAATTTAAGCTTGAATACACTTGCCCTCCATTCTTCAGACTGTTAGGATTTCAAAACCTTGATTTCTAGAAGTTTCCCTCTTTTTTTTTCTGGTTACAACCAAACCCAGGTTTGTACATCAGAGATGCTGGAATTGAGGGTTGATGCCAGTTCTCCACCCCTTCTTACCAAAGCCAGAAATGGAGCACTGATATCTCCTAAGAAATTCCATTACTCATTATTAAATATTTTTTAAAATTATAATTTTTATAACAGAAACAATGTTTTATTCAAATATATTTTCATCTTTGCCTGCTGTGACATTAAGATATTTTGCCTGCTCAAGACCCACACAATGGAAAGATGTTGCTTGAGTCATGATACAGATAATCCTGAAAGAGCCTGGAATTTGGGAAATTGGCCACAAAATAAGCCAGGGAGCAAAGCCTCTGACTATGGCTCTGCTCCCCTTTGTGTTTTCATTTCCTACCTTCATTCCTTCTCCCTTACATGATCTCAAAACCCTGGAATGCACTTATTTATTAGCAAGCTAAAGAACAATAAGTGAAAAAATGCAATAAAAGAAGAAAGTGCTCCTAAAACTCTCTTGCCAAGCATGTGAATCCTTCAGGAAACGAATCTCTGCAAATCACTGAGGAATGTGAGTTGTCCCATGGGATTAATGAGCCCTCAGGAAGGCTGCTGAGATATGGGGTGGGGAACCCCATTTCACCACTTCTGTGCTGACTACTTTTCCATGTTTTCTAGCAAGAGTTGTGCTTATCAGAATTTTTTTTCACAGCCCAAAAGCTCTTCGTTTTCTTGTTTCAAAGCCAGGAGAAAGCCAGGATGCCCATGAAGTGTGAATTTGTCCCTGGAGGTCCAACCATGCTGCGGCCTGGGCTGCAGTAAGCTCAGCACTATCCAGAGAATCATGGAATCATTTCAGTTGGAAAAGCCCTCTAAAATCATCGAGTCAAACCATTAACCCACCACCCAATTCCCAATTTACACCTCCCAGAAGAGATTTTTCAGGGAAGGCTTCTTGTCCGCGTCTAGACCAAGGCAAAAGTCCTCATTGCAGTGACGACTGAGCAGCAGGAAAGAGCGTGGTCAAAACCAGGCCAAACTCAGCCCTGCTCTTACCAAGGCTGAGAATTTCACCTTCCCCATCCTCTTGCTCACCAGGCATCTCAGAGAGGTTTTGGAAGAGGGCCTTGCCTTCAGAGAAGGCTGAGCTCACAGGATTTATGGATGTGAGGAAAGACAGACAATCTCCCGTAGCTGAAAACTGAGATAAGCATCTAAAGGTGTTCCAAAAGAGCTGGAGAGGGACATTGGATGTAGGCAGGGAGTGACAGGACAAGGGGGAAAGGCTTCACACTGAAGGATGGTAAAGTTAGATGGGATATTGGGAAGGAATTGTTCTCTGGGAGGGTGGAGAGGCCCTGGCACAGGGTGCTCAGAGAAGCTGTGGCTGCCCCTGGATCCCTGGAAATGTCCAAGGCCAGGTTGGACATTGGGAATTGGGGCAGTCTGGGATAGTGGAAGGTGCTCTTTGCCTTAGAATGAGATGAGCTTTAAGGTCCCTTTCCAACTCAAACCATTCCATGATTCTGAGTTTCTATTATTTCACTCTAATAAAATTCCTTCCTTCCAGATAATCCAGCTCTTGTTCACCCCACTCCCACATCCCGTTTGACAGCCACGTGTCCTTCCCACCCAATGTTCACCAGTGGAGCAGGGTCCAGGAGACTCCTCCTGGCACATTGTCCCGGCATTCCCTGGGCAGATGTAGGTCCTGGATGCTCTGCCTGGGGAGCTGCAGGAAGCACTGTGTGGTCTTTGCCTTGACTTTGTTGGTACGCACCTTTGTGAGAGTAATTGTGCACTTAAAGCAAAGTCACAGGAATTAATTTTCCTAGGAATTAAGTTCCCAAGGGAAAAGTTCTGGCTATTGGTGTTTTCCAAAGCTGTGCCTGGGTAACTGTTCAAGGAAGGTCAAATATATCTGTCAAATATGTGAGTTTATTTCAGTAATGCCAAAGGGACAAGGACATTTTCAGAGGGAGAAGAGGTACAGGGGTGTGTCAGCTGAGGAAACAAGGAAAATGATGGGCAGTGGTGGTGTTCTGCTTCTTGAGCCCAAACCTTCAAGACATCAGCACTAAAGTGACAAATAAATTTTTAACGGGACCTCTCACTTGTTTTTCTACTTATCTTCCAGGCAGAAAGGTCTGCTGCTGCTGATAGATCTTGGACAGGTTCGTGGAATTTCACTGCTCAGGAAAGATGCTCATTCTCCTCCCTGTTCCCTTTCCGTTTCCGCCAAGATCAGCCCTCACAAACTGAGCCCTGTGTTTTTAGCAGGTATTTGGCACATCTGCCTCAAACATCAACACTTCACAGCTGACAGACACTCCTCAGTGAAAAGACTTCTCTTTGACATCTCTCTTGCACAAAAAATAGGGAAAGCAACATCTTCCCTTCCCCCTTCCCTCCCGCTTTGCCGTCTCCTTTGGAGACCTCCGACTGCCGGCATGACTCATCCCGGTGCCAACAGCAAACGGGAGAGAGGGGTGGCTTTTGATGTTCCAGGCAAATTTATTTTCCTAATAATTGTTCCTTGGACAGAGTAAAGAGGGCTCAGCCAAGCAGACATCCCAGCTCTGGGGCTGATGGCTGTGAGGGACGTTTTCCTCCCTCTGTTAATTTATCAGGGGTGTGGTTAATGGCAAACATTAATTAACACAAGAGACCATGAGTAGCAGGGTTGAGCCAGAGGGACAGGCTGTGACTTCCTTTGGGAAAGAGTTAATGGCCTTGATATCCCAAATATCATCAGAGCAGGCAGGGGACAATGCCCAGCCTGGAGTGAGGAGATGGGGCTGAATTGACAGCAGAGAAGGGATCAAGGCAAGTGGCTGAGGCCTTCTGGGGGGTTATGAAACGTTTTTCTGGAAAGATCTTTCCACCATAAAAACAGAGTTCAGGATTCTCCTTTAAAGTGAGCTTGCTCAGTGGTGCTTTGGATGTCTCCACATGGGTTCCTGCCCGTAGAGACTTCAGAGCTGGGCTTTGAAGTTGTCCGCCCTCCTTCCCTGGGCCTGCTCTGACTTTGACCTTCCCCACCCAAAAATAGCTCCTCTCAGTCACAGAAAATATCAAAGGCATTGGACAATGGCTGGGTCCCTGTTCTCCCTGAAGGCAGTGGGAACTCTGCCATGGTCTGGAGAGAACGTGATCAGACCAGGAGGGCCCTGGGACAGTCCTCTTGGTCTTGGGGTGGGCGACACATTTCCTCTTGGGGACACGTGGCCAAACCCAGCCTCTGTGTGGTGGCCTTGGGGACGGCAGCTGCAACAGAGGTCACCTGGCCCAGAGAGGTCACAACAAAGCACAGGAGCTCCCAAACTAGCACCAATGACCTGGGCAGAGCCAGAACTGCAGCAACAAGTTATCCCAGCCTACAGGTCCTTCTCCACCCAACCCACACATCCCGCACCAACCAACCCGCATGTCCTACACCATCCCAACCTACAGATCCTCCTCCATCCAACCCACATGTCCGACACCATCCCAACCTACAGGTAGTCCACCATCCAACCCACAGGCCCAATGCCATCCCAGCCTACATGCCCTACACCTTACCAACCTACAGATCCTCCTCTATCAAACCAACAGGTCTGACACCATCCCAACCTACAGATCCTTCTCCATCCAACCCACAGATTCTACACCATACCAACCTACAGGTTCATCTCCACCCAACCTATACATCCTACACTGCCCAACCCACAGGACTGACACCATCCCAACCTACAGGTCCTTTGCCATGCCAACCTACAGGTCCTACACCATCCCAACCTAAGGTCCTCCTTCATCCAACCCACAGATTTGACACCATCCCAACCCACAGATCTTTCTCCATCCATCCCACAGATTCTACACCATCCCAACCTACAGGTTCATCTCCACCCAACCTACACATCCTATGCCACCCCACCCAGAGGTCCTACACATTCCTAATCAACAGATCCTCCTCTGTCCAGCCCACAGATCCACCACCATCCCAACCTACAGGTCCTTCTCTATCCAGCTGACAAGTCCTGCAGCCATCATCAGTCACATGGGTGTAATCACCTCACATGTCTTTGCTGCATGCCCAGCCTGACCTGAAGTTCACTGGAAGCCCCAGATTGTGAAGTCATGTGAACAAGCAACACTCTTCACTCTCATTTTTCTTGAAGTCTGAAAGCCTTTTTGGGAAATTGCAGTCATGTATTGGGAACATTGTACTCCCCCATAGTGAGACAGATCCTGTGAAAGCCCAGCTTGTCTAATTTTTTTCCTTGTTTCTGGGGGCTTGAGGGTTTTGCTGGGTTAAAAAAAATATTCTCTCTCCTCACAGATCTTGCCTTACCAATGATTTTGGACTATCACAGCTACAACAGCTCTGCCATTAGGAAAAAATCATCTTTTGAGCCTGTGGCTCAAAATACTGACAAAATCCAAACTAAGTGCCAATTTCTCTGCTGGAGCTCAGGCTCCATCAGAAGAAACTTGCGGTGGCGTTTCAGTTCACAACCTTCTCCACAGGCAACACAGTCCAACCTTAGAGACGATGAGACAAAAATAAATGGAGGAAACTCAACACGGGAACATAATCAAAGGCATTGAGCCTTTTAAGATAGCGTCTGCCCTGATGTTTACAGAGTCCTTCTAAAGCCAGGAGACTTCTTCTGGACTTCAGAGACTCAGTGCTGCTCTGTTCTTGTTTATGGCCCTGATGCCAAAGAAAATTGAGGGGCTGATAAGCACCGTGCACCCTGCCATGCTCTGTCAATGGACTCTTCCTTGGGATTAAGTGTCTGAACAACATAAAAGTGTTTTCATTCTGCTTTATGTTCTCATCTGCCTCCAGAACAACTATTTTCAGAGTTGTACAGAAACACAGGCTCAGTAGGACTTGGGCTTTGTTCCTGCTTTTCCATCAAGCTACAATGGAGAGCCCACGTGCAGTGTCTCACTCTCACTTCCAGACCATGGCACCGTCCTCATGGGCTCGTCTTGTAATTGTCCCTTGTGTGGGAATTTGCTCATCTGAATCCAGAGCATGCTCCAGCCTGCCAAGGAATGGCTCCCCTTGGAAAAGTAGACATATTTAAAGGGAGCTTTCACTGTAGCCACTCGATGTTCAGCCTCTTCATGTGTCTGGACCCTAATTAGAGAAGGGAGTTTTGGATCAGAATTTGGTAGGATTCACAAAAGAGCTTCACCCTAGGCTTGTAATCTCCTGGGGTTTTCTATGATTAGTGACTGTAATCCCACTGGTTGGATACAATGGAATAGAAACCCTCTAATTGCGTGTTAAATACAGTTAATTGCTCACCAGGAAGGAATCCAGGCCTTCCTAGCTGATTGTGGGAAGCAGTGACATCTGAAGGAGGAGCCTCCTAAGGCAGGATCTCCGTGGAGGTGATGCTGGCAAGAGGCAGGGCAGGGCTGCCCTGGTCACCTTCCTCCTCTGCCACCTGGCCTGAATCCAGGTGGTCACAGCTCCAATCCTGCCAGAGCTCCAGGAGCATTTGGACAACGCTCTCAGGGAGGCACAGGGGGGGAATTTGTTGAGGTGTCTGTACAGGGTCAGGGGTTGCATTAATAATCCCTGCGGGGATAATTCTGTGATTCTAACCCTGCACCGCTCTGGCTTGCCTGGGTCTCTGCTCTGCTCCCTTTGCTGATCAACCCAACCTCTTGGAAAGGGGGGAACCGACCTCCTCCTGCTTCAGACCTCTGAAACCCCCTCAGATCCCTTTTTCCTTGCGGGAATTCCAGACCAGTATTAGCTTGAGGCTTTGCAGGTGAGATGGAGAGGAAGAGAGGTGGAGGGAGCTGGGTTATGCTGTGGGAAAGGAGCATGGGTCTGCACACCCAGTGCCTGAACCGAATTCCATGAAAAAACTGCCCCAGGAGCTGGGCTGCCAGGCTGTAAGTTTGGGAGAGAAAGGGAACAGGCTAGCAGAATGCAGAGCCTAAAGCAAGAACAGGCTCAGGATGAATGTGGGGGGCCGGGGGTTTGGCTCTTGTGGGTTTGTTGTTCCAGGGAGGAATGCGAGCAATTCCTTGGCAGGATTTCTCCGCAAGATATTAGCATTAGAAAGGGACTCTCTGAGCAGAGATGGTTCAGCTGAGGCTGTTGCTGGCTCAGTTCACCCTCTCTAGGGGTCTTGAGTCTGCTCTGCCCTTTCTCAGTTAATACAGTCTAAGTGTCATTTGATTCCTACACAAAAATTCCTACCCTGAAACCACATGAGGAGGACAGCTGGCAGGATAACATCCCATTGAGCCCCCCAAAACTCCTTGCCTTTTCTCTGCAGGCAGAGTGCAACCCAGAGGCTGCGGGAAAGGGGCTCCTGGCAGGGGAAAAACAACAACAACAAAAAAGATTGACACTTTCTTTCCTGACATGATGAGGGGATCCCAAATGAGTATTTTTTTGTCCCTCCTGGCTCTGGTCCACATTAGGAATTTAAGCCTAATGAGTCTGTGATCATGTCCAGGGCACTCAGGGATGGATGAGGAATCTATGCCTCAAGGACAGGTATTTTTAAGGCACAGTTGTGGATGGAGCCTAGGGGGATATCTCTCCCTGACTACTGAATGGGGATTTTTTTTTTTGAGGGGGAGAAAAAACAACCTCTGTGTCTCCTTTTACAGCAAGTTGTAAAACTTTACTGCTTGTCAAGCAACATTAGTACCTGCCACTTCTGGGAAAAGGAATTTTGGTGTCATTAGAGCAGATTCACCTGAGCACCTCAGGGCTCAGAGGTGCTGGGCAAAAATTCAGGGCCTTGATCATGTTTAACAGCACTTGGGAAAAGGCTTCTTCTTCATTGCTCTGGGAAATCACATCACAATCCAAACAATTGGGAGAACAGTTGTTCATGATCCTCCCCTCCTCGGGGGCAGCTCTTCCAGTCCAGATGAGATTAAACTGGACCAAAAAGCATCCAGACTGTGCAGCTGATAAGGAGCCAAGAATTAACGAGTTTTCATGATCCTGGGTCCATGCTGCAATTTCTTCTGCACTCCTGTGGCTGCCCACGTGGGCTGGACAATGAATGTGCCCCGTCTCATCGGGAGATGAGTGAGTGTTTGTAAACTGAAAATTGCCCTTTGAGCTGCGTGAAAGGGACTGGGGCAGCAGAAATGGAGTCTGGCAGCCCTTTATCCATTGATAAGGAGTTATGCAGGCTCTTGGAGAGAGGAAGCAGCCTCCAGGTGTAGCCACAATTCTCTCCTTCGGGTCTCAAAGTTTTGGAGCCACGTTGCCTCAGAGGGAAGGGGAACAATGCTGATTTTCTTGGGAGATTCTCCTAAACCAGTGGAGGAAGAGTACCCCACTCCTCCTTTGCACTGACACACCTTTAATCTTGTGGAGATGCCATTCCTGTTCCTTGTTGGTGTGTCAGCCCTTGCTCCATCACAGTATATACCATGATCTCCTTTGGAGCTGCACAGTCAGTCCTCTTCCAACTCCTCAAAAAATTGGGAAAAACCCTTGAGAATTTTATGCGCTCAGTAAATGATACACCAGGTCTGCCTACCAAAGAGCCAGGAGTTTTCGGGATGACGGGAATATTAATGGTGAATTAGTCAGAAAGGCCAGTGAAGCGTGACACCAATCAGGAAAGGTGATCATGCTCTGCTTGAAATCTGTGACTGCCCCCGAATCACCCGAATTTGCTGCTCCCCCGGGCTCGTGCAGTAGAGCCTGCCGGGGGAGGGAGGCTGAGCATTGCTGAGGGTCTGACAGCTCTGATGGTTCTCTCCTGAGACTGTTTCACAAAGCCTTAATAAAAATCCCACTTGGGCAAGAGGTGGTGTGTAGGGATGGAAAACAGGGAGCTGAATTGCTTTTTCAGGACAAAGCAAAAGTCTCAAAATGAGTGATATGGGCACCTGAAAGCTCATCATGATCTTTGCCAGGTCTCAAAGGGACTCATTCTCTCTTGTCCATGAGGGTCACAGCTCCTTTCCAGGGCTGGGAAAATCCACCAAGAGATGTGTATTTGTTGAACTAGTGCTCCAGCAGGTGTCAGAGGTGTTGGTTGAGATCTGGAGAGTGACCCCAAAGAGCAAAAGTTCAGTTCTCTGTTGTTGGGTTTGGTGGGGGCCAGGGAGGATTTAATGTGCTTTAAAGTAAGTGTGTATAAATGTCATCCCAGACAGGGACACCTTCCACTAGACCAGGTTGCTCCAAGCCCTGTCCAACTTGGCCTGGAACAATTCCACACATGGAGCACCCACAGCTTCTCTGGGCATACTATATACACACATATAACAAATACCAGTATATATATGTTTTAATAAGCATACCCTGAAAGTCCATGAGCCCTCAGTGTGGTAATTACAAAATGGACCAGGGCTAAACTACTTCCTATTCCCATTATCCATGCTCCTCCTACTAATATTAAGTCAGACTTGAGTATTTCCCTGCAGTGTGAAGAAAACAAGAGTCAAGTGGAAGGTGCCATTAAGCTGTAGGCAAACTGGCGAGCTTCTGATCCTGGGAATGATTTACTGGAGTCTTGAATGAAGCCTGAGTGGGTGAATTATGGGCAGAAAAACAGGGATGAAAAGAAGAGTGAGATGAGGGTATTTTTATAACCCATAAATTCCTGTCAGATTTATGCTTTTCTCAAATTTTCTTGGACGTAATTCCTGATAAACTTTTTAAAGTGGTGTTTTCATCCCAAATTTTGTTTGTGTTGTGAGAATATCTGTTATAACCCTGTCTCATTCTAGCTGCTCCAACATCCAGGCTACTTTTGCCACTACCACAGCCCTGTTATCCATCTGGGATGGGTTGGGATGGATACAGGGATATAAGATCCTACTGGCCCTTGTTGTGGCCTACTTGAACTGAGCAGTTTTGCCACAGAAGTGTTTATCTGTCACCCATTCCCCAGCCTCCAAGGAGCAAAAGGGAGTTTTGGACTCAAATCAAAAGGGTTGGTGGAGCTGGATCCAAATGGGCCTGACACCTCAATGAGGCTCCAAGGAAAAATTCTTGAGCTTGGATTGACAGCACCCAGCTCCCACAATCCAAGAGTAACATAAAACCTTGAGGTATTAAAGGCTGGGATCAAAGTAATTCCATGCTTTCCTGTTTGTCCCAGCTCCTGACGAGCACGAGAGCTGCTGGGACTAGATAGGAGTGGTGGACGTGCTCCCAGGGAGGTGAAAGCCTTTTGAACTGAGGGCAGCAAGGCATGAAAAGCACATTTGTGCTTCCCCACTCCTCCCACCTCCTGCAAAGCTTGCAGGTTGGGGAAGCCTCCCTCAGTCTAAACATTTTGCCACAAGAAAGAAATTGAGGAGCAACACTTGGAAGTTCAGGGCTCTGTGTCAGTATGACCCTGGTTCTCCCTAAAGCCCAGGAAGAAATAACTCCTGGAGAAGTGGTAGCACTGGTTCCTCCAGGTCAGCTCGGTTTGCACAGGAGCATTTGGGATTAATTTATGATTTTTAAGGCTGTGTTTGTGCCAGCCTAGGCCCTGGAGGGGATAACACTAATGTCACATAGCCCATGCAGCTACAGCCAGCCTCTCCCTCCTTCTGGCTCTTCCCCCATTACCCTCTAAGCTCCCAACAGCTTGAGGCTGTTGTGGGCTAAGCCGCCCCTTGTTACCTGTTTTTGGATCCAGGTTACTCTGTTTCCAGGCTTTTTATTCCTGGTTTTAATTTTCCCAGCCAGCCAGAGCCACATCTAGCCCCAGGGACCCCAGAGAGCTTCAGCCAGGGGTGAGTTTGGCCCAAGGTGTTTCTATCACAAAGCTGTCAAAACCAATTTCTTCTGATCAGACCGAATTGAAATCCCAGTGGAGGCAATTAATCTCCTGCTGGATGCTGGCAAATAAACATCAGAGGCAGGAGAAAGCCTGGCTGGAGATGAGAAATCTTGTCCTGTGATGAAAGGTTATGAACCTTTCTTATCTTGTCTCACCTTTATCTCTTTGGGTTTCATAAGGAGAAGCCTGATGTGGCAGCAGCTCATCCCCGAGCTGGGGGCTGGGGTACCCGGGGTGGCTGGGGGTGCTGCAGCCAGCTCTGCTCCCCAAGTTTGTAACGTGGGATGAGGTTGGGACAGGAAAACTGGAAGCTGTGGCCCTTGTGTCCCTGGCCATGGTTACTCATTCCATGGAACAGGGGGGCTGAAGGACAAGGTGGGGAGGGAACAGGTCAGCCTTGGAGCCATGGCGGATTTAACAGCAAACCCTTTATCTTCTGCCAAGGTGGAAGCAAACACCTGTGGGAAGGTGCCAGCCCTGGCCAAGGTCATTCCTCCAGAGCTCCTGCCCACACCAAGCAGTGTTTTGGGATGCAGCAGTGCCTGGGAGACAGCAGTGGAGCAGCTGCATTCCCTTCACGTCCAGCTCAAGTTATCCTTAATGGTGATACCTCCGCCTGTCTGAGGCCCAGGACCCCTCTGAGGGCCACCTGTGACCACTGTCCTTGAAACATCCCTCCCCTCCCACCACAGAATCACAGGATATTCTGAGTTGCAAGCGAACCACTTGGATCACCAAAGTCCAACCCATTCCACCTCCCTGGACAACAGGTGATTTTCCCCCCGTTTGCCCACAGCAGCTGCCACACATCTGCAGAGTGAATTAACCCATAGGAATGGACACATCCCACCCGGCTCCCATGAGAAATTGGTGTCAGAAACATCCTTTGCCTCCCATTCCCACACTGCTCCACCGGCTGCTGGTGCTGCAGCAGTGAGGAGGAAATGCCAGGGCTTAAGTGATTTAGCTTGGGGAACAAGTGAAATCTACTTACATGGGCTAATTGATAGCAAATGATTCCTTAATTAGAAATTATGGAATTGCCCCCTAATTTATGAGGAAGAACAGGACCAATGCATTGAGGAGCTGAGAGGTGTTTCCCGTGGTTGCTGGTGATTTTCCTTTGAAGATACTCTTGCCAATTAACTTTTCATGACATAAATTTGTTTGCCTTAAAATATCCAGTTAGAAGCATTTGCAAATGCATTATTTAAGGCTTGAAAATAAATATTGGATGCTCAGGCTGCGCTTTGTGAGAGCTCTGAGCCATGTGGCTTCTCACTCAATTATTGATTGCACTTTCTGCTGTGCTGGAGACGTTCCTCCACGCAGAGGGAAAAATCCCAGCTTGTTTACTTGCTCCTTCCATTTCTCAAAGTCTCCAGAAAACTCACCCAGCAATGGATTTGGGGATGTTTATAACTTTTACATCTTCCTCGATGTGGGTTTTCTGGTGTTTAATAAGGTATGAGCACTTTGTGCGGTTTGTTTTTTTTTCTCTACCAAGGCATTTAGAGATGTTTTTCCACATAAAATTTTGCCAGGATGGATTTATCCTTGTGTCAGATCTGATTGTAAACAGAACCACAGAATCATGAAGACTGGACAAGACCTCTGAGATCCTCAAGTCCAAGCCCTGAAAGCTCCTCAGAAAGCATGGCGGCTTGAACCTCACCTTGGGCAAACAACAGCACAGAGAAGTGATGAAAACTCATAGCCAAGGAGGTGAGATTTGTAACAGAGAAGGAATTGCATAAACCTCACCTTTAGAAGATTGCAGAGAGATTTCCAAGGATATCTGGGGGCTGCCAGTGCCCAAGAACTGCTTGCCTTCAGCTTTGTGTCAGGAGATCTGACAAAAATTCACAGGCGGAAAACCGGTCCGGCTGCTTGGCTTTGCAGCTGGAGCCTTGGCAGGAATGGGAACGCCATGTCCAGGAGGAAGAAGGTTTCTACACCCCATGAAACACTCTGCTGCGAAAAAAAGCTGCTCTGAGGATACTTTGTGAGAGCCCCACCATCACCCCAGATGGATCTGAGCGTTGTTAGAAGCATAAATAATGCGGGACCTGTCGGGAAGCATTGCAGGGGGAATTCAGTTTGCATCTCAGCTCCTTCCCACATGGCAAACTGGAGCCACAGAGCTTGGAAACCCTGCAGACTCATGGCCATAATTAATAGTACAAAGAAGCTGGCAAGGGGACGCCACCAGACAGGCTCCAGCTCTGGCTCTGACTGTCAGCAGGTCTGCAGAGCCTTGGCCGTGCCATGGCTGGTGGTTAAAGCCAGTGGGCATTTCACTGCTGCCTTCAAAGAAACCAGCATTTTGCCCCAAAACCCTGCTGCTCCCATCTGCTGCTCCATCTCTGGCACGAACGGGCCACACAAATGCCAAATCTTTCCCACGGGGTGCCCACCACAACAGAAGCAGCCTGATAAATGCCTCCTTGCTCCAATTTTCCCACTTTTAAAATGGGAATCATGCCATTCGTGCTGGTGGCAAGCTCAACTTATGGGTTGGTGGTCACTGTTGTTGCAGGGAGGGTCTCTTAACATCCATGCTAATAATCCTAAGGCACTGGGAACTAAATGAGATCTTGGCACTTGCCAGCTGGAAAAGAGGAGAACTGGGCATTTCTCTGCTGGAGGAAAGGAGGGTGAATAATGGGCTTAGAAAAAAGGGAGTGCCAAGAAAAACGTGGAGCCGAGTGCTCACTGCTCTCCTTCACATGCTTAAAGAAAGCAATTCAGGCTCAGCACACGCAGTTATTAAACGGGGGGAAAGAAAAGAACTATAATTCTTGTGACTTGGTTTCTTTGCAGGGCAGCCGAGCAAACTCCTCGATCCGCCGTGACCTTGGGACATAATGGGGCATTGAAAAGCAAATCCGGCGGCACAGAAAGGAAGTGTGTTCCACCAGGGCCAGAGGAGGCATTGAGGGAAGGAACAGCCAAGTGGTTATCTCTGACTGGCTTAAATCTCAGCCAGGCAGAACTTTGGACAAGCCAGGCTTTGTTGGGAGAGCCACAGGCAGGGCAGTGCGTGGGGCTGTACCTGGCAGCTGATATTTGGCATCATTTTAAATGATAAAAAACTAATTTGGGATGCTCCTCATCCTTGGCAGGGTGGACAAATCACCCAGGACATGCATCTGTGTGGCAAAACAGCCACCACATCCTTATCCCTGGGGGCTGCTCCAGGATGCCTGGTGAAGTAGGGAAAGTGGTTCTGAATTTTAAACCCTGCCCGGGGAAATGAGAGAAATCTAAACATCAGCATCACTGTTTTGTCCCCCTGGTCCTGGCAATAAATGTCCCCAGTTTTATCTCGGCACAGTTTTTGGCTGAAAGCTGAAACACTTGTCAGCCCCTCAAGCTGTGCTTGAGATCATATGAAATCACTGGAAATATCCTGAATTATGGGCAGGCTGGCGAATTCTAGGACTGTGCCCTTGCTGTGATACGTGGGGCTGATCAGAGAATCCCAGGACAGTTTGGAAAAGGATCTTAAAGCTCATCTTCTTCCACCCCCCCTGCCATGGGCAGGGACATCTTCCACTAGACCAGGTCATTCCAATCCCTGCCCAACCTGGTCTAATTCCTCTCTCTCTCTCTTTGCCTCTAAAAACTCCTAAAAAAGGGAATTCTTATTTTCTCCTTTATCTTTTGAGTTCTGGGCCATTTTCCAATGTGGATAGCAGGTAGCTGAGGGTGCTGATACTTTTAGCCTCTGCTTTTATCCCAGGACACTTCCACCCATTATTCCTGGGAAAAATTTGTAGAAAATGCTTTTTGTTTTGTGCTTGCCCTGTGTTTGCACCAGGGTCTTGCAAATTCCTGTCCCTGTCCCAAGCCACACCTCACACCTGTGTCCAGTAGGGACACCCAGGGTGGAAATCCAGGTGGAAATTACCACAGGCAGATCCTCTTGTTAAACGGGGCTAACGATGCGAAGCAGCTGCTCTGAACACAAGCCAGCACAGTCATCAATTCAATTAAACCCACTGATTAATGCAGGAGCCCAGCAATGGCCATAAACGAGGCTGTTTGTCACTGGACATGAGGAATTATTGTGTCTTACACTGCTTAAGGAAGGAAACTTTCCCGTTTTATCATGGAGCTGTCTGGAAAGTGGAAGGGCTCTGGCAGATATCTGAGAGAAGGGAATAAATGATCATAATAAATAAAGGTACATCCCTTGGCAGCACTGTTAAGTGGTTCTTTGCCCCAGAGAATCTTCAGGTGTGGAGGGAAAATTTGGGAATCAGCAGTCTGAAAGTGGTGGAGAAAGGGCTGCTCTGAGCCTCTGAGGGGCACGGAAAGACAGCTTAGGAGGATGTTTAGCTAAAGACAAAAGTATTCTTGGCTGAAAAACAGGACTTTCTGCTCCTCTAACTCCTTCATGCAAGCCTTGGGCCTTTTCCAGGCCCACAGAAATCTGCTGGAGCCTGACTGTAGAAATCCCACAATCTGGAATCTGTTGGTACACAGAGGGAGGAGGTTGGAGCCATCTCACTCTCGTGTCAAGATTCACAAGGACACATTAACAACTGTATCCTCCTTGACATCCCCCCTCTGCTAGCCAGGGATATTTATCCATCTGAGAAGCCATCATTACCAGCTATGATTTCCCTGTTCCCATTATCCCAGCACTCCCTCCCCTAACGATGATGAAAAAGCCTCATCCTGATGGTTAGTTTCAGATAGAGCTGTCATTGAGTCTGGGAATTTTTTTTTTTTTTTCTTTTGCAGCTTCCGTGGTTCTGTTGCCAGGAGAATCTCCAGCGGGAACAAAAGCTGTTTTATTTTGTGGGATGGGACTCGGGGAGGAAAGGAGAAAAGCAGAAGGGCAGTGTTAACTCGTGGGTTTGTGGGTCTTGCTGCTCTGAGCAGCCAGGCAGTATGGGAGGTGAGGACAGGGATCCTGGCTTCTAAAAGGTGACAAGGAAAAATGAAGTGGGTGATTTACTGGGAATGGTGGCTTAAAAGGAAGTGTTTTGGTTACCAAAAAAAAAAAACCTAAAGAGGTATATTTATTAGGTAAAAATACCTAATAATTTTTTATTATTGAAAATAACCTAAAGAGGCTCCAAGAGAGCTGGAGAGGGGCTTTGAACAAAGGCCTGGAGGGACAGGACAAGGAGGAATGGCTTCCCACTGCAAGAGGGCAGAGTTAGATGGGATACTGGAAAGAAACCCTTCCCTGGGAGGGTGGAGAGGCCCTGGCACAGGGTGCCCAGAGAAGCTGTGGCTGCCCCTGGATCCCTGGAAGTGTCCCAGGCAGGTAGGACACTGGGGCTTGGAGCAGTCTGGGATAATAGGTGTCCCTGCCCATGGCAGGGGTGGAATGGGATGGGCTTTTTTCCCACTCAAACCACTCTAGAATTCTAGGATTTTGGTTATAATAAAGGATTTTCCCATGTGGAGTAGTCTTCCAGGAGGAGGGAGGTTGGTGCAAAGGTCTCCAAAACCCAATCCTTCCACAGGACAGGGTGAGCAGCAGGTGGAATTTGTACCCTGGCAGGGGTGAGGGGTGTGATGGGGGCAGGAACTGTGGAAGGACACTGCAGGATTTACCCTCAGGAGCAGAGAAGGTGCAAGACCTGTCCCTGTAGCTCTTTCATCTCTCCCTTCCACCTCTGCTGTCCTTTGTTCATTCACTCTCTCAGCTGATGTCAGGCAGCCAAAGATATTAAAAGCCTCTCCGGAAGCTCTGTCTTTTGCTCTGTGCACATCCTCATCAGGCTTAAAAAACTAATCCCTGTTATTAGCAGGAAGTGATTGTTACCTGGCCAGGCAGGTAACCTGTCACCTCACAAACCCCATCCAGGAGTGATCACAGGTGATACCAACGCTCCCCCACCCCCTCCCCACAGTTTTTCTTCCCCTTTGGGGCCAACATGGCCACAGATTTATGAATCATGGAATCAGAGTGATTTGGGTTGGAAAAGGAGCTTCAAGCTCATTCTACCCCCTGCCATGGCAGGGACACCTCCCACTGTCCCAGGCTGCTCCAAGCCCCAATGTCCAACTTGGCCTGGGACATTTCCAGGGATCCAGGGGCAGCCACAGCTTCTCTGGGCACCCTGTGACAGTGCCTGCCTGCCCTCACAGTGAGGAATTCCTTCCCAATATCCCATCTATCCTTGCCCTCTGGCAAAAGTAGAGGCTAGGCTTGCCAATATCATGTAGGGAATTGCTGCCTTCAGCCGTTGTGACGGATGGAACGGGAATTAATCTCCAGACTCTCAGCTACAGGAGGAAATCGGGTGGGTGCCTATGGAGACGGGTGTCGGAGGAGAAAATCCACCCTGCTTTAATTCCAGCCCGCCACAGTGGAATTCTGAAAATGAAGCAGAAATAATCCATTTGGGGAGCCTGGCAGAGGGATGGCGGTGCTTTGTTTGCCAGCTCCAAACGCAGCAAGCCTCGTTTATGAGGCAATTCTGTGGGTAACTGGCTTTAAAGCAGGAATGTTATACCTACAGAATAAATCTTGTTGGAATTTATTGGCTTTATCCATCTCCTAAACCCCAAGCACCTTTGGGCAAACACCTGGAAGTGCTGCCTGTGGCAACAATGCTCCAGAGCCTCGAATCCTGCCTCGAGATGCAAACAAAGAGCTGCTGCCTCCCAGAAAGGAGTCAATAACCCAGCTGCCATAGGGGAAGAGGGACATCAAACCCTGCCAGTTATCCCTCACCTTCGTCATTAACCATCAGGGCTATAATTAATTCACAGCAAGGGGAAGATTGGCCTGGGAAGAGCTCGCCCCAGGGAGTTTGCTAGGAGTGCTGTACTAACCAAGCGTTATTAAACGTACCTTGGCAGCCAAGCACGTGCCTCCCCAGCTCTGGAAAGCCATCCATAGCATGATCCGGGCTAAGGGATTCACTGCATTCCTACCAGAACTGCAGGATCATGGGAAAAGCATGTAAGCAACCAGCTGCAACAAACACGGAGCTCGGTCCCACCGAGGGCTGGGGTGTTCTGATAGTCCATGTGGGAGTGGATTTTATCAGGTTCAGGTTTGGGAACACTCCCTTCTGGAAGGTTTTGGGACCTCAGGGTTCATGGCTGAGCTGCTGCTGTGTCTGTGAGAGCATCTCTGCCCCTGCAGGGATTGGAATGAGATGGGCTTTAAGCCATTCCATGATTCTGTGGTTCCATGATCCTCCTGGTGAGGAGGATCCATACTCCAGCCCTGGTAAGGGGATTGGTGTTGCTGAGTTTGGGGCTCATCAGGCCCAGGTCTGGATGTCCTGTCAGCAATTCCCAAGGCAGCATCAGAGCAAAGGAGCTGCTCTCTTCCCAAAAGAAGCTGGCTACACTCACATACCCGACCACGGGAATGTCATCCCGGACCAGCCCTGTTCCAAAGAGCTGCTCAGTCCAACAATTTCCACCCAGATTTGTGCTTGAGAAACACCGTAGAGGGGAATGCACAGAGAAATTAACTTTACCATGGAATTCCTGCAAGACAGAATCCCAGCACCCCAGAAAAGGCTGCCCTCGATAGGGCATTTTGTTTGGAGCTAATTGCTCCCTGGTATGTCTTCCTTGCTGTGAGCTGCTCCCAGGCATTGCAAACTGCTCGGAAAACAGAGAGGGATGGATACAGATGGAATGCTCATCCCTCCATCCAGGCTTGGCACTAGCAATGTGCCCAAGGCACACCCTGAGCGCTGGGAAAGCTGCTCCTAGGAAAATCAACAGTCGTCACCCACAAATTGCTGATTTTTAGTGGACTCCAAGCACAGTTTTGGCACTTGGAGATGTGGTTTTTCCCAAGGGATCATGAGGATGCTGAGCTGGAACTGTAGATTCTCATACACCTCCTCCAGCCCATTGGAAAAGACGCTTTTGTCCCCAAAGCCACTCAAGGTGCCAGCCCAAGACAGGAATAATTTTGCACTTTCCAGTATCCTAAAGATGGGGTATCACAAAAGAGATGGAAAAGAGGAATAAACCAGCAACTCAAGTAGTGATTTTAATAAGATTTTTGCAGGAGCAGAGGGACAGGAGCACCCCAGGCTCGGTGCCAAGGCACACATGGGAGCAGCACCCAGCCCAGCTGCATCCCAGGTGCCATCCCAATGTTTTCCACTGGCAAAACAGGACAGAAATGTCCCGTTGCAGTCAGAGAACTGGGTTATCCGGCTGCAGGGAGCTTGCCTTGGAGAAACCCCAAAGCTCCCAAAATAAGGCCACAGAAAAGAGCTCCCAAGGGTGCTTTGAAGTGGTTCTGTGTGGCTCCTTTTGGGAAGCCAGGAAAATGCTTGGATGAGGCTGGGAAGTCCCAGCTGAGCCCCGGGATGGGGTCTGGCCATGCAAGGACTCACAGCCACCCCGCTGCCACCCCACTTTTGTTTCAGCCCAGCCAAAACCCTGTCTCCTTCTGCCACGCTGGGCGCAGGAGGAGCCAGCACCAGGAAGAGGAAACTTAATCATCAGATCCCGATTAAACCCAGGAAAAAACAAGGAGGGGGTGGGAAGTGCAGAGGCTTGAGTAGCCCAGACCCATCTGCTCCAGCATTTCTCTCTCAGCTGCTTTTCCAAAGGGTGTTCAAAGGGGAGACGGCCACTGTGGTGGTGTTGGTGGCCACTGTCTCCGGGTGCACTTTGTATCCATCCTTGTCCTGCTCCCTTGATGCTCCTGGTATCCCATTTCCTAACCCTTCATCCCAGCCGGGCAGCACAACCCCAAGATGGGATGCTCCCTCAACCTATGGGCTTTCAGGGAGCACAACTCCCTCTTCCCAGCGTTGGGAGCTGTGGGAAGCTTGGAAGCCGCTCTCCGACCGCTGTTAAGGCAAGAAATCAGAGTTTAGCCATGTTTCTCCTGCCTTTCCCACCCGAGGAGAGCAACAGGGGCGGGATTTCGGCTGAACCAGCGGCCGTGACAAA